>OZ023207.1:34256791-34459291 GCA_963995525.1 Escarpia spicata | reverse complement strand
ACTTGCATATGTGAATAAATGCAGACATTCTGCTGCATCCCATTTATCGTAGTTGAAAATATATGTCCCATTGAAAGCAGACAAGAACAATTTCCATGTGAGCAAATCTATGCGCACCTCTGCTGAAATTCTCACATGTTGATAGGTTTTTGTAAGCCCAGTGGAAAGATTAAGAAGACGCCGTAAAAGCAAATTCCAGAATTACAATAAAACATGTGAACTGTAGTAAACCCGTTAAACTGAATTGTTTCAATGTTATCTTTGTCTTTGCAAGCGCATCATCAATGGAAGCCTGACATTTGTTTAACTTATCTAATGGCAGACGAGGCAAGAATATCGAGTACAATGCCTAGAAACGTTACAGTAGTAGAGGGGTGGAAAGTCTTTTCTTTGGACATGGGTACTCCTATTCGTTTACACAAAACCAGAAAAGAAAGTAATTGTGTGTAAAATGTAAGGAATATGTTCAACTGCTGAACTGAAAGTTTCATAATATTTACGGCTAGATCTAAGACCCATCGTCACATTGGTGTCTACATAATTAGTCCATTAAAATTAAAACCAAGAAGGTAGTGTTTTCGTGGTTCAATGGGCATAATGCTGAATGCCTGTTCAATGTCAGTTTTATATATAAAACAACCTCGCCCTACTAAACTCATTGTAACTGCTTCAACAATAGTGGTATAATATACTCGAGCTGATTCATCAGGGATCCCATTATTGACTGCTGCTGCGGGGGAAATGATCAGTGATGAATAAGCCTGAACTTAGGGACCAAACCAATTGGCGATAATACAAGGTGGGCATGGGTGCGGATGGGAAAGGACCTTGTACTCGGCCAGCTGCAACATCTGAATCAATTTTGGTTTGAGCAACTGAAGGCTACGCGATTGCCGAAAATATATTATAAATTCGCCTGTTACATATGACCCCTTGAAAACCTGTCAGAAAACTATAAGTGAAATCATGAACCAAGTAGAGGCGTGTTGGCATATCAATACAACCAAGTACAACTTGAAGTTTCTTAATATTGATGGGTGTTGAGGGAACCCAGCCGGGTGAAAGATGATTGTGGGAAAGACGGTGCACGGTGAACAAGGGGGTACCGCGAGATGCGCTGTGGTCGTTTGAAAAAGAAGGAATTCCTTTGAGAAAGCTGAAAACGGGGCCTGTACGATTGTGTGGGGAAATGGAGATCGGCCCGAAACGATTGGGAACGAAATGCATCATAGTTACCACGCATCTGTTGTTTGGAAGAATGTGGTGCGTATGTGCGCTCTCGTGCTGCATGACACTTGTAACTCGGGTTAAGACCCCCACACCCCGGACACATGTGGCTGTACTGGCAACCCGAACAAAAACGACCAGCGTGGAATTTGAAACAGAAACCCCGTGGAACCCATTGACTAAGAGTTAATATGGTTGGCTGCTTGGTTGGTTTGGACATAGCTACTACATATTGCTCGGTACTGAACATGTCCCATGTAGTCGGGTTATTCTGCCTCTGAATGCGCACATTTTCACCAAGAGACAAAATCTCCTCCTGCTTTTTCGATGCGGCGAACTGTTTCGCAATATTTAAGAATCGCTTGTGCTTGTGTGGGGAATTTTGTCAAAAAGATTGCCATAAAAATATCAAAAGCAGAGCACCACTGGTCTATGCTTGTTATTTTTGTTCTTTGTTTGGGTTGGAGATATAAGGCTGGGGCTCCAGTCCCAGTGGACATGGCTAGGTTATACTGACCCCAGTCAGATGGCTTCAGTAGCTGACCCAGGTCAACATACTCATCTGACCAGATCGTTTGTTTTATTGATTCGGGGATGAGTGCATTTAAAGCGATGGAGGAAGAGAGGGGAGTGGTTTCCTTTAGTGCAATCGATGGTACAACATATAGCATGGGATTATATGTTTCGGAAAGAATACCTGCAGACTGGGGCTTCTGAACCTCATACCCTACAAGTCCCAATCCGACGTCAACGACACATGGGTGAAGCTCCTTATCTTCAACCCCTGATGTGCTGGCCACTGGTGGTAGAGGTTGAGGCTGGTGATTGCGTAGAACCTGCTGCACCGATAACTTGACAATGTCGGCCAGAGAGTAGGTAACGCGAGCCGTTATGATGTGCTCGAGTTCGGTCGTGCCATCTGGCACAGCGTTGTCAGCAATGCGCTGACGCCGAGCGATCGCGATGGCGCCTTACATTTGGACATGCTGAAAAAAATATAACAGGGAGGAAGCACAAGTATCCAAATTATTTACTATATGCCAAGGTCATGGCCACTGATAGGCAGTGACGAAGTTTAAGTGCTTCCTTCTCTCTGTTCACTGTCCAAGTGAAAGTTAATATGTGCCAAAATGTCAATGTATGAATGTGGTTTATGAAGCCTGTGCAACAATTTGTGAACGTGAACATTCATAACGATTATTATAAAAGAAAAATATCTCAATATTCTCAATAGTACGCAAATAGCAATGTCCCAAACCTTCGGGGCAAAGTAAACAGTACTAATTGTATCAAAAACATGTAAAAACAAGTGTCAAAATTCAAGATGAATATATAAAAGTAAAGGATTTTAAACTGATATCATTGTAACCGCAACACATGTTGCATAACTTAAGTATTGTTGTTGCAGTAGACCTTGTTACCAGTCGATCTGCAATTGCAAAAACTAATCCCGACAAATGTTACCAAATGCAATTATAAAACAAAATTGACATATGGTAAACTATGTGCCAGTATAAACAATGCTATGCAAATATCACAACATAAAGTAAATCTAAGATGCTGTAATGGATAGCATAAAATGTAATATACATAAAATAGGCTAGCATAAAGTGGGATTGATGAAGAACTCACTAATACTAAAAAGAAAAAGCACAACCCATAATGTATGCAACCAGACCGTATGGGAAACCCATGACAATAGCCAACTAAATACTCTGAAGCCTAAATTGTATGGACTTCCAGGAAATGTAACTAGTACACATCCCGCGAGAGAGCAAATAGTGACAGATATATATGTAGACGGTGTAGTAATCATAGACACCAATATATGAAACAGTGACATATATGTATAATATATATGTAGACGTAGCTACATAGAACATAGAACAGTTTAGTCATCACTATATAAAACAGTGACATGTGTGTGTGTGTGTGTGTGTGTGTGTGTGTGTGTGTGTGTGTGTGTGTGTGTGTGTGTGTGTGTGTGTGTGTGTGTGTGTGTGTGTGTGTGTGTGTGTGTGTGTGTGTGTAGACGTAGCAACATATATAATATAGAACAGTGTAGTAATCAATGTATGAATCCCTCAACAATAAAAAAAATGAAAGTGTCGCTGAAAACAAAAGATTTGTGCGTGCATATTTCTGTATTGATTAATAAAGAAGCTATACAAAAGAGGGACATCACGCTTACAAACGGTTAAGTCCATGTACAATGGCACCCCGAATGACTTGATAATATTTGAAAATACCCAAACCATTACTGAGATGTACTGCATGTTCACGCATCTTGACTGAATTTTACCCCTTTATGAGACCACCCGGTAATGTGGCTATTGCTATGGAAATATCGCTTCAATTCAGCATTCGCTGCTTTCACCTGATCATTATACAACTCTTGTTGTTAATATGAGTGTATATACCGGCCTTTAAATCGATAAAGGAGTTCACCCACTTGCAAACGACTGCATGAAGATTGTGTAATTAATTAATTCGCTAGAGCAATAATTTCTCTAGCTACGTGTAACCCATTGCATGACTCAACTGAAATGTGATTTTCACCTGTCAAGAATAATTATTCTAGGTTTCTCCCGAATAATGTAGGGTAACAACTGTCGCTTCGAATCAACCGACCTCCCCGTTTATACAGAAATGTTACATTGCAAATGATCGAGTCCAAACCTGAAGGCATATTATGTCGACTTCCAGTAGCCGATTCTAAACGAGTAACAAAGCAATGTCCCACTATAACTGCTGATGTCATAATAGCAACAAACCATCAAACTGAAGTCCATTACTTAAAGTTATAGTCAATGTCAATAATGACAACAAGTGTGTAAATTATATGTAAAATTAACATGTATTTTTGCAGAGTAGTGTATACATTTAATCACAAAGGAAGCAAAACAAGTGTTGTTGTGTCGATCAGTAAACACCACTGTCCGTCGGCTGTTGAAAGTTCGAGGCCGTGTCGCCATCCGAGCTAGAGGTCGACGAAAGTTCAGTCGTCCGCTCAGAGTTGTTCAGTCACTCGGCTCACTGTCAGGGACATTCTGCTGCTAGAACAAATAAACGGATCACAGCCGTTAAAAAAATCAAATTGATTATGAAACATATCAACAACATACACTGTATAGATAAACCTACATTCACCTCAAAAAATACTCGAGTCAAAACACACAAAACTGAAAAAGAAAATCGACTTTTTTGTTCGCAAAATTGGAAACATCTGATGACAGCAGAACCGAAATTTTAGCCAGGTAAACATCGCCGTTTATTGGATCGTCACGCGGGATTTCGGCATACCAATGTTAGTTCTCAACCATCCGCTGGACGTCACCTTAGTTTTCTACAAATACACTAGGCGTCAACTCTACAAGAAATATCATCATCATCATTGTGCAGCCGTAGTGTCCCGTGGTTGGGCGAAAGCCTCAGCACGTCGTTTCCAGATCTGCCTGTTTTGCGCTATCCTCTGCCAGATGGTGCCCTTCCAGTACTCGTCTAGTTCGTCTCTCCACTGTCTCGCTGGTCTTCCTCTAGATCAGTACTATTGTTGATGATTTAAGCTGTACTAGTGTGTTAATCTTTGGTGATTGGAACGCTGATGCTAGTAACCCAAAATCATGGTTTTATAAGTACCTAATGGAGTTTTGTACAGATAATGGATTTGTTTGGTCTAGTGGCCAGCATTTACCTAATGACACGTATACTTATGTAAGTGAAGCCTGGAGGAGTACGTCATGGCTCGATCACTGTGTTTCGACTGAGGATGGAAATAATGTAATTACTGGTATGGATGTAGTATATGACTGTAATTTATCGGATCATTTTGTGCTTAATATCAACATATGTTTGGAACTGGCCCCAAAACTAGAACAAGTTAGCAGTGTACACATGAAGAAAAAAGCCAATGAAAGAGATATTCAGAATTATTGTAATTACTCTGGTATACTGCTACAAGACCTACAAACAATGAATCAGGAAGTGTTGACCTGTACAGATATAAATTGTCAGAACAAAGACCATGTTAAAGAAATTTAGAGATTTTATGATGACATATGTAATGTTCTCATTAGAGCCAGTTGTGATACGATAAGTAGGCATACAAGCATTAACTATAACAAACCAGGTTGATCTGAATATGTTGCCGAGCTACATGGCACAGCGAGGGAAACATTATTGAACTGGAGAGCACATGGAAGTCCAAAACATGGACCATTTTTTGACATGATGAAAGAGAGTAGAGCTAGATTTAAATATGCACGCAGGTTTATTGAAAGACATAAAGAAACAATCAAGGCTGACAATATGGCCAATAATTTGCTGAATGAAAACACTGCTGAGTTCTGGAAAGACATTAGGACCACGAAGAAATGTAACACTACACTTCCCCAAACTGTTGATGGTGTAACAGGTCAAGAGGAGGTGGCTGAAATGTGGAAAAAGCACTACAATGGTGTACTAAAAAAAATGTTTTCATGAATACCTAAATACTATAAAATACGATCTAAACAATTGTGAATATACAGATGTCATAGTAAACAGTGATGAAGTAACAACAGCAATTAATTAACTAAAATGCGGTAAATCACACGGTGCCGACAATATATGTGCTGAACATCTAAAATATTGTGGTCAAAGAGTTGCAGAAATGTTAGCCTTATGTATATAAAAAAAAATTGTTCATGGATATTTACCTGAAAACCTATTGCATGTACAGCTTATACCTATTATCAAAAACAAAGCTCCATTAGTTAAATAGTAAAGATAACTACAGGCCTATTGCCATCGCAAGTGTACTGTCTAAGATATTAGAGTTCATAATTCTAGACAGAATAGAATCCTAACATGTGATAATCAATTCGGTTTTTAAAAGGGACACGGTACTGATTCATGTATATAAGTAATGAAAGAGGTGATTAATAGATACAAGATGCTAGGTAGTACAGTGTACCTTTGCTTCTTAGATGCCTTACTTACTTACTTACTTACTTGTGCCCATCGTTCCTCCTGGGGCATAGGCCGTCGACAACAGCTCTCCAGAGTGCTCTGTCCTGAGCTCTTGTTTCAAGCTGTCTCCAAGTGTGTCCTGTCTTTTTTGTGTCCGTCTGGAGGTCCCTTCGCCACGTGTTCTTTGGACGACCTCTTTTTCTCCTGCCTTGTGGGTTCCATGTCAGAGCCTGTCTGGTGATAGTTGATGCTGGTTTCCGGAGTGTGTGACCAATCCATCCCCATCGTCTTCTTCTTATTTCATCTTCGGCAGACAGTTGGTGTGTCCTCCTCCACAAGTCAATGTTGCTGATGGTGTCTGGCCAACGGATCTGGAGGATTCTTCTTAGACAGTTGTTGATGAAAGTCTGTACTTTCTTGGTGGTGGTGTTAGTTGTCTTGTCTCTGCTCCATACAGTAGGACTGACATCACGTTGGAGTTAAACAGTCGGATCTTCGTATGTAATGACAACACTTTGGAACTCCAGATGTTCTTGAGCTGTATAAATGATCCTCTCGCCTTGCCAATCCTTGCTCTAACATCCGCGTCTGTGCCACCCTGCTTGTCGATGATGCTACCCAGGTATGTGAAGGCCTCTACCTCTTCAAGTGCACTCCCTTATAGTGTAACTCAGTGCTGGCTGTATTAACTTTGAGGACCTTTGTCTTTCCTTTATGTATGTTGAGGCCCACTTGTGAGGAGATGGCTGCCAGTTCAGTGGTCTTCTGCATCTGCTGGTGGCTGTGGGACAACAGTGCCAGATCGTCGTCAAAGTCCAGGTCCTCCAGTTGCGTCCATAGTGTCCACTGGATTCCATTTCTTCTCTGGATTGTGCATGTCTTCAGTATCCAATCAATGGCCAGGAGAAAGAGGAACGGGGACAGCTGGCAGCCTTGTCTAACTCCAGTCTTCACTTCGAAACGGTTAGTTTGCTGTCCTCCATGGATTACTCTGCAGCCTGGTCCTTCATAACTGTTCTTAATCAGGTTGACCAGTTTGGTTGGTATGCCATAATGTCGTATTAGTTTCCACAGAGTCTCCCTGTCTACGCTGTCAAACGCCTTTTCGTACTCAACGAAGTTGATGTAGAGCGAGGATTTCCACTCCACGGATTGCTCTACTATACTGCGCAGTGTTGCGATCTGATCTACGCATGATCTGTTCTGGCGGAATCCAGCTTGCTGATCTCTCAGCAGTGGGTCGACTGCATCTTTCAATCTCTCCAATATGATTCTGTTGAACACATTCCCTGGCACTGACAGAAGTGTGATTCCTCTGTAGTTGGAACAGTTGCTGGGGTCTCCTTTCTTGGGAAGTTTTAAGAGGTATCCCTCTCTCCAGTCTGATGGCACCTCTTCTTTTTTTCCAGATCTTTCCAAAGAGAGGGTAGAGTAGTTCCACAGAGATGTCTGTATCTGCCTTGAGTGCTTCTGCAGGAATCTCGTCCGGTCCTGCTGCTTTGTTATTCTTCAGCTGCTTTATGGCCCTCCTGATTTCCTCCTTGGTAGGCTTGCCACACTTGATGGGTAGGTCCGCTTCTGCTGGCTGTATGTCTGGAGGTCCGGTTGGGCAGGTCTGTTCAAAAGTTCTATAAAATGTTCAGCCCATCTGTTGAGCTGTTTCTCAGTTCCTGTGATGATCTTTCCTTCCTTGTCTTCAACTGGTCGTTCTGGTTTGCTCTGCTTGCCTGATAGTTTCCTGGTGGTGTCGTACAGCTGTCTCGTATTTCCGCTGCCTGTAGCTTGCTCTGCCTCTTCTGCCAGGCTGTCAATGTAGTTGAGCTTGTCTATTTTTACACTCTTCGTTATTTCTCTGTTGGCTTCTGTCTGCTCTTCCTGTGCCTTTGCCTTTGCTGCTCTTGTTCGACTGTTGTTTACTGCTGATTTCTTCTCCTTCCGCATTTGGATCCTGCGCAAGGTTTCTGCTGTGATCCAATCTTTCTGTTGCTGTTTCTTCAGGCCAACCACTTCTTGGCAAGTTGATGTCAGTGTCTTTTTGGTGTTCTGCCACTGGCTGTTCAGGTCAGATTCTTCATCATGCAGCTCTTGTAGCACTTGGAATTTGTTAGCAAGGTTCAGCTTGTATTCCTCTCTTGTCGGTGGATCTTTCAGGAGGCCGACATTTTACCTTCGTCTCTTTGTTGTTGTCTCCATCCAATTTTTCTTCAGCTTGAACTTCAGTCTAGCAACCAGCAGGTGATGGTCGGATGCAACGTCAGCTCCCCTCTTCACTCATACATCTTGAAGTAACCTCCTGAATCTCTCGCCTATGCAGATGTGATCTATCTGGTTCTCTGTAACGTGGTCGGGTGACACCCATGTAGTCTTGTGAATCCTTTTGTGTGTGAAAATGCTGCCTCCGATGACAACCTTGTTCAGTGCACATGTGTCCGCAAATCTCTCTCCATTCTCGTTCATCTCTCCAACACCCTGGGTTGTTCCCATCACTTCTTCATATCCGTTGTTGTCCATTCCAATCTTCGCATTGACATCTCCCATAAGGATGGTCACATCCTTTTCTCGGCACTTGTCCAAGATGCTTTGTAGTCTGCTGTAGAACTGGTCTTTGGTTTCTTCATCACTTTCGTTCGTTGATGCGTAGCACTGGATGACATTCATCTTGATTTTCTTTTCCTTTGTTCTGAAGGATGCTGTGATGATTCTCGGTCCATGCGCTTCCCATCCTATCAATGCCCTCTGTGCCGGTCTTGATAGCCTGGGTGCTACACCTTCAGTGTGGGAGGCATCGTCTTCTTCATGTCCCGAGAAAAGTAACATCTCTCCTGTAGGTATTCTTCTCTGTCCTGACTGTGTCCATCTTGTCTCGCTGATCCCCAGCAGTGCAAGGTTGTAGTTTTTCATTTCCGCTGCTACTTGTGCTGTCTTTCCTGTCTGTACATGGTCCTCACATTCCATGTTCCCATACTAATTTGCTCGGTCGAAAGAAGGGTGCTCGACCCTGTCGCTTCCGTGGTCTCTCGGCTTTCACTACATGACGTCATAGGTCCTCGAGATGAAGACACTTCCTCTTCCAGGCATGTGTTCTCTGTAAATTCTGTTGTCGACGTTTCTGTAGCAAGTAGTTTTTTACGAGGTGGGGGTGCTAGCCTCACGCTCAACCCTCCTCCTTTCTCATCCGGGCTTGGGACCGGCCACGACGGAGTTTCTTAGATGCCTCCATGACATTATATATAATGGTGAAAAAAGCAGTGTGATGTATTGTGCTCCCACAAAGGTCAAACATCTGTTACCTACAATGTTTTCTGTTCAGGGTCGCATCATTGAAAGACAGAATATTTTGAAATATCTGGGTCACATTATTAATGTAGACATGTCTGACAAAGATGATATCAGTAGACAGATTAAAACTTTGTATGTAAGAGGAAACAATCTATGTAGACAATTTAAAAACTGTAGCACCAATATAAAGCTACTTGTTTTTAAGACTCATTGTGCATGCCTGTACACCGCCAAGTTATGGAGTATCTACAGGCTTAAGACCATGAAAAAATTAACTGTAGCCTACAACAATTCACTGAGAATCCTTTTAGGGATCCCAAGATATTCTCGCGCAAGTGAAATGTTTGCATATACAAACTGGCCAAGTTGTCAATGCGTTATAAGAAGGAGTATATATATATATATTTATGAAACGGATAAAAAAGATTAACAATTATATTGTTCACAGTGTTGTAAACAGTGACATGATATATTCGTCTCTGGTGCAGAAAAAGTGGATGAAACAATTATTTTGTCTACGATAATATTCATTATGTTATTATACTAATAAGGTTGTGATACGCGATGTCCATTGGTTGTCTCGTAGTCCGCTAATGTGTCCTGCCCAGGTCCACTTCTGTCTTCTGAATTGTTCTATCACGTCTATGACCTTTGTCTTCTGTCTTACCAAGATGTTTGTTTTTTTCTATCCCGATATGTGATGTTTAACATACTTCTTTCCATCTTTGTTTGTGCGGCTGCTAGCTTGTTCTTTGTCTGGATGGTGAGTGCCCATGTTTCCGCGCCGTATGTCATCGCTGGAAGTACGCATGGGTTGAAGACTTCTTTTCAAGCAGGTTCCAAAGTTACCCATGACTTATTTCTAACCTCAGCTTCATTTCCAAAATACTAGAAAAGGTTGTAGCAAGTCGTCTGAGGTCTCACAATAGCACAAATGTCTTAACTAATGTGTCACAATTGGCATATAGGCAGTTTCATTCAACAGCGACTGCCCTTTTAAAGCTTCGTAATGACATTAACGTGAACATTAATAATAGTAAAGTGACTGCACTTACCTTACTAGATCTCTCTGCTGCGTTTGACACGATTGAATCACAGCATTCTCATTGGACGCCTATTAAAGTGGTACGGCATATCTGGTACAGCTCTAAGCTGGTTTTCTTCGTATCTAACTGATAGATACCAAACTATAAAGATTGGGAATTGATTTTCAGCTGCACTGCCGGCTTTATTTGGTGTTCCCCAGGGTTCTGTTCTTGGGCCTTTGCTTTTTACTCTTTACACCACGCCACTAAGCTCTGTTATACAAAGACATAACTTAGATCATCATCTTTATGCTGATGATACTCAGATCTACATTTCGTTGGCTACCCCGGATACAAATCGCTCCCTTCAAGATATCTTCCACTGGATGACTGACAGCAAGTTGAAATTAAATGCAAATAAAACTGAATTGATCATTATTGGTACTCCAATGCAGCGTTGTAAACTGGATGGTTTTTTCCCTACGCATATTTTGAATCAGTATATCACTTCAATTTCCGACAACACATATCTCAAACATGTCGCTGCTGTTTTTATCATATTCATGATCTTCGCCGTATTCGCCGGTATATGTCATTTTCTGTTGCCAAGGCTATTGCAACAGCGCTTGTTAGCAGCAGACTTGACAATTGCAATTCCCTCCTTTATAATATCGCTAGCAAGGACATCACAAAACTTCAGCGTGTCCAAAATTGTCATAGCATCACTTTTTTCTTCGAGATGTTCACTTTCATCAGCTAGCTCCTGTAGCGAGTTTGTCATTCTTACGGTGTAGTAACGCACATGACTATGTCGTCGGCGAAGCGAAGATGGCTGATATATTCTCCGTTTATCCCCAAGCCTCTGGTTTCCCATGTCAGTCTTCGGAGTGTGCTTTCGAATGTTGCCGTGAACAGCTTGGGCGGTATGGTGTCACCCTGTCGCACTCCTCTCTTGATGTTGATCTTGTTGCTCCTTTGTGTAGGTGGACTGTCACCGAGCTGTTAGTGTTGCTGTCTTTCAGGAGATCGATGTACACATCTTCTATCTCAAGTCAGTATTGCTCGAGTTTGCACCAAGTCGAAAGCCTTCTCGTAGTCGACGAAAGCAATGCAGAGCGGGATATTATATTCTTGGCACTTCTCTTTCAGTTGGTTTACGACGTGTATGTGGTCTGTCGTTGAGTACCTGCTTGCTCTCGTGGTTGGTTTTCGTCGAATGTCTTCTTTAGCTTATTCGTTAGTATCTTTGTGAGTAATTTGTAGATGTTTGATAAAAGACACATCGATCTGTAGTTCTTTATGTCTTTCTGATTTCCCCGCTTGAAGATAATCACCATCTTTGCGTTCTTCCAAGCGATGGGTATTCGTCTTTCTGATAAGCATTTAGTATACAGCTTAGCCAGTGTCTTTGAAATGATATCTTCTCCTGCTTTTAATGTTTCAATGTTTACATGGTCGTTGCCTAATGTCTTCCCATTCTTCATATCTCTTAGCACTGCTTCCACCTCCCATGGTGTTATCTCTGGTACTTCTTTCGGGTCGGTGTGTATTATGGTACTCTGTTCACTGTCGTATAACTCGGTGTAGGATTCCTGTATTCGTTCCATGATCATATCTTGGTATTGTATTTCTCTAGTCTGCTTGTCTAGAAGTGTATTCAGTCTGTCTCGGCCTAGTGCCTCTGTTCAGGCTCTTTGATGACGTAATCGTTTCTCGTATGATCTCTTGTTCGTACTTTCTGATGTATTCCTTCGCTTTCTTTGTTATATGTTATATGTTATAAATTGACCCGAACCGAATCCTTGGTCATAGACTCTTTCGATACTGCTGGGGACTGAGCGCCTTGACTTTGCACGTTGGCCGGTGCGGGTTGGAAGGGGGGCGACATGGGGTGAACGAAATTGCCCAAGTTTCGACTTGGCAGCCGAGCCAATACCGGCTAAACATATAAATACAACGCCATAAACCCGTCTATAAAGTCTCATAGACGGTGTTATATGTGTGTGTATATATATATATATCTACGTACGTACGCATGCATGCATGCATGTATGTAAATATGTATGTGTATGTATGTATGTATGTATGTATGTATGTATGTACGTATGTATGTATGTTTGTTTGTATGTATGTGTGTATGTGTGTATGTATGTATGTATGTATGAGTGAGTGTGTGTTCGTTCGTGCGTGCGTGCGTGCGTGCATGCATGCATGTATGTATGTATGAATGTATGTATGTATGTGTGCGTTTGTGCGTCTCTCTCTCTCTCTCTCTCTCTCTCTCTCTCTCTATGTACAGTAATATGTGATTGATAATATGATTTAATATTGTCACAGATGAAGACATCACAACGACAAAGATGACAGAAAAAGTGGCAATGGAGACATTGACAGATAAGAAACCGTCAACTGAGAAACCAGACACACCAAAACAATTTCCTCCGAAGTCCCTATTTGAAACTGCAACACTGACAGGTATGACCGTATCGTCTCTGCATTATCATTTTAAACTGTAATCATGTAATGCAGTGTGACTGCCAAACTGAGGAGGCTTAGAAACAATTACAGGAAATACAATGCAATTATTATCACTAAGTTTGTTGCGAGATATCGTTTGTTCCTTAAAACATATCGACTACTAACCAACCTTTGATTTTGTTTTAATAACTGAGCTCACTGTTGTTGTGTACAGGGTGAACAGTAAATGTCCAAGGAGAGATCCTTGAGGAACACCTCATGAAGTAGGCAGTGGTGATGAAAGACACTTTCCAATCTGAAAACAATTCTTTGAGAATTTTTATTTCTTATATATTAATCATGTTAATATTACAAATTAATGTACAATATGAATTTATTTTATTATAACTACGTTTTATTAACCAGTAATGAACATAACAATACACCAATGTAAGAAAACCGCGTACGCGGAGTTTCCACTTCACGCCAGCACTCAGGATCCATATAATACTTGCACACGAATATTCATATTCGGTATCATCCGTTAGACTTCGGTTACATCCGTTGAGTTTTATTGGACAAGAAAACACCCACATGCTTTTTATATTATGGATTCAACAACGAAAAGAAGGAAAATGGAATGCGACTTTTTTGAATAAATGGAGAGTTACATACAGGAAGAGTGGCTTGTAACATGCAAGCTTGGGTCGCTCCTCGGTGAAGCCGAAGACGGCGCTCGCCGAAAGCAGCTGGTCAACGTCGCCTTCCGCAAGCTGTTGACAGATCTCTTTACAGCAGCGGCTGCCGTACAACATGGGGACTTACGAAATCAGAACTAGATCGTCTGGATGCGTACCACCGTCGTCATCTACGCCAGATCATCGGCATATATGTTGGCCACATCGCATTTCTACCGAAGCACTATGCCACCGTTGCCGATGCCGTCCAATCAGCGATGCTGTCATAACTGCTAGATGGAGTCTATTCGGGCACGTGCTCCATATGCCACTCGATGCACCCGCTCAGCGAGCGATCGCCAACTATTTCGCGTGGACACAGGAATCACGACAAACAAAGGTCGACCGCGAACGACTCTGCCGACGGCGTTCAGCACGGACCTGCGACGCATAGGTCGTACGCTACGTTGAGGTGCCGACGGCGACGTTCTGCGCGCACTCGACCGAGAACAGTGGCGAGAGTTGGGGTTGGATATGTCAACATAAAAAAGTATTATTTGAATCAATAGAATTTACCTTTTAAATTATTTATTTATTTACATATTTATTACGTTTTGATGCAATTGACTGACTTTTAAGAAGTATTTGTACTTTTTGTTATCGTGTGGACATTTCAGTCATACATGTGTCTGTTTATTTATGTATTTTACCTATTTATATATATATTAACTCTACTTCTACAAAGAGCTGTGACGGCACATATCGTGTGGAATGGCACAAGCGAAACATACGCGAACCACATCACGTATGCCACGGGAAAATGCACATAATAATAATATTAATAATAAACGGAGAGTTGATAGAGCGGCAGCCCATGGGAGATCGATTGATTTCAACAAGTGCTTCACTGAGCATGCGTGCGGACTTATATTCGGGCTGCATACCTAATCATCCACGTAACAACAAGCTCAAACTAATGTTGTGTAAATTCAATTATGTGTTGGCTATTTAGCGCACATTAGACCACAGTTATGACTAAAATGCAATAAATATGAGGCAGAGACTGTACTTATGGGATAATATTGCATCTTTGATACAGTATCTCTCGAAAGTAGTAGCTTACAAATAATTGCTTTAACTCTCTGATGTCTAGCAGTCAAATATGACGAAAACCAACTCAAAGCACTACCAGTTTCTACACCATCATCATTCATCATCATTGAACAGCCGTAGTGTCCCGTGGTTGGGTGAAGTATGTCGTTTCCAGATTTTCCTCTCTTGCGCTATGCTCTGCCGTATGGTGCCCTTCCAGTACTCGTCTAGTTCTTTTCACCGCCGACTCTCCGGTCTTCCTCTAGATCGTTTCCCTTCGTAAGGTCTCGAAATGGTGATACGCGATGTCCATCGGCTATCTCGTAGTCTACTGATGTGTCCTGCCCAGGTCCCCTTCTCTCTTCGGATTTGTTCTGTCATGTATATTACCTTTGTATTCTTTCTTAACCAGATGTTTGTTTTTCTCTTCCGGTAAGTCATGTTTAACATATTTCTTTCCATATTTATTTGTGCGGATGCTAGCTTTTTCTTTGCCTGGTTGGTGATTCCCCATGTTTCCGCGCCATACGTAGTCGTAAGAAGTATGCATGAGTAGTAGACTTGCTCTTCAGGTGTAGCATTTCTCATATTTATATATTTTCATAATCTGATTTCCTTGTCATTTTGTTAAAGTAGAAATGTCAGGCTAGTACACCACCAGTCGTAGACAGAGTAGATTGTGTTACGTAATCATTTATAGACGAGTGGTGGTGCATTCAGTGGAGCGCGGTTATAATTAACTTTTTGTTCATTCGTGTCGTGGACGATTACGTTGTTGTAGGGATGTTTTCACAATGCATAAATTGGCTATGACTCATTGTCGCCCATCTTATTGGCTCAATCCGGTCATGTGTCATGCTGTTTAAGAATATGTATAAAAACCACTGTGAGATAGAAAGCAGCATCTTGGAGAGATCGGGACACGTGTAGATTTTCGAGAAAGCGTAACAGGGCTGTAACGGCGTTTGCCACCCTGCTGCCTAGAATAAAAGTGCAAAGTTGTATGGGAAACAGTGACAATGTTATAGTCCCATTACAAAACGGTGTAACAGCGGTTCGAGTATGCATGCTGCAGTGGTCCGAGTTGTGCGGCGGCGGTCAGAGCGATCGTGTGGCGGAGAAAAATGTCAGGCGATCGCAACGAGGACGAGCGTCGCCTACAAACGGCTATCGAGACGGGGTGCGACTTCACGTAGCGGGTCGGCCGATCCGGGTCAACGGGACCGAGTGAACGCGTGTGAGGGCGATCGGGGCGTGCGGGCAACAGAGAAAGACTCTTCTGGCGGACGGTCATCGAGTCGTGGTGCGATCTCGTGGCGAGCTAGCCGAGTCGGGCTAACGGGACGAACTTTGGTTTGACTACAGGGCGAGACCATACATAGGGAAGTGACAATTCGATGTTATATCTAGATGTTAAGATGCCGGCTAGACGTCTTTGAATTGTCTCAATGTTTTGTATGTAATTAAGATACTATCTTTCTCTACACTGGCGATGATATAGATTCGTGGTGTTTGTAATTAAGATACTGTTTTTCTGTATATAATTGGGTGGTATAGTTTTTCGATGAATGTATTAAGATACTTTTTTCCCCTATTCTGAGGATGGCATATATTTCTCGATGTTACTAACCTGAGTCCGAACTGACCTGAACTTGTGATGTATTAACACTTGAAGTTCCCGTGAGAGTGCTAATAGTACTTAGTTTTTTTTTAAAGGGCCATTCTACTTTTTAGTATATAGGATTAGCTGGGGATAGCAACGGATTAGATAACAATCGATGGGAGCGGAGATAGGGTAGAGTAAGAGGGTAGATGTTGTTTGTTATCATTACTATAAAAGAGTTCTTTGTTATTTACACATGTAATAGCATTGATTAAATGTCCATTGTTCCTTGTTGTGTTGTTCACGGTTGCTACCATCATTCACAAGCGTTGACATAATTAATACTGAAACCTAGAAGACGTGAGCCATTTAGTTACGGAGACCTCGTCAATCTGTGACATCAGGCAGGTTCCACAATAACCACTGAAGATATCGCGGTGCTTGGGAATGCTGTCCAGCCGACCGTGGTTTTTCTTTAAATCTCCTTGTCTTAGTGTTTGTCTCTGATGCTGTAGAGCATTCCCAAATAGACGTAGCTTTCAACGTAATCTTCTGCATGGTGTATCGTTTTGTAGCACCACTTCTTTCTTTGAAAAGTTCATTTTTCAGACCTTGTTTTTTAAATTCCGTCAGCTAACGTTTTTGTAGTTATTGCGGTGCATATGACTATGTCGTCGGCGATGCGAAGATGACTGAGATATTCTCCACCTATCATCAAGTATCTGGTTTCCCTGGTCAGTCTTAGAATTATGCTACTTTCTAGAGTTGCCGTAAACAGCTTAGGCGATGTGGTTTCACCCTGTCATGCTCCTCTCTCGTTGTTGATATTGTTGCTTTCTTTGTGTTGGTGATCTGTCATTGAGCTGTCGGTGTAGACGTCTTTCATTAATTCGATGTACACGTCTTTTGTCCTCTGTTCATGATGCGAGATCAATATTGTTTAAATAGTTAAAAGCCTTCTCGAAGTCGACGGAATAATATATTCTCACTTCTTCCCCAGTTGGATTACGACGTGGGTGTGATCTGTCGTTGAGTACCTGCTTCTGAATCCTGCTTGTTTTCGTGATTGTTTTTTTCGTTGAGTGTCTTCTCTGGCCTGTTCGTTAGTGTTTTCGTGAATAATTGGTAGGTATTTGAAAACAAACACATCGGTATGTAGTTCTTTAAGTCTTTCTTGTTTTCCTTCTTGAAAATTACCATATTTGCGTTCTTTGGTGGGAATTCGTATTTCTGGTTCGCATTTAGCATACAGCTTAGCTAGTGCCTTCGAGAATTTTGTTTTGAAGTATAATTTTGCATTCCTCTTTATTTCTCTTTATCTCTGTCTAATACGTACCTATAGCAAATTCTATTGTTCTCTACTTTTCAGTGTTGCCAGTTTCTCCCGAATGATAGTTCTAATTGCTTAACATATGTGTTCTATTTATCCTTTACATTAATGACATCTGCAACGTATCATCGTTAGTAAAATTCTTATTTGTTGCTGATGATACGAATATATTTTGTACCGGTAAGTATCTCATATAACTACGGGATATGTTAAATAGATAACTTGCTAAATTGTGCAAATGGTTTGCTGTGAACAAAGTATCAATCAACCTGTCCAAAACGAATTATTATATGTTATTCGCTAGCCGTCCACAAGGTGTTAACATTAATGTGGGCTAAAATAACGAACGAATTACCAGAGTATGTGTAATTAAATTTCTTAGAGTATTTATTAATGATCAGCTAAGCTGGAAACATCACATTAATACGGTTAGAACATAACTGTCGAAAGTGGCAGCGATCATTTACAAAGCAAATTGTTTAATTAATCAGGATGGAATGTACACATTGTATTGTTCCCTGTTCTTGCCATATATTAGCTATTGCAGCGAAATATTTTGTAACTCCTATGCACCAAACATTAGGTATATTATTGTGCTGCAGAAACGAATAATTCGTCTGATCTGTGGCGTGAAACGTTTGGAGCATACCAGAACCCTCTTTAAGCAACTGAGCATTTTGACGTTTGTAGACTTTGTTAAATTTAAGACAACGATTATGATGTACAATGAACTACCAAATAGTTTGCAAACAATGTTTAAACGGTATGTCTCAACACGTGGCACTAGACAGAAAGATACCTTTCAGAGTCATCGTGTGCATACCACACAAAAATCAATGTATATTTCTATTTGTGGCGTAAGACAGTGGCATATCTTGCACGGAAGCATTACCACCACACACCACTTCCCTTCGTTAAATAATCCATCCATGTCAGTTTCACCGTCTGGTATATCTTCCTTTAACCAAGTATCATTTAAGGTAACCAAGGAGGGGTCGCGGTATTGAGAACTAGATCTGACGCAACCAGTCCGTCGATATTGGGTCGCAGAGATTGCACATTACACATCTCGACTTCTCTGGGAATCATTCACTAACGCTGCAATTAATGAGGGAAGATTATTCGTACACAGATATATGTGTATAACCAGGTATTAATTCTTACAGCTGAGTGAACTGAAGCAATGAAGAGTAAACGAACTTGCTGAAGGTTCGACACCGCCGCACAGGATTCGAACCCGAGTTCTCTCAGTTGAGAGTCTGGAGCTCTTACTGCTGCGTTACTGCGCTGCACAAGTTATGTAACTGTGTTGTAAGCAAAGATTGCATGTAATCCCAAGCGCATGCAAATAAATGTGAAAGGAAATAATTGAAATGTGGGCGACTCATCCTTATCAGTAGCCTTGATGAAAACAATGGATCTGATGAGATTTACATAGACGACTGATGACACTGTTTATGAGTCTATTTTAAGTTACATGTTTGCGTAAGTCGCGCAATCTACTCTTGTCATTTTTTCTTTTGAAAAACATTGATGTTATGAATTGATATATCTAACGAGACAAGGTGGAAATTGGTTAAATACATCAAGGACAGCTACTATTGTGCACGTCTTGAAATCCTTTCCGATTGGTCACACTATGACATTATTGTATCGACACGATTTATACAATAATGGCTTAATTAGAAAGCCAACGAACAACACCGAATACACACGAGCAACAAGACGTCTCGCTCTCGCTCTCGCTCCCGCCCACACCGCTCTTCCGCTTTGGAGTCCGTAGGTGTGTCACTGCAGACAGGGGGTCAATGCCACATCCCCACTCCCCTTAACACGTTTGCCCCGAACGAAACTCAGCGATATAAAAAGTATGTTAAATTATATTCAGCACAATTAAAAAAATTGTAATTACGCAACGTGTTTGATAAAAGTACAAATGATCATCATGGTCCGGAACATTTTCGAATAAATCGACTAAATAAGTGTCCCATAAAAACACAGATCAAGCATCGGTGGTGAAAGTAACTGTATAATATATAGCGAATGGTTTGGGATGGTGGTGGCGATATAAGCACCGTCCGAAATCATTGAAATATAACAATATAAATACTGGTGTTTTATTATTGTTTTTATTATATTATTTTTTATTATTTTATTATTTTATTTGCTGGCTACAACCAATTCAACAACAAGTATACCTACACTATATTTAACATCGCACAACCAACAATTTGTTTTCAACCAAAAATGTTCAACCAGTCCGTCTGATTGCGGACGCACCCAACCCACCATCCCTCAGACCCACCAACCAACTGAACTACTGACCGACCGACCCCCTACACACAGACACACACATACACACACATACACACACAGACACACACAGACACACACAGACACACACAGACACACACAGACACACACAGACACACACAGACACACACAGACACACACATACACACATAGACACACACACACAGACACTGACAAAAACACATACAGACACACACACACACACACACACACACACACACACAAACACACACACATACACACACACACAAGCACGTATGCAAACACGCACAGACACACACACACACATACACACACAGACACACACACACAAGCACGTATGCAAGCACGCACAGACACACACCCACGCACACACAGATACACGCACACATACGAACTCACGCACTCACTCACGCACACACGCACACACGCACGTATGCAAGCACGCACAGACACATACACACACACATATACAGACACACACACACACACACACACACACACACAAGCACGTATGCAAGCACGCACAGACACACACCCACGCACACACAGATACACGCACACATACGAAGTCACACACTCACGCACACACGCACACACGCGCACACGCACACACGCACACACGCATGCTCGCACGCACACACATCCAAATATTTCAAAATATTTTTACGTTCTAGGTCGGAAGAATTATGAATGTGTGAGCTACTACGAGGCAGGTCGAATGCAACGCACCGTGCATCTTGACGTTCTCAATAAAGAAAAACGTCACACTCAAGACGCCATCACCCTCGTCACACAATTGTCGTCATCACGTTATGACAAATTGTATCATATCGTTATCCGTTGGTCAGGTAAGTGATTAATAACATATATTTATACCACTATTTTTATATTTCTGCCCTATTATTGTAGAAATCAAATATTATACTTCCATACTGGTCCACCTTTTTTACGGTTTCATCGTAACGGACGCAATTATACACGAATGTACACACAACACAATATAACTGTATGGCAAGTGGTCATTTTTATAAGAAGTTACCAACATGACAACTTATAATAGTAGGACATTATATATTTTCTGACTATGTGTTTTGGACATTTGATACATTTTTTTATTAATAAAGTTTATTTTTATATCAAACAGGTTTATATTTTATACTACCTATTAAGTAGTTGTAAAACAATGTTTTTATTACATCGTTATTTTAAAGGGCCACCACTCAGATACACATATAATCCTACAAGTGTAAATGTAAATGTATACAATTGATAACAATAGATGATAGATAATAATAACAATACATGTACACATAATAATTAAACTAGCTTTATAATTAAAACCACAATCATCAATCGGTTTTCCAAATAAAGACACACAAAAAAGAAAATGTTAACAATCGTGTAAATAAAATTACTTAGTTAAAACAATTTACCATTAAAAAGTAAACATTTATACAGGTTTATTAATTGAAAAATGTGCATAATTGTAAACACCCTGCCAGATAAATACTAAAACGGTATTTTACAACTCTCGAATGTGTTGGGTTGGGATTATTATATGTTTAGGGGTAGTGTCCCATAGTTTCTTATTTTATATCGCCTATAAGTAAATGTGTATAGTTCACTATGTTTTTGAGAGCAAATACTAGTTAAAAGTGGTAGATTGAAACAATACTACATTTGTCCATTTTTTTCTTAAAAAATTCACCTATGAGGCAGATTGTACGATTCAGTAATCCAATGATTTTGGCGCAATAGAAGTTATCTTATTTTATAACCCACATGTTTGCAATAAGAATGTTTTATGAGCACGTGAGTGATCTAAATAATATATTCTGGTTAACTACACGTCTAAGTACTAGTTATTAATTATGTTCGTTAAGGATGACTAGGTAGCTGTACAGTGGCATGTAATGTTATATAAGCTAACATTAGGATAGGTGGTAGGTATATATTTGACAAATAAACAGTGATATTATTCTAACAAGTGACGATTCGTTAGATTTGCCACTATCAGAGTTTGTACATGGTAACCCAAGATATGACAACATCTGCATGATGACATCAGTCTGTCCTTAATTTCAAAATCTGCCTTCACCGTCTTTAGCAGCAACATTAGAGAAATATTTAAATACAATGTTTCAGTAATCCTACATATACTCCTAAAACATGATGAGTTGAAATAATTCTAAGTAATATGTACATTCTGCTCAGAGATACGCATTATTGGTCATAATTGAGCATCCAGATATCGACACAAGCAGGACTGCCGTGAGAATATTGTTCGAGTAAATGGCTGCTATGCAGACCTAATATTGCCCATTTTCATTATGAGGGTGCAAGTATTTATTATTTTGTCGAAACATAACTACATTTTGTAAGGTCACGACTGCCTTATTTTTTTTAATTAAACCTTCAATTAAACTTTTCATCCATAATGAATTTGAATTTGTGCTGACTATGACACCATTTTTGTCCAATTGGTATCTTCTTGTGGGTGTAGGTATTGATTTCCTGTCAAAAACAACATTTCTCAACCCATAACGTCTGGAGTGCCGTTTTGATATACACTATTATTAGTATTATTTTAAATATTATTAAGACACAATTGTTTATCTAAATTGTGTTTGCTATTTGTAAAACTATTAATATTACCTCTGGTTATATTGAGCTATGATGCAAATTTCTACGGATGCAGGTTTTGACTTTCTGGCCAAACCACTTTGTAATTGTTTTAATTATCCCATCCTGTAATGTTGCAAGTAACTATTTTAAACAAACAATTGCATCTTAGGATGACACTGTTACTGTTTAGTTACTTAGCATTATATTTTGCTATTGGGACACCTGCTCACATCCTTTGTGATCAATTTGAACTATTTGCCATATCTCTATTTATGTGGGTGTTTGCTTCCTGGCCAAAACATAGTACGGTATTTCGTGTAAAGACGCGTCTTATTTGTAAAGACAATACATATTAAGATAAACTATTCAAGTTTTACCCCAACAAAGATAATGTTTGATATTCTCACACCTATTTGACATGATACCTGTCAGAATTGAAGGCTGAGTATGTATCCGATTTCGGAACTGAAATGAAAATTATAATCAGTCTATCTGAAGATAGTGGAATCGGAACAGGAGTATCGATTGTATGGAATCGTAAATGGAATCGGTATCGGTTGATCAGTGAATTAATATAATTATTTTAATCAACATTAAAAAAGTATTCCACAGCCACTCATTGTTGTGTTATGTAGGTGCTGCAAACATACAGTGAAAATACAAATTTTAATAAAGTCACATTTGGACAAAAACCTGGATATTGTTAATGCTAAACAAGATCACAATTGTACTTTCCAACATATCCAGAACATAATGATAAATTACACTTACCATTTTTGTCTCTGGCCTTATAATTGATCATTAGTATACTGGGTCTTTGGGCTTAATTTAATACTAATAATAATAATAATAACTTCTATTGCGCCTAAATCCTTGGAAACCAAGCTCAGAGGCGCATCAAAACAAAACGGTTGGTCAATCTCAAAATCCATAAGTAGTTTAGCAGTTGTCAACAGATGGGTCAAGGCGCTAGGGAGCTACGGTGGATAAGCAAGGTTATAAAGATACGTTTTTAAATGACGACGGAATTTTGTAATATTTTCAACTTATCTAACTAAGAGGAAGCATATTCCAAAGAGTTGGTGCAGTAACAGAAAAAGCCTTATTTACAATGTTAGTGTTGACTCTAGGAACAAAAAGTAGGTCAGAACCAGATGATCGAAGCTGGATAGGTTTTCTTACAGGAGTAAGCAATAAATGCAAATAAGATGGTTGCTTATTGGACAGTGCCTGGTATGTAATGGTACAGATCTTAAATATTATACGATATCGTACAGGAAGCCAATGCAAAGACTTCAAAGGTGGTACAGAGCGAGAAAAACGAGGAGATCTTGTAACAACTCTTGCTAGACAATTTTGGACACGCTGAAGTTTTGTGATATCCTTGCTAGCGATATTATAAAGGAGGGAATTGCAATAGTCAAGTCTGCTGCCAACAAGCGCTGTTGCAATAGTCTTAGCAACGGAAAATGACATATACCGGCGAATACGGCGAAGATCACGAATATGATAAAAACAGCAGCGGCATGTTTGAGATATGTGTTGTCGGAAATTGAAGTTACTATCAAAGATCACTCCTAGATTCCGCACCGAGGTTGCTGGCGTGATATACTGATTCAAAATACGCGTAGGGAAAAAACCATCCAGTTTACAACGCTGCATTGGAGTACCAATAATGATCAATTCAGTTTTATTTGCATTTAATTTGAATTTGCTGTCATTCATCCAGTGGAAGATATCTTGAAGGCAATCACTAAGTTGGTTAAGGGAGCGATTTGTATCCGGGGTAGCCAAAGAAATGTAGATTTGAGTATCATCAGCATAAAGATGATGATCTAAGTTATGTCTTTGTATAACAGAGCTTAGTGGCGTGGTGTAAAGAGTAAAAAGCAAAGGCCCAAGAACAGAACCCTGGGGAACACCAAATAAAGTCGGCAGTGCAACTGAAAATCAGTTCCCAATCTTAATAGTTTTGTATCTATCAGTTAGATACGAAGAAAACCAGCTTAGAGCTGTGCCAGATATGCCGTACCACTTTAACAGGCGTTCAATGAGATCAATCGTGTAAAACGCGGCAGAGAGATCTAGTAAGGTAAGTGCAGTCACTTTACCATTATTATTGTTCAAGTTAATGTCATTATGAACCTTTAAGAGGGCAGTCTCTGTCGAATGAAACTGCCTATATGCTGATTGTGACACATTAGTTAAGACATTTGTGCTAATGTGAGACCTTAAACGACTTGCTACAACCTTTTCTAGTATTTTGGAAATGAAGCTGAGATTAGAAATAGGTCTATAACTGCTTATGTCTTGTTTAGGCAGAGATGACTTCTTAAGAAGTGGTGTGACATGGGCATATTTAAAATCATCAGGAAAATAGCCAGAACAAAGTGATGCATTTATAATATTTGTTATAGGTCCAATAAGTGTATCGAGACATGCTTTTAGCAGTATTGTTGGAAATGGATCAAGTGCACAAGATTTATTTGGGGAGGACATCATTATTTTCCTAACTTCATCAACTGTTGCAGGTTCAGATGATACAAGTTGAGAATTAACTTGTGGAAAGTCCACACTGGTATTGCTTACATTATGATCTGGGAAAGCAGAACGAATAATACTGATTTTATTCTTGAAGTGACTAGAGAACGAATCACATAGGGACTTAATTGACACATGATCAGGTAGCGATGGAGTAGGCCGTCTGTGTAGAATGTTATTGATGCAGTTCCATAACTGACGCGGATTATCAGACTTATTTATGACCATATTTGTAAAATAATCTGATTTAGCTTTAGCCATGTGTCTGTTGCAGAGGTGACATTGCTTAGAATAGCGCGATCTATCTAATGGCGAGCGTGATTTGCGCCATACACGCTCTAAATAACGACGACCCCTTTTAGATAGTATAATGCGGAAGTCATCCATGGAGCTGGTGGCCTTTCTGACACCCATTTGGATTTTATAGGTGCATGTTTGTCAAGTAATGCATTGAGTACTTGACAGTAGTGTTTATATAAGTCAGATAGATGTTTTTTTGGATCTGTGATAAGGTCAGATATAAGGATATCAGCCATTAAAGCTGTAATGTCAATCCTATGAATGGCTCTATAAGACACATTGTGTTTCGGTTGTAAAGGGGCTATAGAACCGTTAATATCGGCAATGACAGTATGGTGGTCTGATAACCCATCTGAAACAGTAGGTGCTTGGATATTATTACAAGTTGAACGGGTTATCAAGAGGTCAAGCCAATGGCCATGTATATGTGTCGAAAAGGTAACATGTTGTTTCAAATCAAATGATGCTAGAATATCATCAAACGCAGTTGTAGTTGAAGAAGGTATATCCAAATGTAGATTAAAATCACCAAGAATGTAAAATTCTGAATGAATGACTGCCAGATTTTCCAACATATTCTGAAAGTCTTCAAAGAAATTGGCTGGATGTCCTGGAGGGCGATAGATACAAACAAAGTGTGCGGAGAAAGAAGAATCTGAAAATCTATATCCCTTCCAGCAATAGAGCAAGACAAGCAGAAAACATCCTATAAGAATAATGGTGACATAATTATGTTAGATTATTATCATATTTAGTAGAAAATAATAGACCAAAACCATATCATTTTATATCATATAGATAATAAATAGTAAAGAATGTTAAACCCAGAGCTAAGGCTAAGCCTACGGCGTAAGTAAAAAACTAAATTATATTTACAAGATCATTAAAGTCTCAATTTTAACAATAAAGCCTACTTTATTTAATTAGAAAATGTTGAACCGGGGCCAACTCCGGTAACTAAATTGAGACTTACAGGCCTATTAAGGGAGGAAGAACTATTTATATTTATTATAATTCACTCAGTCAGCCGCAGCCTTAGTCTTAGATAGGCAGAAACTGACTGTAGTATCAATCACTCAATGGCAATTAACTGCACCATGATTCCTTTTTAAATACCGTATTTATTTTAATAATATAAAATGCCAATAGTAATCTAAAAGGTCAATTGAAAAAACCCACAGGCAGCATGTTTTGTAACTTAATCATTTAACAGTATAATAGGTACAAACGACAACATTTTAAAAAACAAAAAAACTAAACATTGCCGACCGGCGAAAGTGAGTGATAATCATAACGGCTTTAACTCCGGTTTTATTAAGTTGAATATCACAGGACCAAAACTTGTTAAAATATGCTTATAATTTAAATATACTTAGCTTATGGTTGAATCCTTGATTCTGTAGCGCTTTACAAGTTAAATAATATTAAAAGTAATCTATTCAAAATAATTAATATGCTATAATTGAACATTAAATGAAGGATAAATTTTGAAAGTAAACATTATGCCACGCCCCCTAGCGACAACACACCAAACATCAGGTTGTTAGTTCACGGTTACATTGGTACGGTTGAATTGTTAATACAGCCGTAGCATTGATGTGCTAATTTTATGGGATTATCAATAAAATAGAAGCTACAGCTTCAATATATATGATCAGGTTCAACTAGAAAACATATTTAGCAATACCCAAAGAAAGTAATATGCATGTACACTGAGCATTTATAAAGATTATAATAGCGATATCATTCAGCAGAATCAGACTACCAATGGTGGAATAATAAGGTACCAAAACCATAGTCATATTAACAGAAAATATTGGTTTGAGCGACCATTTTTTATATATGCAACTTCAATATTTCCCCATCTACATGTTGTTCGATTTTTTATATGTTGTCGATAGGTGTTTAGGCCTTATTTCATACAAAAACAAAAACAAAATTTGCAATTTTGTCTAGGTTAGGCACCTTTTTGGCCTAAATTGATTGGACAATTAATTAAGTGACATGCGTAGTGAGATTTGACCAAAATAGTGTAGCATCGTTCTGGTAACATTATAATATATTGTTGGTGCAAAATAACTTGCTAATTGGCTATACGTTGCTTCAACATAGCAATATTAAATTGGTCCTATATCAACAACATGTACTGACATTACCCTAGTCACTATCCAGTCCAATAAACATAATTAATGAATGCCAAGTGACACATATGGTAGCAAGTATGAATACATAAGTATTGTTCACGTTTTACATTCACTTAAAATAGATAAACATTGTAGTTTAATTCAGAATGCAACTTAACATTCATATACTAGTAAGTAATAGGTTATCCCTCGTGTTTAGCTTTTTCTGTACAAATATTAGGTTTGTTTAAAAAAAAATCACTCCGCTGGCATCTAGCATGTAACTATACTCGAAGTGTGTGTGTGCGTGCGGGCTTGGGTGCGTGCCAGTCTGTGTGTGTTTTCAATAGCAGTCAAAATTTAGATGTAGTGGTTTCGTAAATTGTCAATTGTAACATTCCATATTATTTTAACCCTGGCAGCTGAGTGAACATGTACTATTTCATCAAAGTAGTTAAATAAAATATATCACACATTTCATTATAACACTTTACAATATACACTACATACAAATCAACATTACATACACGTGCGTGCACGCGCAAACACATGCAAGGCAAGGACACTATTTGCTTTTTTGGTCATAGATTTGTATTCGTTTGGTATTTTATTTGTTATTCAATAAATTAAGTTTTTTCCTACATTATCGGTGGCTAGATACGTCCAATAGAATATGGCACTTTATCCCGCGGATACAAAATATATAATTATAGTTGTCTTTGGAGCCGTTTTGCCTTAAAATTGCATATTATGTGAACAAGGTCATACAGTGATGGGGAAAGTGATATAAGTGTATGGGGCATGTTGGTTCACTAGAAATTTTTATTTGACGGGCAATCTCAGAATGCAACGTTAAGCACGAGTACGTTTTTAAACCAAAATATTTGCATCCAAATGCACTTTACTATTATTTAGATTTTCAAACAATTTGAAACAATAATACAATCTCGAATACTAGTTTCATAGTATGTATTTATGCTAAACACATAATTACTAAAGCTACGGAAATTTGAAACGTCAGATGATTTGTTTTCAAAACGCCGCCTCTATTGCGCCGAAACTTCCTAAGTGCAAAACTTAAATACCTAAAACGAATAGTTTTTTCGTTCTGTTGCAGTGAAAAAGAGAAACGGTTTGTAGTGTCGGTATTTATTTTCTAACATATATTAGAAATACACGCACACACGCTAGATCGATCATAATTATATTTATAATCTTAACAATGTTATATGCATCGTCACAAATCACAACTTAACCAGGTTAAGTTACTATACCCTATTTTAATTGATATTCAGCCATCTGAGTGGAGCAACGCTCACATTGCCTGCCTGATCGGCGCGCAGTTAGTGCAGTTTCATGGAATGCGCCTACCTTTACATTAATGTCAGTGTTTTCTAGGGCCAATTTCTGCGACGGTTTATATGAAAAAGTCTACGACCGTATTCGAATTCACGAAACAGATGCAGTCTTTGTTGGCACCGCGCAAGAACATTGCTCTGCATCTTGTCAGTGAGAAAGGGGTATGTGTAAGTTACTGAACAACGCCTCTGTGTACACTTGAAATTTAAATATATTAATAAATCGTTGGATAACACAGTGTACGTATATAGTAAAGTAAAGGGCATGTGCCAGGTGCAAGGAAACTGTTGGAAGTTGGTTTGAGCTACTGTTAACATACCACAATGTTAGCCTCTTTTTCGAATCGTAAGTATGAGTTTCTGGGTAATCACATTATTAGCAGAACTTTGCATAACGAACACACATTATTGTCTGCTTATTTTTGGACACCGGAAGCCTCGCTTTCAAGTGAAACTGTCCCACCCCAGAACAACAAAATGTCGATTTCTGTGTGGGGCCTGTTACTGACCCTTTACTTTACTTGGATTTCTCTGAGAGGAGCGATCATTTTGTTTCCCCTACCAACTAAATGTTATAGTCAATAACACGTTTGCGAGCTGGTAACAAAACAACAAGTCGCAAATGCTTATTCTGCACGCAAATCAGCAATAGCTGTCAAGGAAATGTCCCATCAATTTTGTCATGTTGACAGAAATCCTCAGCTTATATTCTTTTCCGGTTTATTTTCCTCGGCAATTTAATACCTGACTCAATATCGTCCCAACTCCGCCGTTTCTTATTTTTGGTTAGAGGCAAAAAACCTTTTAATTTCTTTGAAAATTGATGTTGTGCCGTTATTTTTGAATACTTGTTCCACAATAACAATCTACAGGTTGGAGTAATGTTTGATATTTGTAAATATGACGAATGGAAAATAACAACGGGTCAAAGGGCATGGAGTTGGGTCATTATTGAACCAAAGTACAGACAAGCGTAGGAGAGACCGATACAAACTTAATAAATTATAATATGTGTAATATAAATATGTGTTTTATAGCTAAGTAAATGAAACTGACTGAAATTGGAAACAATATGGCATTTATTGTTTGAAAAAAGAACATTAATGTAATATTTATGTCTTTCAGGAGCTGCATCACATGACCTGATTTTGTGTCGTTTAACAGCAGCAATAGTTATTCAGAGTGTGCATGCGTGAAATATAAACAAGTTCTTAACTTCGGCTCTAAAATTGTATTCGAAATTCAAAATTACACTATAGATCAAATACTGCAAACTCCAGGATATGACACTAATGTCTCATTAAATCTAAATAGACATAAAATACCAACGTAAAGTATATATTAGATTCAAAATTAACAACTTTAAACAAGTGATCACCTCTGCAGACTCCCGCCAAAACACGCCATATTGGATTACACATCAACACCCAAGAAGCCACGAACCGGTCTACTAAACAGCTAAGTGCCATTAAATCCCACCAAGCACGCTCAAGACGGTCACTTTCTAGCCATATGTTTAACTAAATATTGATCCTAAGCAATAAATATAACCAAGTCGCCGACAGTTGGCCAACAAGCACTACGTATGTAATCTCGTCCCCTAGCAACGATAATGCTACGGCCTACGCCTACGGGCCCACTACGCCAACACGACTATTTCTCATATCAACACAATTAAACCGTAACTCGTTCTATCTTACGTAATTGTAGAGATCCACTTTGATCATAGGCTGCCATTATTAACAGAAGGAAAACAGTGCCCACAACAATAAACTGTGTACTAATAGCCCCTACGTCAAGACGTCTTCCCAGTATCGCACTGGGGCCCAACTAGGGCGAAGACCTACATTTTCATTCGCAACACACCAACGTCTTGATACTCATGCACTCGTATAATTACTACTAATTTTAAAACAGCGCCGCAGACTATTCAACTTGAATCTTTAGCACACCACTTCAATCTTATTTCCAATTACTAACAGTCACTACTGGCACTACTCACCTGCGCGCCAATCGCAACAATGTTCCAAGCGTCCCTGTTCGTGCGCTTATTCATTTTAAGCCACAAACCGATTCCTTACACAATCCTTCGATGCTTCTGAAACTGACTCAATAAACTAAATATGTGCCTTCTCATGCCATTCCTTCAACTCATCCCATCTGCCGTGGCCAAAACCATAAAGTAACAAGACGCTGGCAATACTCGCCCTCTTCCTCTCAGGCGACATACAAACAAACCCAGGCCCAAGACAACTCCCCGTATATCCCTTCGGCTTCTGTGAGCTTGCTGTGTCATGGTTATCTAATGGAGAAGCCATATGCTGCGATGAATGCAGCATATGGTACCACCGGTCATGCATAGAAATGTGCACTAAAGACTGCAACGCTCAAACGTACAGTGGTTATGCTGTAAGTGTCAAACACTTAATATATCAAGCTTCACCTTCAGAAGCTTAGACATTTCCCCAAGTTTCTATGAATCCATTGCAAATTAAAATATTACCCTTGAATCGCTCTCCCCAACCTCCAACCCCCTCTTCACCAGCAGCCCCAAATCGAACCAACAAAGATCAGACAACCCAGCAAGAAGACCCAATAGCTCCTCACACTTTTCAAAGAAAACAAAATCGAACAATTCCAGAGGAAGTTCATCAGTATTTGATCTTCTGCAGAAAAAATCTACGTGTCGTGATCATATACTGTCGCAGTATAATGAACAAAAGAGCCGACCTGGAAGTATCCACAAACTACATAAAACCAGACGTTATCTGTGGCTGTGAGTCCTGGCTTAGTAACAACATTAAGTCCAATGAAGTTTTCCCAGATAACTGCACCACCTACAGGAAAGACCGCAACGCAGTAAGAGGCGGAGTCTTTGTGCTAGTACGAAAAGACCTCATATCCTCTACTGAACCAGACCTGAATAGCGACTGCGAAATCATGTGGGTCAAAGTACAACTCCAAAACAAAAAAGAACCTATTAATAGGCTCATTCTACATTCCTGATAAAGATCACAACAAACTCGAAGCAAAAATGAAAAATCCTCTGTGGAGAATTCAACTGTCCCGATATACTATGGGACCCAAGCACTGTGAAAACGTGTGCCCCAGAGCGATCCGTCCAACAAGCCCTCATTGACACAACAGAAAGTGCAAATCCACGCTACCTCCACTAGAGAGGGCAAGTTACTAGACCTAATCTTTACAACAAATCCCACAGTAGTGCAAACTCTGCTTCTGTGCCAGGAATGTCAGGCCATGACATCATCGTCACGGATAAGAAGCAGGTAGGAAAGAGTGTTTACTAGCTGCTATGCGTGTTGTTATGGTTTTGTAAATGCGTATTACGCTTCTGTGTCACGTGTAAATACTTTTCGTGCTATTTCTGCGTCAATACTGATATATTATATCTACTCTCAAGTCTTTGCCGAGCAACTCTGCAAATAAGATAATATGAGTTGCCGCTATTTGCAGAGCTGTGACGTCACTGCGCTGCGAATAGTTGCCCTTATTCGCATAGCTGTATTATATTATTAAAACATGTACTCAGATTTAGCAGGGCTATTATTATCAAAGACACAAGACGCAGGAATGCGAAGACTGATTTACACTGGTAAAATATACTGACGGTAGTGTTTTGAAATTGGGTAGTATTTTGAGCATACTTATGGTTAATGTTTTGAACTTAACATTAGTGTTTTGAGGGTATGCTCAAAACACTACTGTAATGTTTTGAAAGTACGCTCAAAACACTACCGTAGTGTTTCAGCGGGGAAGTGTTTTGAGCATCCTACACCGGTTGTCTCATTACGATTTTCGTTCACGGTGATTAACTAAGAGAATCCACGATGACGGAGTACACCTGTACAAACAATGCAATTCTGCCTAGTTGTCAATTTGCTGAATCGGTGAATGAAACAGCCGAGAGTCGCAAACATCGCGGGGATAACTCAATTTGAGACCAACTCATTTCCACAATTCCCAGTTCAGGTACCACCAGTGCCACCATCACCTGTAACAAGAGTGACAGGACCAACCGATGCTCCGAACAGTCGTGTTCCACCACCTTCCAATACGAATAAAAAATCATGAGATGCAGAACCATACCCCTCAAAAATGCAAAAGAGGCTTATTTGTCTAAACTGCTATCGTCCTACTTCGTTACAGGCGCCATGATAAACTTAGTTAATGTAGTACGAAATCGTTACGCCTGTTTAGGAGAGGACACTGCAATTAGTGTGGCAATGGTGAGTATTTATTTCCTGTTATTTATGTGTTATGCACCACGTTGAACTACAGAAACCAGTGTTATGTTTTCAGAACCGCCTGTTTTCTCACAAAAAAGTCTAGTAACTGTCAATCGATTCATACATCGCAAAAATGCTGTATATTTGAAACCACTACCATGGTGTCTGTATAGAATACAAGCAAAATATCCCAGGGACACATCACGCCAGTGGTAACACGGTAGCACAATAAATTAACACGTTGACGAAATATGTGACATGTTGTAGTGGTAATACGCGACAATGACAAAACACTCATGCGAAGAAACGTTGATTCACTACCACGGTAACATAATGTAATGTTGACAAGCCACTGCGGTAACATGGTACCATAAGGAAATGTTGAAACGCTTCCACGGCAACACGCGAACACGAGCCAATGTTGAAACCATACTAAGGAAACCTGCAGACACGAATAACTGTTGAAACAATACCACGAACGAAGTGTAGCTCCGTGGTGCAGTGGCTAGAGCTTCGGACTCTCAACCGAGAGACCCCGGCGGTGTTGAACCTTGGGCAAGTTCGTTCACTATGCGTTGCTCAGTTCAATCAGCTGTATGATTGAGTACTTGCTGTAGGCAGTGGTGGATATTTGCCTTCGAATTGTAATCGCGTATTAATTGCAGCGTGGCCGAATGCTTCCCAGAAAAGTCGAGACGGTGTTCAATTGAACAGGTCTGTCAGGAAATAAGGTGTCCTTTTGGCCTTGCCCTGTCACTGTTTTAATGTATTACATCATCTAAATAATTATTTCAACGTAATACTTTTTGGGACGCTAGAGGTGTTTCCTAATGGTAATCTTCTGACATAATCGGTACATTGATACGTAAATAATTACATGTCTAACGCCTTATCTTGACATTGTTGTTATTAGTCGGCGCTTCTCGGTAGGTTTATTTCATAGCACAAACTATAATATAAAACATGTGGGCGTTAGGGCGAACGTTTATAAAAAAGTTGTGGCTGATAAATGAGTGATAATCCGTTAAACAAGTACTTATACGGTTGCTTAATGGCGTTTCGCGATTCACGTCTTTGGTAGATGTCAATGAAAGCCTATATAACAATTTGTTTTGTGAATAACCATTTAGTCAAACGTTTTGCACACTAGGGCATAATTTACCAAAACGTTTTGATAGTAATGTGTGGCGATAATTGATAAGTGAGAAATTATACAGTCGCTAAATGGCCAATAGCAGGTCAATAGGTACATTATTAAACAACAGTTCAATAGGCCCATTGATTCCACGATATATGTGTTAGTGTGAACTTTTCAAACATTATGACAGGGATTGACATGATCTATCGGATATGAGTACTGGTATGGCCCCTAGGAAGCTCACCTCAACATATTCGATTGATAGAAGCCTTGATGAGAGGCCAAGTTGTTTTGTTACAAGCTCACCAAATGTCATTCACTAAAATGTTTAATTGGTAGGGAAAATAAAATGGCCCCTCCTCGGTGAGAAATCCAAGACAGCCGCCAGTCAGAAAATGGCCCCGACATTTTTGGTTGAGAAGTGGAGCATGTTTACTAGAAAATTAGGCTTTCCATGGTAAAAGATAGGAAGAAATACATATCTATCCCTCTAATCAATCTACCACGATTTTTTTTCCGATATGTAAATTTCTGCTCATGGCTTAAACTTGATTCGGTCAATCAGATATAAAGATTTTACATTATTTTAATGTACTAATGTACAGTTGTATTTAAATAACAACATTAAACAGTATTTTGCTAAGTAAAACTCTAATTCGGGAAACCGACAACAACTCTGTCCAATCTTAGTTTACAATGTCAAATTGTTGTTGCAGATTTTTTTCCCAGTGAACTTTCTCAGAAATGTTGCCTTGGAGAACGCAGACACCAAATACGTCTTCCTTACAGACGTCGACTTCGAACCGATGCCGCAACTCGATATTCATCTGCAAGATTATATATCGAACGGATTTTTCCAAGGCAAAACGGTACGGTCTCAAGCGGATAATTATAGATGTAATGAGCACTTGAAATTTATAATTTCCGATAACGCATGGCAAGTTGACTTGATTAAAAATGGGCTAGGAGGTTATGGACAGGGAGGCGTAAAATACATGCATATGATGATGCATTCTTCAAATGTGATATGCAGCTGTAGCATTGTTAAGCATGATATCATCGTACGTCATCAAACATTAACAAAATGTCCATCCTTCCTATGGCACTACAGCAGACATATATATGCGTCATTCAATTTCGCTGCATCATTATTGCATGAAAAAGCCGTGATCTCGCGCTGATAGCAGCATTTGTATATGTATATATATATATATATATATATGGGTCAGGTCACAATGTTCCCATTTCAAATTCACCACCTTCTTCTTGTCTCACGGTTATTACTTTAAGACATATTACCGTATACTCTTAATTACAGGCTAGCTGTGTATCATATATCCCTGACATACATACGTGTTTTTCATATGACTTTACGAAAGCTGGTTCCTAAGAATTGATTGATCAAATTGGCGCACCCATCCAAATATATGTCAATTGTCGTTCTGTGTGTTTTTATGTTTGGTATAATGCCACTAGTAGGCTTTTGAATTAAGAAACTTGTCGCCATTTGTGGGGTTTTTTCTTCAAATGATGGAATGAATAGATGTCAAGAACCATAATTTGAAGAACAAATATATAAAATTAAAATGTAGAAGCTAAATTATTGTACTATTTGCAGTCACTTAATACACTATTTAAAAATGTCACATAATATCCCTCATCCTACGAACAAATAATGAGCTATCTTTAAATTGCATATATCTGTGGATCCTCAAACATCCTGTTCCTGTTTTAATGCAAATGTCGTGACGGATGTCATGTTTAGATTTCCCTCATCTTATCCATATTAAACTCAAAACTGATTGTACTACCTATATTGGCTGATGTATCCCGATTTTCTCACATGTAATATGGCTTGATTTTGACTTCGTGTGTGCGTGCTTGGTTGCATTGTACATGCAAACATGGCATAAATAATGCCGGGCAGCATGCCTACTGTACTTATGATGGTGGTTTTTTTCTCAAATTGTTACTATTATAACATGTGCATGTATAATGAGTAGATGACTTCGTATTAACCAATTACTATGATTTTAAGAATACGACTTTATGTTCGATGTTTTATTGGTACTGGTCTTAAAGATAAAAAATACCGGAAAATTAAGAAACATGAGGGTAAAGACGAGATTTGTGCAATGCGCTAATGTAATGAAAGCATGCATGAATATCTATATTGTGTCGGCGCTACGTAGTCGGCAAAAGATGATAGTCAGGACATGTAGCTGTTTAATTGTGTGACAAGCAGGCCAAATCGTGGATGAAAAATAGTCATGTATTGGGAATAGAGAAGGCGACAAACTGCTAACGTTGCTGACGCGGAAATTCTGGAAGGTGGAGCGTAGGTTCTAGCTTACAACATCAGTATGTAGCAATCGTGCCTTGCACAAATACTGTCAGCAGTTTAGCTTCTTCAATCGTACCAATCTTAGTGGTGGTCACCGACAAGCACATACTTTATTCGCCAACCATCTGCGGTTTTCTAAAAATACGTGTTGCCTACCTATATTAACATTATCATATCTAACAGAGCTTACATACATACGCTATTTGATATATTCATACCCGATGCAATACAAGAACATTCACATTATTTATATCATATCTTAGCACAACGAACATTTCGTTGCCCCAGTTGCATGAATCTAGTTTGACGCAGGACATGGGAAAAGACCAATGATTGCAAGGACGGATCAGCAATGCGATCAGCAAATGGTGCTGGTATGACATGATGTGACATGACATACCATGATAAAATATTCAACAATGATGAACGGATAGTCGAAGTCAACCATGGAAAGAATGATACCCTCAAATATAGCCTACAGTCAATTGAAGCAGAAACACAAGCATCAGACAAGGTTTGAAACACAGTACCACATCCATAGCACATCTGGGCAACGTGTGCCTGTCAAGGAAGATTGTTTTTTTCTATAGGTAACGTCTCAATTGGCTATCCTGCGTTGAAAAATTCGCCTCACTCACAACACAACATTCAACAACACGTCACCAAAGCTAGATAACTATGACATTTCTCTACAAACTGCCAAGATACAATGTATACGGATTTCAGTGATACCACCGTCATACAGATTCGTGATTCCAGCAGCAGGGAAGTAGTGATCCATTGTGGAATTGGAGATTATGTGGCGGCATTGTGGGAAGATGAACGATACATGGAAAACGTGTCGGTTCAGAAAATAGAGCAAGGATAGAGGTAAATAGCATGGAGCATAAATGTTGTCAAATATTTCCGATATTCAGTTCGCAAAGAATAATATTAGTACATCGGCTAAGAGCCACAAAGTTGACGAATTGTGCACTTTTTGACAAAAGCATGAAAATGGCATACGTAAAGTTTATGATATGCAGATTAATTTCAAGCTAGTTATCCATCGCTATTTGCATGGTACCTAGCAGAAATATTGATTTCACAAATGGCCGTCACGGAAATCTATTATTCAGATATATCAGCTTCTAAGCAACATAAAACATGTTCTTGGTGTCTAATCCAACATTCCCAGGCTCAAGGAATCCATTTCGTCAATATTGTATATCCTCAGAAGACGGCAATATTGAAATTCAAGATGGCTGCCCTGCATATACGTTTTATCAATATGATCTTAGTGCCTCTTAAGGTGGAGGAATCCATATGAAGAATCCATATGTGCTACATACATTTCAAGGTCAAGAAATTCAGATGCGCCACTTGCATTATTCCCAGATGACGGCCATATTGAAATATAAAATGGCTGCCATTGAAATCATCTGTCCAAATATATCCGCTTCTACACAACATAGAAACATGACATTGGTGTCTATATCAACATGTTCAGGGTTAAGTAATCCATTTCTTCCACTTGTTGTATCCTCAGATGAAAGCCATATTAACATTCTAATAATATATTTTGGTGTTATTCAGCTTCAGAGCAACACAAAACTACACTCGTATTTATTCCGGTAATGCACGTGTCAATGAATGTAAATAAGCTACCACCATGAAATGATGGACACACACGTCGGGTATCCACTTAGGGGAATCCTTGGATAACACAATGTGATACGTAAAGTAATATGCCGATGTCTGCTTCCTCGTGTGTGCACGGTTGAAGGTACTCAAGGTCGTTGGTGGCTTTTTTGGACTGTGATAACTACTATCTGACTTTGTGTGCTGATGGTTATATATCCACCGGAAACGCATGACATTACAGAGTGTAGCAAATGATAAAACAACTCTGAATATCGCCACAACAGCCAACACGAATTGACATATTCGTGGATATATAAATATTCATATATGAACCACACATGGATTCCGCTACTTCACGATGCATGGCGGCCATCTTGGATTTAAATATGACCGTCATATGACTGAAATATATTCTTTTTATTATGGAAATGTTGGGTTAGACACCAAGAACATGTTTATATGTTGCTTAGAAGCTGAAATATTTGGGTGATGAGTTTCCATGGCGGCTATCTTGGATTTCAGTATGGCCTCATCCTTGGTACTGCATATGACGGTAATGGATTCCTTGCCCCTGGAAATGTTGGGTTAGACACCAAGAATATGTTGTTATGTTGCTTAGGAGTTGATATATACCGATAATGGATTTTCGTGGCGGCCATCTTTAAAATCAAGATGCGGCTAAGTACCAAGTCGATAGCGATGGGTACCTAGGTTTAAATTAATCTATATATCATAATCTGCATGTGTGCCAAATGTCATGCTTTTTTCAAAAATGTGCACAATCTTATCACTTAGCCGCTGTGCTATATGACACACCCAAAGGTGACCCTTTATATTAACATAGCAACATTGATCAAGGAAAACACATCAAGACATACGTGACACTGGCTGCTGATTAGGATAAAACAACCACAATGTGGAAATAGCTTAACCAATGATGTTCGTCACATGATTTGTTCACAAGATGTTGCGTAAATTTATGTGTTCTGTATGATGACCGTCACGAAATATGTGACGATTGGATTAGCGTTTTTCGAGGACAATCTGGTTGGAAACGGTCAAATAGAAATACGAGTCAAATGCCAATGTATTTCCCAAGTTAACTGTAGACGTGTGCATTTATTGCTGAGTGAATTACTTATGTTGCCTGTGTCCATTAACGATGTTATGAATCAATATAGACAACCTGTTTGCTTCAGTGTGACCATGCATATTGTGAACAATTAGTGCTGCAATGCAATGCTATGTAGTAGGTATGTAATAACATATGTAATTGTTGCAGTTCCAGCGAAAAATATTTGAAAAATAGCTACAAATAAAAACAACAATATGTATGATGTCCGTCGTCACGTTTATACGGTCATGTGCAAAATTGGCCTTAATGTACACGATGTTGCGATACAGGTGGGGAATGGAATTGTCAGCAGAATGTGAAAAAAACATTAATAATACAACTAAACATTTTCAGTTGAGGCAAATTGCACCTACTTCCAACGGAAGCCACTGTTCGGTCAATATTCGCTACACACCTTTAACGTTTCTTCCAAAGTGCCTGGTGAAGTAATCATTTAGTACATAATATTACAATTATCATAATACAATGTGGACTCTATTTTATGGAATGGCTGACATACGAAATATAAGTTGCTCATGATGTCCGTCACACGTAGACAAAATGCACAAGTGTTGCTCTTGTAAAACAGCTGTGTCAGCTGTGATTTGATTTGTTATGCTCTGAATTGCAACAGTTGTATGTTCTTATATTTCCTCTGTCAGGAACATGTGGAAATGAGGGTATTAAAACACATTTTGATTTTCAAAAACAAATTGAATGGGAACATTTTCCGTGGCCTGGCCTATATATATATATATATTGGTGAAAAAATGTGTTTATATATATATATATATATATATATGACTAATTGCGTACATAATGTGAGATCCAGCAAAATATAAAACGGTAATATAATAAAGAATAAACGATATAGAATAAACGATATCCCACTGTATTCGTAATGTTTGTTATAACATAAAGTCGTAAACTTTAACCGAGTTCGGCGCGCATGCATTACGTAGGATAAATAAGTCTAGTGTGGTAAAATGTTATGTTCGTAGGCTCTTGTTGTGCCAGTGTTTGAGGCTCTCTACGAAAACATCACTTTCCCGGGAGAGAAACGTGATATACTAAAGCTGTGGAAGACGGCAAAGAGAGTCATACCATTCCAGTAAGTTATACTACATTCGTTGCTACCAGTTCAATCAAGTCACCAATTAATCCGTCAGTCCTTTCACCCACCAATATGTTAATTCGTCAGTCTTTTCGTCCGTCCGTCCGTCCGTCCGTCCGTCCGTCCGTGCATCAATTGTTTTCATCAAAGATAGTTTGTTTGCATTTATCCAATGTACACTTTGTTTAATTAAAAACTAGTTGTATTACTTATATATCATCCAAATGATCACAATTTATAAATACACTAATGTCATCAGCAAATAATGTGAAAAAACATATATATGAAACAATGGCAATATAATTGACATAACAGAAAAAACAATGGCCCCAGTATGGAACAAAACAAATTAAACAAATCACGAAACGTTGACAAACAGGTTCCAGGGCTATAACTCATTTAATATACCAGTTGGAAGGCTGGAATGATGCTGTACGCATTCGTCTTCGTTGGGGCTTTCTGGGGAACCCTACTTTTGTATATGTACTATGGATTCTCTGAGTACTGTTCCCCAAAAATGGGTAATTTTTGCTCCATTTTTTTGAAATATATGCCACCAGTACGTTAAAACGCATCGTATTATTCGAACAACATATGCAAGGTATACAGTTAATGTTTGGCTATGAAGGTTGATGTCTCAGGCATTATTGATAACAATTAAAACTTCAGGTCAAAACCCTGATTTCTCCTGATTATTTTCATGTTGGGGAACTTTTCTGAGACCGTCCGTCTGCAGTCATTCATACAGGAAAATGCAGTACAACAGTTCATTAAATAACACAGATTTCACACTCAACTTGTTGCCACAGCTGGATACATAGGTCCTGTGCTGTTTTAAACCACAAGGGTTGGCTAATAAATTGTGTTGAGCGACGAAACCGATGTGGGGAAGTTTTTCATGAAACCATACGTCGCAAGTTTGAATACGCATTGTAAGTAGAGATTTGTAGATTAGTAAGAAATATTAATTGGTCATAAATAACACATAACAAGGTAACTATAGGACAACATTTTAATTTGTAGATACATTTCCCTTCGATTTATTTTACTTTTATGGGTCTTTGCAACAGTACGTTTCCCGAAACCGTACATCGGCTCTAACTTCCAGTTGGTTCATCGGCCCAGTCACCCCATTTATCGTTATTTTCGGGAATCAGATGACGCCAAGCGAAAACAGAAGTTCGGTACCGAACATGGCAAGCCAAATATGTTGAACACGAGGATAGAGTCTTCAAGAAGGTGAAACTTGTTGTACAAGATACAAGAGACTTCATAGACCAACTCATATCCGGCATGGCCGAGTTCTGTGAGCACTGTCACCGGGTGACCATCCAATATCACCAGATCCGCATCTTGAAGCAGTCCATGGCGGAAAAGACGGAGGCATCGGTCCCGATGGACTATGCTGAAAATTGGATGTGCAGATACCAGGACGAAATAACGGGAGTGTACTATGTCAAGTTCCAGGTGGCCATTTACCCAATGGTGGTACACTTCAAGTAGGATGGCAAGCTTTGTACCAAGAGCTACGTGTAGATTACAAATGTCACTGCTCACACTGTTGAAGGAAGTCAATGAAATCCTTCCGGAACTGTCGACTCTTCACTTCATCACAGACTCACCAACTTCGCCGTACCGGAACAGCACAATATGTGCCCTAGTAAAAACATTTCCATCACTGTTCGGTCTTAGAGCTTCGTGCACCTGGCTGGAGGCTGGCCACGGGAAAAGCCCCTGTGACGGAATGGGTGGTGACATGAAAAGGAAGACTGACAACCTGGTGAAGACTGGAAGAGTAATCACCACGAGCTAAGAGTTCTGCCACGCAAAATCGTGTTAGTGACACGACCATGACCCTCCTGGAGATAACCCTCGAAGTCATCCAGGACTGCAAGGATGAGATCGAAACATGGAATGTTCCAGAAGTCCGTGGTATAACGTCTATCCATACTGTTGTGGTCCTGGGCCCAGTCGTAAAAATCGGCAGTACTTCCTGCTTCAAGGATTCCTGCTACATGAAGGGCGAAGTGTTCCATCCAACATGTTCTGGTTGGGAGAAAACGCAACTGGCGCTGGAGAGGGGGAGGAGGAGATGGATGACATATAGGTGTTGGTGGAAAGGGTCGAGAGACAGGTGGTGGAGGAGAGGGGAGACACAAGTGTTGGTGGAAAGGGTCGAGAGACAGGTGGTGGAGGAGAGGGGAGACACAAGTGGAGGCGGAAAGGGTCGAGAGACAGGTGTTGAGGGAGAGGGACGACAGAGAGATGGTTCAAGAGAAGGATGAGAGAGCGGTGGTGCTTTTGGAACATTCAGTTCAAGTTTAATTAATTGTTCTTAAAATTACCTTTCGACAACTTACAAAAGTGGTCGATTAGACTTTAAATAAATAACGCTATGAAAACATTGTATTCATGTTCTATTGTTCAGTATATTAATAAAATGATAAGAATGATTGAGAAACACATATATGGAACACTCACATAAATTATTTTACATTTACACTCGGGTATGTACGTAAACAAAGTTTAAGTAAAAAGTGGTCAAATAATTAAAAAAATACTATATTTTACTGAAACCGTACATAGGCATGAAACCGTACGTCTCCGACAGTTTCTTAGCCCACACCTCAATATTTTTGCAAAGTATATGAAGTAACATCAGCGCTTGGTATATGTAACCTTTGACAACCAATTTAAATACTTACATCATGACCTGTTGACAGTTAATACACAATACACATTATAAGAGGAGGTACATGAAACCGTACGTCTCCGGCGTTTTCTTAATTATAATAATAAGAATAGGACAGAATCACCTACATATCACTAACATAATCAATTTACACTGTCGGATAGATACCAAAACGTTCTTACAACAAGTTAGAGTTGTCCAATGGTATCGCCAGTAATTTATTCCATTGTACTGAAAAGTATATTATATGAAACCGTACACCTGCAAATTATAAACTGTCTACAAATTGATAGTTATAAATCAGTGTCAATAAGGTATACCCTGTTGAAAACTCAATGTGTATACCTTGCCATGAATGTATTTTAAAGATAAAACATGCATTCCCCTCGTAGTGGTATTATGTAACAGAACGTTACCTTTATAAAACATCAAGTCTGAGAGAGCGCAAAATACTTCAAAGATCCCCTTTAAAATTTAAAATGAAGTCCGAAACATATTTCTTACTGAATTTAAAACACACATGTGTTTAACATACATTGAAAATGAAATTTCACAGGTAAATGTGAAATGAAATAGTTATAGCAGTTTCCAAGTAGAGGGACTTGTGTGCAGACGTATGGTTTCAGAACTTAAACACTTGCTATTTCTATTAGCTGTGAAATGCTCAATTTGAGGATTTAACTTGCCAAATCTTATTCTCCGATTACCTCAATATGTTCTTTTCGTACTACAGAAAACACAACTTTATACGCATATGTTTATTTTTGCCCCCCTAGCAACACCATTTGTCAACGTTTCGTGGGAATCGACCAGATATGACGTGTACCATCATAACATAGGAGTTATTGACGCAGTATCTCATGTGCAACTGTATCGAAGGATAGCTGTTTTGTTTTGAACGTTTTGGCGCGATGCGATGGAGAGATGCGCGATGCTATGTGTGATATTATTGGCGATGCTACGTGCGATGCTGTTTGATGTTAAACGCAATGCTATGTGTTGAAAGAATTCCTTATTGTATTACCGTGTAATAAAAATAATTATTTTCACTTTCCACTGCTGCTTTGTTCACTGTTGCTACCATCCTTCACATGCGCGGAACTAATTAATTCTGAACATATATATATATATATATATATATATATATAATTCCTCGAAATAAATATACATATATTTGTGAGAGCCTTGTGAATTATTAATTTAAGGGAATTAAATATATATTATATATATATTTAATTCCCTGAAATTAATAATTCAAACTAGCTCAAACTGTTTTTACATATTGCTTTCTGACATTTATTAAATGTTAAGTACTTCACACAAAGCAAATTTTATAATTCTAAGGAAACGTTTTTGAATAGAATTGGTAGTCTAAGCCAGTACACACACCGTCATTGATGTATGAGAGTCAGTACCTGTCTTCATCTCGATTCATGTGTTCCTTTTTAAAGCCAGATCGTGTCTTTGATGCCTCTTGTTTTCCAGTCCGACTGCCTGACTGCACATTTGTATATAAACTACTATGTGATGTTTTGAGTCATGTGAACTGTCATGGTTGATTTGAGAATCTCTTTTCCCGATGTTTTCAGTTGTTTCTAGAGCCGGTTTAGTTAGTTGAAAACACTACCACTCAAAAACACCAAGGTAGTGTTTTGAGCGTACCTTCAAAACACAACCGTAGTGTTTAGAGCGTACCCACAAAATATTACTGTTAAGTTGAAAACACTACCCCTGTATTTACTTTTTTACGTATTTTAAATTTCTTTTTGTTAGGGATCATCCATAAAGTACTGGTGGGAGGTTGTAGGGTAACCTGGCAAGCGTTATTAAGCTATACAAATCAAATAACGTCATCGTGTCAATGATAAGTTCGTGGAGTTCACAAATGCGAATAGCGTCATTCTATTTTATAAACTGTTCTATCGCCGGCGGCGGGAACGTCTGGGTGGAAACATCCGGGGGATGTGCATATTCCAAATATTGTGGGGGTGGGAGACGTTAATAGCTATGGAGATGGACTTGATGCTGACGGTTTGTTCAGTATAACAATTGTGAATCGGAGGTACTTGATGTATGCTGTGGTGTTCCACAGGGTTTGTTTGAATGACCAAAGTTGTTTATTATACATAAAAACGACATTTGTAATGTTTCAGCTTTTAAGTATATCCTGTTTATAGTTGACACTAACTTATTTGGTCGTGATTGTGATTTAGATGAACTGATCCGGATGACAAATACTGGGTTAAACAAATTTCATGTATGGTTTGCCGTAAATCGGTTATCACTAAAAGTTACAAAAACAAATTATATGATATTTGGAAATCGCATAATGAATTCAAATATTTCTATAAAGATAAATTAGGAAGAACTCAATAGAGCTGAAGTCGTTATTATTATTAGGTGCTCTGATTGACGACAAGTTAACATGGAAAAATCACATTTGCTTAGTGAAATCGAAACTCTCAAAGTTTTGTGCAAGTATGTACAGAGCTAGCTTCTTGGTTAACAGAAATGGCATGTTTATATTATATAACTCCCTCTTTTTGCCTTATGTTATGTATTGTGCTGAAATATGGGGCAAATCTTGCTCAACAAATGTCGAATGCCTACACTAAAGAGTAATAAGATTACTCTGTGGTGCTAAGAGGTTGGGTCATACGTCAAGGTTGTTCTATAATCTGCACATTCTTAAAGTACCTGATATAGTGGAGATGAGAACTGCTGTAATTATGTTTAAGTTGTTTATCATAATCAGTTTGCAAAGAATGTACAACAGTTTTTCACTATGCATGAATCTGTCTATGTAACCAGAAAAGTCCATAATTTTACACGATATTATTATCGTACTAACGTGAAAAGTATGTGTCTATCAGTTAAAGGTGTTAAACTCTCGAATTATCTTGATAACTAACTAATTTGTTGTCAAAATATTCATCTTTTCTAAAACAAAGAAAAAGTATTGAAAAGGTATTCAATTAGAAGGTATTTAAAAATGTATGGTGTTGGGGTTATATTATTACTTTAGCTTCCTTTTACAAACGGCACCACGATTATGACATTATAATTATGTATTCTAAGTCATGTCACATGTTATACAATGCTATATATGCTTTAAAGAGTAACAGGGCAAGTATTTATAAGTGTTACACTTCTTCTTTCCCTTTTTCGATAATTGTACATATCTATTTAATTAGCTACTTTACTATGTGTATTTATGTTGTTGTTGAAAATAAACTTTCATTCATTCATGTATCCTAACCAAATCAAGCAAATAAATGAGCGTGCGTGCGTTGGTGATTCTGCCATTTTATAAACAACACAATGGTATGTATGTATGTGTTACCCAACACAGTTTTGTGATTAGATTTTCATTTGTTTGAGTGTGGAAGGAGTACAAAAGGTCAGCCTAATGACTTAACATAACACACACAAATATATATGTGTGTGTGGGTGTGTGTATGTGTGTGTGTGTGTGTGTGTGTGTGTGTGTGTGTGTGTGTGTGTGTGTGTGTTGTGTGTGTGTGTGTGTGTGTGTGCGATGTTAGTATAATTACTTAATGGATAAATCTAGGTTAGTAAAGAAACGTTTGTTGATATATTTGTTTATGAGTATAGCTTATACTGGGCGGTCGTAGACGTAATCGTCGGACGACTCCAACCATAACTGATAATAATAAACCTATCCTTTTGGATAATGACATTAGTAGTAATCAGGTGGTGGAGACCCCCGTGCAAAACGAGTAATCATAAACATCAAAGGAACATCAAAGCGATTTGGGGCGGAGTTGACCCCGACTCAAACTTAAATCATTACTAATAAAAAATCACATTACTAATAAAAAGTCCTGTTATAAGATTTTGAATCATTACTAATAAAAAGTACATCAAAGGCGTAATTACCCTTTGAGTGACAGGTACCACCCACCGCGGCACGCCGCCAGTTGTTTTATGGAGCTGCTCTCTAGCGGCATATGTGTGCTATCTGCCCACTAGTGGCATTGTTAGGACCTATGTGTGGTGTATGTGTGTTATCTGCCCTCTAGTGGCATTGTTAGGACATACTTTCTGCCAGTCCGCCATCTGTTCTAAGTACTTACGTATCCTCTAGCGGTTATGTGTGCTCTTAGTCCTCTAGCGATATTGTTAGTGTGTGTATATATATATATATATATAGTGCGGACGAGAGGCGGGGTACACAGTAGCAGAGTGGCAGCAGTATGACGCCTCCTATACATTTTCGCGGGTCGGCGTCGTTCCTGTCGAACTGGTATCCGTGTCGAGTGGTGGCATACGGTCGGGGCTTCAGGTCCGTAGAGCACGCTTATCATTTTAGAAGAGCGATGTTTCACGAAGACGACAAAGGCGCCGAGTACATCAAAGAGTCGTGGTCTGGCTATATTGCAAAACGCCGAAGTCACAGAATCGAGAAAAGGAGAACGGACGCCGAATGGTACGCCGTTAGGGTCGAGTGCATGAAGAGCCTGTTGAAGTACAAGTTCGGAGGGTCAAAGAAGTTGAAAGACGCCCTATTGGCTACAGGGAAAGCCGAATTGGTGGAGTGGGTGCCGTCGTACGAAGCCTTCTGGGGTATTGGCCACGGAGGCAGAGAGGGGCAAATTATTGATGGAGGTGCGCGACGAGTATAGAAGAAACGAATAAAAAGTCATCGCTCGTTGCCGCACGCGCCAGTCGTGAATATGTGCGCGCCGTTGAAGCATCCTTTTAGGTGTATAGTGGCCGGCCCTACGGGGTGCGGTAAGACTACTTTCGTCGCTCGCCTAATACAGCACGCTACCACTATGATCGAGCCGCCGCCGGAGAAATTCCTGTGGTGTTACGGCCAGTGGCAATCCGCCTATGCCTCTATGCCATCCAAAATATAATTCGTAGACGGCCTACCGGATCCGAAGCGTTTAGACGCCAAAACGAGGACGCTTCTAGTACTCGATGATCTCATGGAGGAAACAGATAGCAGGGTCACGACCGTGTTTACAAAAAAAAAGCCATCACTGTAATACGTCCGTCGTACAACTGCTGCAGAATATTTTTCCAAAAGGGAAAGAAAACCGCACAAATACATGGTGCTATTCAAGAGCCCCCGGGACGCCGGACAAGTAGGTCACCTAGCAAAACAGATGTATCCGGGCAAGTTCAACTACATGATAGAGGCCTTCAAAGACGCCACGTCAGCAGCGTACGGTTATCTCCTCGTAGACCTGAAACAGGAAACAGAGGAAGACATGCGCCTGCGCACGTGCATTTTTCTCGACGATCGCCTTCAGTACGTCTACGTAAGGAAGCGAGTATAAAAAGAGAGAGTCGTCACTGCGCGTATCATTCGTTTTAAGGATGACGGACCGCGTGAAGAGACATATCCTGGCCTTGCAGATGCTGAATATATATAAGAGGAACGTCCAGCTGCGAAAAGCCGTAATCGCCCGCGCGGACTCCGACCTCATCTGTAGTCTGTGCCATTGCGCGTACAACATTCTGAAAGGGAACGAGGAACTATCGAAGCAGAAAAGAGTACTGTTAAAATACAGGAACCACTTGCATAAGCTAGCGGCAAAAAAGTACCCGTCAAACAGAAGCGGGCCATCCTGCAAACGGGAGCGGGAGGTCTTCTGACGGCGTTGCTAGCACCGTTAGCGAGCACCGTCCTTCTCCCCCTGCTCAGACAGGTTATCGGGTGAAGATGAAGCACGCGAAGAAGATGGCGTTGGTCGACCCGCGGTTGGTGGAGAGCCTCCTACCGCTCATCGACCAGCCGCCGAGCACGATCCTTTCACGCGCAACGAGTAGCCTGGAGAGCGACATGAAGGATGTTGTAGACCGGTCGGATTGATCCGAACGCGATAAGGTGGTGTCGTACAATCAACTGCTGAGTATCGCAAAAGAGGCGGCTCGAGCGGCGCAGCCAGTACGCGTGTCGGTGGTGAACAACGAGACGACGACGACACCGGTTGAGGAGGAGGCGGCACCCTTGAACGCTATAGAACGCGAGATCGTGGACAGCGTGCCGAAAACTCTGAAAGGGAAAGCAAGCCTCGTTATCGCGAAAATGAAAACCGATCCGTCGTGTCTATTGAACGACCGCGGCGAGTTCGTGTACGACGGTCAAATTTTTTGGGCAGTAACATGGTTGATCTCGTGAACGACCTCATGCGAACGAGAAAGAAGATGGCGCCACCTGTAGGGTGGAAAGCGTTCGGGGAGCGTATGAGGGGTCTGAACATCCCTACGGAATTCGTCGGTAACCCCCGGTATCGAGCGTTGTACATGCAGCAGCGGCGGCCGAAGCAGCTAGAAGAGGAGGCGACGCCGGGTAGTAAACGCAGTCGCCGTCTCGGGGCGGCGTGGGTGCAGCAGCAGCGGCGGCTAGCTGAAAAAGAGGTGACGCCGGGTTGAAAACGTAGTCGTCGTAGCAGAGTCTTGGAGGCGGCGTGGGAGACCTGTTAATGCGGATGAAACATTGCCGTCCGAGTCACTTACCGCAATGACGCCTCGACGGTCGGTAGTCGTCATCCTCGTCATCGTCGCAGCGGCTGTCGCTGTCTATATGTGTATATTAGTCGTCGTCGATCGTTCGTCGTCGTCGTCGTGTCCGGGCGTCCTCGTCGTGCGCAACGAAAGCGTCGAACTCAAAAAAGCCGACACGATGACGACCGCCTGAAGCGCGTCTATTACGATCCAAAACAGGCGGGCAGTTACGGCGGCGTCGACGCGTTGCACAGGGGGGCGGCCGTAGTAGGCAAACCGATCGTCAAGCGGTGTCTAGCGGCACAGTATACGTACACCCTGCACAAACCCGTTAAACGACATTTCAAACGACGTTGCTTTATCGTAGGCGGTCGAAACCAGCAGTGGCAAGCGGATTTGGTCGACGTAGCTACACTAAAAAAACACAATGACAGTATAACATTCCTGTTGACGGTTATCGACGTCTTCTCGAAACGGGCGTCCCGTTGAAGAGTAAATCAGGCGCGGCGCTCGTCGCGGCCTTCGAGACCCTGCTGCAGGAGGAACAACCGCCGAACGCGCTGCAGACCGATAAGGGCACGGAGTTTCTAACAGACCCCTACAGAAACTCTTGAAGGACTACGGCGTCCACCATTTTGTGACGCATATCGAGGAGACTAAAGCTGGTGTCGTGGAACGGTTCAATCGGACGTTGAAGACGCGCATGTCGCGGTATTTTACGAAACATCAGACGCTGCGATACGTAGAGCCGTTGCCGCATCTAGTACGGTCGTACAATAACGCCTACCATCGAAGCATCGGTACGACACCGGCGTGCGTTAACGCCGCGAATCAGGAGAGCGTATGGCAACGGTTGTACGGCGGTGGTGGTGGTGGTGGTGGCAGCAAACCGAAACTACGAGAGGGAGATCGCGTACGCATCAGCAAGGCGAAAGGTCGGTTCAAAAAAGGGTACATGGCTAACTGGAGCGATGCACTTTTCACCGTCGTAGAGGCACACCAGTCCGATCCGCCCGTTTATCGACTGGACGACGACGCCGGGACGCCGCTAGACGGCTCCTTCTACGAACCGGAACTGCAACGGGTAGTCGTCACGTAGGATAAACTGTATCGTGTGGAGGCCGTTCTACAGCGTCGTCGTAAAGGGGGTGGAGCGGAGGTGCTCGTGAAATGGAGCGGTTACCCGGCTTCCTTCAACAGCTGGATCGACGCCAAGGCGCTCTTGGATTATAAAGGGTAGGAGGTCGTAGCGTCGGACGGTAGACGTCATGTTGTGGATGCGACACTGGGGGTGCTCGCGACTACACGAAGCAGCATGCAACGACGACTATAAAGGAGGGTGCTGCATTAAGAGACCGCAGTGGCGCTACGATGAACGACGAGGAGACAGCCGCCGCCGCAGACTCCTTCAATGTCGACGTAGCCACAACCACAGACTTCGTCGACTCTACCGAGTCTACCACCACCTCCGTCCGCGAACACGTTCCGCGGCGTTTCTGCGGGAACGACTGCCCTAAAGCCGAGATCATCTTCCTGTGTCAGATCGTCGTCCTGTACGCGGTTATCGTCATGAGTATATACAATCTGACGAGAGGTCAGGGAGACTCCAACTTGTGGACGGCGCTGTTAAGTAGCTGTCTCGGTTACCTACTCCCGAGTCCGTCTATGAGACGCAGCGATGGAGGCATCGTCTGACTTTTACCTGACCCTACCGAGCAACGCGTCTATGAAGGCGCACCCCGATAACACGTTGACTCACTACATCACGTCTCTGCCGCAACGCATGGGAATGCGGCCTGGTGGCGCTACAGTACCCGAATACGTGGTACAACGTGAGAGCCGGGGACGCGTACTTTTACCTGGCTTCCAAGAAGGGCGAACTGGGGGTTTACTGCAACGACGACGGTAGTCCGATTTACCGACAGGGCAACATTCCTTACGGTCATTACAAGGGTCCCTACGAGTTGAACAATAAAATCAACGAGGCACTGGCGAAGCTGACCACCAAAACGGTCAAGACACGGCTGAATGACAGCCCGATCTCTAATCGGATGACGCTACATATGTCGGCGGGTGTCGAATTTAACATCCCCCATGGGCGCCATCTGAAGACCGTGCTAGGTTTCGATTCGACCGTCATCGCGAGCCCCCTCTTGAAGGACGCCGTCGGTGAAGTCATCATCACCACCGATCCCGTCGCGTGTACCTTGGAGTATGTTGGAGAACACACGGTGGACATGCATCGTGGACTCAACACCCTGTACGTGTACACGGACCTCCACGAACTGTGCGTCGTCGGTGACGCGTTCGCCCCGCTCCTCCGAACCACCCCCGTCCAATGCAAGAACGGGGCCACGGTATCGAATACCTTCGACCGCGTCCAATACGTACATCTCCTACGGCGACAATTCGATTCGGTCGAGATCGATATAAGAGACTACATCGGTCGACCTATACCATTCGAGCAGGGGAAACTCGTGTCGACGCTTCACATGAGACGCTGTAAATCTAAACTGTTTTGACGATGGGACGTAACGTGTACGAGGACTACTACATTCGACAGGTCGGCGGCAATCTACCGGTCTTCATCGGCGGTCGAGGGCAGCGAGGTCACGGCCTGGGCAATATCTTCGGGAGCCTGTTTCGAAGCGCCATGCCGCTTATCAAGAGAGGCGCCTTGGCGTTGGGAAAGCGCGCCCTTAACACGGGTGTACGCGTGGCGCAGGACGTCGTTGCCGGCAAGAATTTGAAACAGTCTGTAAAACGACGCGCGAAAGAGGCCGGCGCCGACCTTCCCGACGGAGTGCTGAATAAGCCGTCGCCGAAGAAAAAGCGACGACGACCTATAAAGCCACTGGGTAAGGCGGTGACATCCAGTAAGAAGAGGCGGCGTCGAAAGGAACAGACATTATCGAGGGATATATTTTTCACGAAGTAGAATGGCGTTCGTGCATCGGCAGTCGTGCGAAGGTGTAAAGAGCGAGCTGGAGCTACTCACCTTGCCGATGACGCAGACGAGTATCGAGAGCGGTCAGTGGGTCGATCACCAGCCGCTGACGGCCCTCGACGCCGGCGGGACTATCGAGTTCCTCATCCCGGGATCGGGAGATGACTATACGGACCTGGCGAGTATTAGACTGTACGTCCGCTTCAAACTGATCCAGGGGGACGGTTCCGATCTCCCGCACGACTCCGACGTGGCCCCGGTCAAAAATGTTCTGCATTCGATGTTCAGTCAAGTCGACGAATCTCTGCACGGTACGCTCGTGACGCCGTCGACCAATACGTATCCGTACCGGGCCTACATCGAAAACCTGCTGATTTACGGTACCGACGCGAAAAGGACGCAGCTCCAGTGGGGACTGTGGTACAAAGACACCACCGGGTTGATGGAGGCGACCGCGAATTCTAACGACGGGTACGCGCAGCGGCGCGCCCTCACGCGGGACAGTCGCGAGGTGGAGATGATGGGACGCCTGCACGTCGACGTGTTCATACAAAACCGGTACCTACTGAACGGCGTCGACGTGAAGGCACGACTGGTGCGCGCGAAGGACGCCTTCGCGCTCATAGGCGCGCAAGCCGACCCGGAGTGGAAAATTTCGCTGCTGGAGACCTACCTGCAATTGCGAAAAGCTAAGGTGAACCCGTCCGTCCAGCTCGGTCACATTAAAGCGTTGGCGCGGGGGGCGGCCAAGTACCCGCTACGTCGAGTCGACTGCAAGGTGTTCTCGATACCGCAGGGCACGATGTCTCGCACGCACGAGAACGTCTACCTGGGCGTCCTCCCGAAACGCGTGTTCCTGGCGCTAATCGACAACGACGCCTATAACGGGACCTACGTTAAAAACCTGTTCAACGCGAAGCACAACGACATAAACTTCATTGCGCTCTACGTCGGTAACGGCTACACCATCTTCGGTTTCGACCTGACGCCCGACTGTTGCGAGGGCGACCATTTCAACCTCGCGCGTAGCGGAGACCTACGCGCGGAGCTACACTTCGTACAACCCCAAACCCAAACCAAGAACGTCGTCGTGTACGGGGAGTTCGAGAAGGTGCTGGAGATCGACAAGAACCGAAACATCGTGTACGACTAGTAACATGGACACGTTTCAACTGATGCGCCGCCTGACCTTCGACCCGTTCGCTAAACACATCGTCGTCGATGTCAGGCGAAAGACGGGCTACCGATAAAACGGCTCACCGCGCTCCCGACGGCCTTCGTGTGCAACACAGACGACGGGGGCGTACCGGGGGAGCACTGGGTAGCTCTCTACGTGGACGTCGAAGGACGAGGCGACTACTTCGATTCGTACGGCCTGCCGCCCCTGCACGACGACTTTCGCGCCTTCCTTCGCCGTAACTGCGGCGACTCGTCGGCGTACAACGACAAGAGACTGCACAGCGTGATATCTAACGTATGCGGACAATACTGCGTCGCCTACCTTCTCTTGCGATGCCGCGGTATGCCGTTAAAAGGATTCCAGGATCTATTCGGCCCCGATAGGGTGGTTAACGACTGGCTAAAACCGCATTCAACTATATTATCGCTTACAGCTATTCGCTTACTGCATGCAAATAAAAAACGATGAAAACGCCCATGTTGTTTCGTACTGTATTTTATTAGTACATAAGTACATAGTCCCTACCACTAGGGGGCGCCTTATAGGCGCCCTACTACCTACCCCTAGGGAGGGCCCTACCCCTAGGGGTGGCCGCCGACTAGTTATACGAGTACGGGCGCAGTGGTGACGCCGTCGTCGAGCACGCAGCGTTTAGCGTAGAAGTAGCTGAACGCCGCGCGCTCTTGAATGTACGTCAGCACGGAGGAGTCTTTTACTTGAAAGCCGCGGTTCCAGCCGACGCCGCTCCGTTGGTCGCGCAGCACGGCTAGGAAGGCGTCCTTGTCGATATCGTTCTGGCGCTTGCTCAGGCCCTTCGTGCTGTACTTTGACCCGGCGGTGGCGTCGAAACAGTAGTAAGTTTTGGTGCACAGCGCGATGATACCGTCGCCGGACCATTCCTCTTTGAAGAGGCCCGGCGTTCGCTTGTCGTACGTGCGACGTCGCGCGCTACAGTGCGCAGCGTCCAACGCGCGTCCGGCGAGACGACATTGCACGTACGCGTCCGCGTGCGCGTCGCAGCACTCGGCCGAAAGCAAGGCGCCGCGGTGACGGAAGTAGTGCTCGCACTTAGACGCCGCGACCAGCTCGTCGACGTCGCGGCCCGCAAGGGGTATGTACGCTGAATCGGTGTCCATTTCGCAGTACTCGAACAGAGGACGCGGAATGTAGACGGCGATGAAGTCGTAATAAAATTCCAGCATCCTCAGTTTCGCGTACTGGTAGACGAAGTAGCCGATCTGGATAGACTGCGCGTAGCGGACGGTGCGCTTGTTCAGTGCCACCTCGTAGTTGTCGTCGGGCACGACGACGTCGAGCTGCCGGAAGCGCCGGTTGTTGAAGAGCATCGTGGCGCCGGCCATCTTGCAGTATTTTATCTCACGGTGCAGATCGACGCGCGTTATAGACTTCCCGTAGGAACTGTTCCCGAGAAGCTTAAACGTGTCGGCGATGATGGCTTTGTCGGGGTCGGTGTCGCCTTCTCGTCGCGCGGCGAAAGCACGCGATCGGTACGTACTCGACCACCTGGTAGACGCGGTCGACGACGAGACCTTGCGCCAGATACCACCGTAGTAGGGGCGTCGCGAGTAGGATCTTGGCGCCAAAAAAAAATTCCCTCGAGCGTTCGCTGAGGACGGGTCAGGAGGTCGTGCGCTTCCGCGTAGCGTAGCATGAACGGGCTGAGATCGTCACCACCGATGTAGACGTTCTTAAAGGCAGGCTGCATCCCGGCGAAGGTATCGCGCAGCGCATCCGGGACGGCGATATCACCCTCTACCAAGCCGAACAGAGCGCCGTCGCGTACGGCCTCAAAGATCGTCGACAGCGTGACCCGGCCGCAGGCCCACCGCGCCACCGACATTCCCACATTTCGACGACGGTGACGAAACGGCGAAGGTAGGTAGTAACGTCGTTCGTCGCTGCGTAGAGTTCGGTCATCGGCTTACCGTTAACGGCGTTCGTCGCCGCCTCCGTGCTCTGGCAGCTGTGGAAGTAGCAGCCTTGAAACTGGTACACCGTTCGCGTCTCGCTACACCAGCAGTCGACCCGGTACTTTCCGATAGGTTTCTCGCGTACGATAAGCTGGTGTCGTATGCGCACCTCCGTCCGTTCGGCCCCCACGCCAGCCACTGCACAGCCATACGACCGTAGCGGTGCACGCGTTCCTATCGAAAGGCATTCTCCTCGCGGCGGCGCGTATACCAGCCCGTCGGCATCTGTTGCATTATCGCACATAGATAGAAGGCGTTCGCGTCGAATCCGACGATCGAACGACAACGCCACGCCGCGTCGCGACGAAGAACGGTCACGCCGGCCTCGTGAAGGCGCGCGAAGATGATCGAGGGACCGCCGACGATCTGCGATTGGATGAGGCGGTGCAGGTCCTTATTTGGTTCGTTGAACAGGGTAAAGTTGATCGACGCCGGGAGATCGTTGAAGAGGTACAGCAGAGTTAGGCCCGGTACGCTGATGGCGTCTTTGAACATGTCGACGCGACGCTGGTAGTAGAACGCGAACTGTTTGTCGACATCCTCGAGAAACGGCACCACGTCTCTGTTATTGTACCACACGAGGAAGTCGCGCAACGTCGTCATCCGTTCGTTGCGCCATGCCGTCACGCAAGCATCGTACGCCGCGGAGGAGATCCCTTCCCGTTTCAGGTGGCTGTAGAACGCCTCCCGTGGCGGCAGTTCGGTGTCGTCCAATTTGCGCAACATGTCGAAATATTCGTAGGGAAAGTAGCCCTTCGTCGCCTCGCAGCCGTACGCCTTCAGAAACCGCTCGTAGCTGACGCCGAGGGCCAGGTAGTTGGTGATACCTAGAAATTAGAGCGTCGACGTCGTCTGGCACATGTAGTTGTTCTGGCGTTTGATGGTTAACGCCGACGACGTGTGCCGGCCGTCGGTCATGAGGAGGGGGGTCAAGTACTTCTTGACGACGTTCAAATCGTACTTGCCCGAATTAAAACCGAGGGGCGGCCATTCGGCGTCGAGCGCGCCGAGGGCTTCGAAGGCCGAGTCGCACAACGGCCGCACACACCGCTTCGCTCGCGGCCACCAAAACGTCGAACAAGCGCCTCGCGAGATCGGCCGAATCGCCGGTTGTGACGAAGCACCGCGCCGTCTCGTGGCCGGGGACGTTCGACGCGATGCTCACGCTGAGTAGTTCGTGGCTGGCTAGCCACCGGCATTTGTCGGTGTCCGGCGGTAGTTCATTATCGACGAAGTAACATTCGAAGTCAAATGTCGCCCGATACGGATAGTAGCGCAGGTCATTGTCCAGGTAGACGCCCTCGTCCTCTAGCTGCTGAAACACGGACGGTGTGGGGTGATAGACGCCGCCGGGAAAGACGTGGCGAACGCCGCCATCGCACGACGCCTCGTGACGTCGTAGTTCGTAGGAGGTCCGCCACAGGGATTTGGCGCACTTGCTGCATACGTACGTCTTCGTGTACTTCGAGACGTCGCGCATATAAGAAAATTGCGCTTCGTATACGTTTACATTCAGGGTCGTGGGGTGCGCGTTGAGAGACCGACGGATCAATTCGGCGGCCGTCGTATTGTTGGCGGCCTCCATCAGTCGATAGGCGGTCACGTTGACGCCAAAGACCGCCTCCACCCGGTCAAGGTCGTTCAGGAGGACGCCGTCGAACGGATTCGTGCCGGTGGCTCTGCAGTAGTCGTCGTATAGACGTTTGACGCTGGCCCTGCATAAGCAGGGCCAGCGTTGTCTGGCCCTGCTTATGCAGGGCCAGACAACGGAATAGGCACAGATTATCCGCGTAGGGGGCGCCTCGTCGACCTTTCACTAGCGAGACGACGGCCTTGTTGTCGCGCAGGTAGACGGGGAGTTGCGCGCCGCCGACGCAACCGATAGGGTGGTTTAATATGGCGTTCAGAAAGTAGGTCTCGTTCGTCACCAATTCGGCGACCCATCCCGAGTCGGGCCGCTGCGCTGTCACGTACTGGAGAACGTCGCGTATACGGACCTCGTCGAGGAAGCGTTCGAATGAGCGGGCGTCGGCAACGAGGGCGGGGACTTCCAGGAGGCGGCCGCAGCAATTACAGGACGAATGAAAATAGCGGTAGCGACCCGAATCCTTGTGGCGCAGGATAAACGCATAACTTACATTTATCTTAAACGCGCACGTTTGCGCCTCAAACATTACTCTTAGTCGGGGTTCGAGTTCTCTAGTGTCCATACATTCGGTCAATTTGAAATTATATCGGGAATGTATAGGGCCGCGTGACACCGACGACTCTGTGCTAGACCAGTGGTCCTCCACGACACGCCGTAGACCGATCGATAGCGCGTCTTCGTCGTCTTCGTCGCTACGTGATGGACCGTCATGTGGCGCCGCTGGCGGCGGTGTTCCGTCATGATCGCTAGGTGGACCATCATACATATTCGCGCGCCGAGAGTAAGACCGGACGCATTTTGGGCAATCATTTTCGATCGCCTTTTCAGTTCCGCTGGTTTTCGACATCCTCATATGATTCAAGAACGCAGAGCGACGGCTAAAATAATGACTGCATTTCGGGCATTGTGGCTTAGCGCAAGAGTGATCTGCCAGACGCTCGACGGTTCTACCGCATGTGGGGCAGACTGGCATGATTGCTTGCTCGCTTATTTGAATGCTTACTTGTTGTCGGCAGCGCAAACGATATTAACTACGGACGTGTCTCGCCACCGCTTATAAAGAGTGGCGTGCGGTGGTGGTGGTGGTTAAGCTAGGTGCTGCCGGTAGGGATCGGGACGTACATTTCTAATTCCTAGTTAAACGGCTGCTGTGCAAGGATGTATGCGGTGGGACGTTTTAAGCTGATCGTGTATGCGGGAAGAATATTAAGCGACTTTTCTTTAAGCAGTTGCCGATGGAGATAACAACGGGCAGCGAAACGTGTATGCGGGATATTTTAAGCAATCGTGGATAGTAAACAGAAAGAAAGAATACGTTTTCAACGTTTTATTAAGCGACCAAAGCTACAACCGACTTTTCTTCATAGAGTCGACATTTAAACAGTATAGCAGCATAGCGTTGTTAAGCGACCAATCGTTCATAGTGTTCGTTTAAGCAGGCGTTTTTTCACGCTCCTAATTAATGTTCAGCGGTTCCAGGCTAGTATAACCCAATTATAAGCGTATAAAATCACAAATCAGCTCCTAATTAATGTTCAGCGGTTCCAGGCAAGTATAACCGATTACAACGTTCAATTATAAGCGTCTAATGTTCGTCTCACAGATCAGCAAGACCTCTCATTTGCATCACGTAATGGTGAGTAGCGGCCTCCAGCATGGCATTGTTGATGGAGTCGCGCCAATCAGTGGCAAGTAGCCAGTCGGAAACGAACTGCACGATTGCAATTTCAGCAGCTCGATCTTGATCGACTATCAGCAGTCGAGCTTTCAGGAGTATGACGAACCTCGTAAAGCACGGTATTAACGATCGGCTGAAATACGAATCCAGGACGGGCTGAAAGTAGCGCGTGATTATGTCGCCCACTTCGTCCTACACGCGCGGATAGAATCGGTTCGGTCTCCCCGCACGATAGCCGTACATGTGCACGTACGGGCACCCTTCATTTGGCTCACACTCACCGCAGCTTTTGCGTGCGCGCACCAGTATCTCTTCTCCGACCCATTCCGCAAATGCGCTCATCAGGAACTTCTCCTGGGTCGAAGTCAGCTGGAGGATCGATAGCTCACTCGGCGCGTTGGCCGCCGGTTGCTTATTTATGAGCAACGTCGGCATCTCCGCCGACACTGTCGACGGGGACGAAATTTCCATTACAGGATATAAACTTGCGTACGTCGGTGGTGCCTCGCCTTGGGGGACTTGCTTCGCAGCTTCGGCCGGGAATGTTTTGGCGAAGTCGCGCGCGGCCTCGTCCGACATGTCCAAAACGTCCTCCATTACACTGTCCAGTACGCAATCCCGCGCCTCCGGATTGTCCTACAGCACTCAAATAAAGCGAATTTTTATCAATGTTCTACTCAATTTATTCATCGTTCTTCTTGGTACTTTTTAAAGCACAATATTCGTCCGCCGTTTCAAGCAGGGCCTGTATGAAGGCGTCGGCAAGGTTTCGCTTGGCACGCCTTACTAATCGCTTCTATGGCGTCCAGTATTCGATGCATTTCCTACAGCATAAAGAAAGGCGTCATTAGTCACATGCAATTACTCATCGGTTGTCTTCTTCTTCAGGGCAAGCACAATGTACGACGGCATTCCCCCCACGATACCTTACGCACATTGATCTCTATGACCGTGCCGACGAGCTCCAGAACAGTGTCACGCATTTCCTCCTGATCCAAAGAGGCCAGGTAGTCGGCCTGATACGCGACGAGCTCCGACATGGCATTGTCGAATAAGCTTAGCCACATTTCATCCTCAACTTTAGGCCCGTCCTTTATCATTATACGCATTGAAAAATAATACTTCGTGGCGGACTGGACGCCGTGCGAAAGACACATCATAGGACCCTCTCTGGAGGGGCATACCTTTCGACGGCATCGTGTGCACCCCTCGTACACGCATTGATCACGCCATGAAATTGCCTCAATAGTAACAGCCGTTGCAATTTTATAGAGGCCGTCTCCAGCTTCGCTCAACGTCCTCACACTCACCGACGAAGGCACAAATACCACTGCGCCTCTTTCAGGCGGGAAGGCCAGTACGGGCGCGCTCCTCGCAGACGTGCCTGGCTCCGCCGTCGGTCCTGCTGCTGACGCCCCCTGCGCGCTGGTGGACGGTACCGGCACGCTTTCCGCCGCCGTCTCTGTTCCTCCCTGCCTGCTCCCCGCAGCCGGTAGCGGCGCCGTGCCGATTGATGGTGCAGCGCCCTGTGCAGCCGAAATGGAGCGCCCTTCGAGTACAGGCTTCGGTGTTAACGGTTTCTTCCTTGGTGCGCACTCGTCCGCCATCGTGTTAGTCTGAAGAACAACGTCAATACAACGACAACGAGTGAATACAGAAGTCTTTTCAGCCTACCGCTTTACACAATTCTAGTGAAAAGCGCACGTGCGCCTGAACAAGTACACCACAAAACAGCCTATTCTGGCAAGGTTATTAACAATAGAAAAACTCAATCGGTCATGCCAGTGCAGTCACCGAAAATCGCTTCTTTAGAGTAAAATTTTCTAATACAACAACACCACACGATTCCAGAGTCCCGGCTTGTCTTATAAAACGCTTACTTTTACACATTTAGATTTTCATTAAACGATTTTAAACATTACGCAAAACGGTCGGTAAAGGCTTACGTAACGTTGCCTACGTGACGTGCGTCACGCGATCGTAGAAGCCCCAACATCGTAAACAACATTCCGTTCACAGACGACTATGGCGTCGTAGGCAAATGTCAACGCCTCGCATCACAACAATTCACAGACGACTATGACGTCGCATCACGAATTCACCAGGTACGTCACGACCCTTTAAACAAACAAACAAAACACTCAACTATATAGCCGATAAACATTCATTTATTTAATATTATTTTTTCTATTCAATGTTTTTTCTAACTACCCCGGCCGCCCTATTCGATATAGTTGAATTTGCATAACGATAGAACTAATTAAACTGACTGCGCCTACTTTCAACAGGGACACCACTAATGAACTGACCATGGCAAAGCCTAGTGCAATTTAGGCGGATTTGAAGGACAAACGTATGTTTAGCTTTTCATTAGCACTAGTCTATGGCCACTGATACATCAAGGGATTGGAGTCCTGGCATTGGCAATTATTTAAACATTCATTTATTTAATATTAATGTTTTTTTCTATTCACAGACCATACTCAACTATATATATTCCTTTATTTAATATTGTATTTAAAATGGTTTATTGTTTCTCTATTCACAGACCACCCCGGGGACGAACAGCCACTAGGGCGCAATCTTTTGCTCCCCGATTCACCGCTCCCTGCCCGAGCGTCGATCGGACCGGCACGCTACCGCCCCGAGGCCGAGGCGCCATACGGCTAGCTAGGGCTACCGCTCCCTGTCCAAGCATCAGCCGGCCGCGAACGCCACCGCCCTTGCAGGCGAGAAAGACTGCGCGCGCCATGGCTACAGTTCGCGGAGTAGCACGGCCTCCACGACTCGTCCGACCTTGGTGGAAGGACAGCAGCTCAGATGATGAAGACGCTCCGATTGTGCCATCAAACGAACCGCCCCGACGTGGTTTTAATTATACCCCCGTCACGACGACGAAGCATTATTTACGGACATCCGCCATTCGACGATGACGAGCTAGAAGAGTGGAACTAATTTACTAAATATTTACTATATTAAATAATTAACTTATATAACTGTCCGTCTGTTCGTTTGTTTTCTCCCATGGTACCCTAACTAACACTCTCCTTTCCGCGCGCCGACTAATTCCGGCAATAATGCAGCCTTGTTTATTAAACGCTATAGTGCGCGCCACGCCGCTCTACGCTGTACATACAGCACCTTACTAGAAAACACCATCTAGACGTCACGACTCACGACCAGCCAGTGCAACAGCCGCTTCACTAGCACAAAAGATCACCAGGGTCAGCCGCGCTGGCTCAGCAGCTAGCAGTATCATATTTCAGCAACGTCAGACATATGGTTATTTCACGGATATAAGCGTAGGGTGTTTATACAGTGGTTATGTAATGGTTATACAGTTGTTATGTAGTGGTTTTACGCTGACGACAAAACCACTGGTAGAAATCTAACGGTTACTGCTCTCAATGCCATTAGAGAAAAAAAAGCATACATAAAACACACATACAGCACACCAGAGGGCAGCTCCATAAAACAACTGGCGGCGTGCCGCGGTGGGTGGTACCTGTCAATCAAAGGGTAATTAAGGGTAATTAAGCCTTTGATGTACTTTTTATTAGTAATGATTCAAAATCTAATAAGAGGACTTTTTATTAGTAGGGTGATTTTTTATTAGTAATGATTTAAGTTTAAGTCGGGGTCAACTCCGCCCCAAATCCCTTTGATGTTTATGATTAATCGTTTTGCACGGGGGTCTCCGCCACCTGATTTCTACTGACATTTAATAATAATAATAATATATTTAATTTGTTATAGCGCCAGATCCACAAGTGTTCGTGGCGCTTTACAATACACCATGCGTCATGATCATTAAACAAAAATATTAGTACTTACACAGTCAGTTAAACTAAACATTGTGCCATAAAATAGTAATAACAATATTAATAAATAAATTCAGTAAAAGGGAACAAAATATTTGGAATATGGTAGTAAGATGTTATCTTAAAATACACACAGTACAATATAATTAATAACTTACAATGCATAAGTTAATCACTAAAATATAGCAGTATAAAATCAAATAAATAAATAGTTCATGAATATCATAAATATAGAATAGGGTACGCTCAAAATACTACAGTAATGTTTTCAGCGGGGTATTGTTTTGAGCGTCCTACACCGGGTTTTTTTGTTTATGCTTTCTCACAACGTCTTCTTTGTGTTATTTGATGCGTGTTCCTAATGAAGGTTTTGTTTCCCCCATGTATGTGGCTTTTCAGTTCTTACACACTATTGCGTACACACGTTCACATATGTTCTGTGGTTTCACTTTGTCTATCGGTCTTACCAGTGAAGTTAAGCTGTTGTGAAGCTTCGTTGCTTTATATCTTCATGATCCGTAATGTGATTTCAGATAATCATTGGACATATACATTACCACCATGCCCTTGCTCTCGTCTTTTTTCACCGTCTTCTTACTGATGTTGCCTTCACTATGTTGCTTCACCTTTCTCTATGCTCATTTGAACCATCCACTCTGTGAACCTCTTTACTCAAATTGTAGCATTAGCTAATGACCATTATAACATATGACATATGCCGATTATATGATGAAAACAATGGTATATAACAACTATATATCTACTATTTTAGCTTTAAAACAAACAATGGCAAAGAAGTGGCAACCGCTGGCCATGAACCAACTCACTACCATGTGTGGATGAAAGCGACGAAGCCGTACAATGTGAGTAGAAGCTTATGTCAAGCATTTGTTGTGCGGGCACATTGGTAGACGTGACTGTGAGAAGTCATTGGTCAACATATGTTGTATTGTTATATTTAATCGCTTAGTTAATTTAAGCAACGCAAGGTAGGGGACTAGGTCGGGATGCACTGGCACTTTTCACCCGACCAAACCAGACAACATTAAACAATACTAGACTCGATCTACCACTACACCGACGAACATCGACAGAGTTATACTCGAAACCGACATGACGTCATAATCACGTAAACTTGAAAACTGTCCACTAAGTCAGTAATAGTCGGGGCTAGTCGTTGTCGGTCTGACGTGGTTTGATCTGGACTGGTTGGTCGAAAAGTGCCAGTGTATCGCGGTCTTTGTAATACTCGAGCAAGTGTAAAGTTTCTTCTTAGTCGGTTAGCTCCTCTGTCGACAAACTTTCAGAGATTAATCTACGACCCTCGAATATAACGTAAAACACATAGAGTCTTAAAGGTACATTCCATCTTATCTGTTTAGAGCGTACCACGTAATCAGTCAACAAAGATGCGCGCGCGTCGACTCTGACTAAAATTTACGTCGTAAAGTCCGAACGAATATAGCGATATATATTTTGTTGCGTTTGTGTGTACACCAGAACGGTTTCTTCTACCTACCAGTTTCAGTTGTCCTTCGATATTTTCTAAAACTCACATTATACTTGTTATCAGCCCATAATAGGATCAAATGAACTCCGTCATGCCTATGACGAAAAAGTTGGTAAAATTCGTGTGCTGCGAAATGGTTTATTTTTTTAATTCGGAAGAATTTAACTAAACAATAATTTGCTAAATTTGCTAACACGTTGAATGGACATCATTTAATAAATAACTGGTTCTGATTTCGAATATCAATTACATAAGCAAAACGTATCTTTAGAATTTGAAGAAAACAACATATTCCATTTATGCTCAGTGGAAATAGACTAGACAGTATACATAATAGTGTTTCTCAATATCGGTGTATGCAGTAGGAAAATCGTTTCACCATAGCAAAGTTTTCCGTATGATATTCATATGCTAAATATATATCATTTATTTAATTAATTTGTGGAAACAAATTGTTTGAAACAACGTTTATTTGAATGAAGTACGACAACACGTTAAAGCCGTTATTTGCGTTATGTACAGAAAAAAATAATGACAATAATATCTCCCCCATTAAGTATGCAACGTTGGTGTATATTTATGTATCTTATTCATTTAAATGTTCCTTTCACTACATGTATTTTACCGATCTAAAGTTTGAGATTATTTCAACATTTTATGAATGCTCCGAGTCCGGTCATAGTCTTCGGCGGACAGTATGTGTCCGAAGTAGGCGACTTGATTGGTTCGGAAGACACACTGCTCTGGATTAAGTCTGATCGTCGGATCGATTTCCTTATGGAAGACCTTTTGTTCAGAGTTCACTCCAATCGGCAGTCGGGTAAACCGGTAGCGTCCGATGGATGTGGTTAGAAGTAAGCTTTTCTTTGCCAGTTTCTCATTCCAATAGCCGTTTTATGCGTCTGGCAAAATAATCACATGTTCGCAATGCAACTTGGCTGCGACGTCTTCAACGGGCGGGCAAGACTAGTGCTCGCGTTTGAGGTCGCGAAGATCTAAGCAAATACTTAACGATCAGTTCTTCTTTTTCCACGATCTTTGTCTAGCTCGGCGTTCAGGCGATCCCGATAAGCGAATGATACAAGCAAGCGTATGTGTATCACGAGGCACATTATTCTGGTTTGGTCTGCATTGTGGAGTCAGCCGACATTTCTCCAACCGCCATGGAATAGCTCTGGGTACTTTTCAGCAATGTCCACGGGGACGTTCTCGGGGAGACGTTCCACTTTCACTGTGGCCACATCGGCCTGGGTCATATTCAGCATGCGATCTTCAATTCGCACCAGTCCCTTTGCTCTGCATTGGTCAAAATCGATCGATGATATGAGTCGCAATGAAGAACTCAAGGGAATGCGTTTTTCTCTTGAGGTTGCCCTCAATCTTGCAAGTGCCTGTGGTGGGTACCTCGAATCAACCGTATCCTGTCAGTCTGAGTCAGGTCGGCATCAAGCGCTTAGTGCGACCTTCAGCAAGGTTGTCAAATACTGTGATGGGAAGCACGTTGATCTCGGCTCCAATGTCCATCTTGAAGTTCATGGGTATGTTGTCGTGCCCGACTTGGCTCGCTGCATAGTAGTCGGGTAGTCGATTACATGCACTTGCCGCGTAGGTCTCTTCTGTCGTACAGCTGCACCTGGTCTGGAAACTGTCGAATGGCATATCATGCCCATTGTGCAAGTGCTTCATTTTCCCGCAATGGTTACAAGTTATTCCCGGTGTAGGGCAAGTTTTCCTAGCCGCATGACTTCTCCCGCACTTATTGCACGCATCGTCACCGAGATTGTGTCTTCAAATTCCATCAGTCCTTTTTGTAGAGATATGTCGTGAGGGAGCGTTGGCTTGTTGCAGTTGGCATTTTTAGTTTCGTTGGCTGTCAAAAGTCAACGTCAAGGCTTGATACCAGCTTCATTTATTCGGTGTAGGTCTCGTAAGCCTTGGCGATCTGCAGAGACTGCGATTGATCAAGTCGTCCGTCAACAGTAGTCTCTCTTGCATATATTTGTTTGCAGAGCTTAGGAAGAGCATGCCACGCGGCATCTCGTCTTGAACGTGGAACTTGCAATCTGCGGCGATGAAGTGCAGCTGCGTCATCCAGTTTCTACCGTTTCACCAGGTTGTCCTCTGCTTTCGTAAAACAGCTTTCTCGATAAAGTAGTGTTCTTTGTAGAGGCACAACGTGCCTTTAATTTTTTTAGTAGCTCTGATGCCTTCTTACTGTCAGCTGCCGACATTTCATTGCTTGACACCCAGGCTGTGACTCTTCCTCGCTTGCAGATGAGGAACTGGGACGTTTCATGGTTCTCGGACCACTTGTTTCAGTCCGGACCAGCTAACATGAGTTCCATCAGTTATCTCCACCGAGCTCAGTTTTCGCTTATATTACCAGCGAAGTCCATTAGCGGTACTTGTTTGGTAGCCATATTGATTTCTTCTGAGTTGTCACGACATCTCTTCTTTCTTTTGGGTCATCGTAACGCATGTTATTTAATCCGAGTCGCCGTAGAGCGTCTTCTTTTGTCCGTGTTGCCTTTGTCTGGCGTTAATATATACCTCTTCTTTTGTCTGATCGTCATGAATTATCATATAGTCGTTTTCGTGGTAGACCGTTCTGGAGTTTCCCTCTTTTTTATTACTCCTTGCAATTACTCTTTCTCAGTTACTCTTTTCCGCATTTACTCTTTTCGCAATGTCATTGCTGCGATTCAGATCAAGTCTGTCATTTAGCCGTCCGCACTGACACCATGTTGCCTTTCCTGAACTACACTGTTCACGAATGCGGAACGGAGAGGGCAACCATGGTTGTCGGATCAGCCCTCTCATGACGTGATGAATACCTTGAGAATACCTACCCAGAAACGTCTGAACCTGAAGACGGGTTGCAATTCACATTATCACAAAACGTCGTACCCCGATACTTTTACGAGCAATGAACGGGAGCATAATGAAGACATAATTATGTTCAGCTACACGAGTGTACCATTCCCTTGCTGAGATCACATAAATTGCATTTTTTACATAATAAACGCAGTTACTTAACAGTGTATTCCATGAAGTGTATAAGTTACTCACCAAAACGTTATATCGTCGAGCGATGCACACTGTCTACGTCCTGCAGAGACTGTCAGCGCCGTTGGTTTGGGTTTGCACTGGAGAGCGTTTCTGTGCGCGCGACGGCATTTACATGTATATAGAGGCGAATATGACGCAAACAAGGTGTACCGCGAGGGGTCGCGAACGGGTTGGCCGAGTTACCCGGGTCATTTTCGGTGTAGCTATCAGCGCAGTATGTTGAAATGTGTGCGCGACTCATTAAAACACTTCTTTTGTAATAAATACGAATCCGTTTGTTAGGAAAAGTTGGTATTGTGAACACAATAGTTGGAACATTTATGTGTGATCTTCATAATCGAAGTTGGCGTCGCGACGGAACAATTCTGATGTTAAAAGGTGTGCGAGTGGGTTGGGGTTGCCGCTACAGTTGCGCACACTTATGTTATAAATAGAACGCAAGCAGAGAGAACGACTCAAGCGCTGGTGAAGCAAACGCCATAAAAAGAAAAATAACATAGCGAAGTAACCTATGTTCCTGCGAACTGACGCATGTGCACAATTCGTTTTGAACATATGCACTCAAAGAAACCAGGATGCGGTCAATTTAAACTAAAACACAAAATACGTGAATGTCTCAGTTATATTCACGCAACATTTCAATGATGGCAGTGTATTTCAAACCATGCCATGTAATCTCTAGTTACAATCGATTTAAACTAGTATAAGACGATTTAAGTCAAAACGTATATGTACAGGCAATATTGGACACAAACAGTAGAAGCTCTCAAATTTATCTTTGGCGTAAATATTAAATTATACCCTACACCACATAATTAGTTCCATAATTCCCGAAAATAGCACCCACTTAATGTACGTGACTAACAAAAAAAGTATTTGCACTAGGGAAGTGTATTTGAAAGCTCAAAGTATTGCTTGTACACGAAATTGTACAAGTTATAGAAATGTACAGGGAATGTGGTGATTTTGGCATTCAATATATATGAATAGTATACGATGGCTAATGGCACTGGAAATGATTCAAAAGATCAAAGGGTTTTTCCATTTTTTATTGACAGATAATGATTCGCAATTTGCCAATAAGGTCATAATCAAATGTTAAAATCAAGGTCAAAGGTCAAGCTTCGAGTAGGTGAGCGCCTATATCTCGTAGCGTCTCCCCAACTTACGCCACAAGGAATTGCGCGATACAATGCCGAGAGACCCCGTCTTAAAAATTGTACAATATACCTTATACATTATACCTTTAACACTTTCGGAAAGGGGGAACCGTAGATCTGGACATGACAGTCACGTGACTTCCAGTACGACGACACTTCCGACGTCCCTTAGTGCATAACTGGAGTACTCCGTTACATGTTGGTGCCATCTATTTTGAAAACACACCCAGAATCGAAACTCCTCGGCCATGATGAAAAATATTCTAAGTTCCGACTTTGAAAAAATATGCTAAATACCAAAAAGTTCTAAGTACCAATTTTGAATAAATTCTTAAGTACCGAAAAAAATTGCTAAATACCAAATTTTCCATGTACCAAGTTTGAAAAACAAATTCTAAGTACCAACTTTAAAAAATGTCAATATACCAAGTTTGAAAGAAACTGTACGGTATAATGTATCAGGCATTGTGTATAGCATGTAAGCTATAAGGTACAAGGTATAGTGCATACAGGGTAAGACATAAGTATAAGGTAGAAAGTACAGTGCATAGTGAATAAGACATAAGTATATGGTATAAGGAATAATGCATTTGTTATAGGCATTTGGTATAAGGTATACTGTATAATGTATAATCTATAAGTATAAGGTATAGTGTACTGTATATAACGTATAAGTTACAAACTATAATATATAGTGCATAAGGTATAATTTTATAAGGTATAAGGTATTGTGTATAGTGTGTAAGCTATAACGTATAAAATATAGTGCATAGTGAGTAAGACATAAGTACAAGTTATAAAGTGCAGTGCATAGTGGGTGTGACATATATGTGAGGTATAAAGTATATTGCATAGTGGGTAAGACATAATTATCAGGTATAAGGTATAATACATAAGTTATAGCATACAGTGTTACAAATGTACTTATGTCTTCCCTACTATTAATTAATCATTGTACCGCTTACACCCTATACACAAAACCTTACACATATACATTATAGTTATAACTTGTACAGTATACATTATAATTTGTACCTTACAACTTACACACAACACACTACACCTTATACTTAAAACTTATACATTATATACTATTAGAATACGGTATAGTGCATAATGTGTAAGACATAATTATATAAGGCATAAGGCACAAAGTATAATATATAGTGTATCAGGTATAACTATAAGGCATAATGTATAAAGTATTGTGTATAGTGTGTAAGACAATTATATAAGGTATAAGACACAAAATATAATATGTAGTGCATCAGGTATAACTATAAGTCATAATGTATCGTGTATAGTGTTTAAGCTATAAGGTAGAAGGTATGGTGCATATTAGGCAATATATAAGTATAAGGTAGAATTCATAAGGTACAGTGCATAGTAGGTAAGATATAAGTACAAATTATAAGGCATAGTGCCGAGAGGGTATGACATAAGTGTAAAATATAATATATAATGCATAGTGGGTAAGACATAAGTATAAGGTATAATACATAAGTTATAGCGTAGAGTGTTAAAGGTGTAATGTATAAGATATATTGAATAATGTGTAAGCTATAATATAAGGTATAATGTCCTCTGTATAAGGGTAAGGTACGTATAATGTATAGTGCATAAGGTATAACTATAGGTTGTAATGTATACGGTATTGTATACAGTGTGCAAGGTATACTGGGTATAATGTATAAAGTATTGTGCATAATGGGTACGACATAAGTATAAAAGGTATAAGGTACAATGTATAATGTATAGTGCATAAGGTATAACTATAAGGTATAATGTATACGGTAATGTGTATAGTTGTGATCTATAACGTACAAGGTATAGTGCATAGTAAGAAAGATAAGCATAAGGTATAACGTATAAGATATATATATATACATATATATATATATATATACATATATATATATATATATATGTATATATATGTATATATATATATACATATATATCTGACATTATGTTCATAAATGCAGGTCACATGGAAAGAACACTACGAACCTTACGTGGTCGTGGAGAAAACGTTAACACCCAAATATTGGCCATATTTGGTTAGTCGATTCTTTGACAAGGCATCACATTTGGCAGAACTATTTGCCATGGGGTGAGTACTTTGTTATTGGTACAATTTATGCATGTATACTTGTGGCCAAAATGCGTGCATAGTACACACTGTTTGCCAATACTCTACCACTGAAAACATGGCCCTGGGAGATATTTTCCCTGCAGGAACGGAGACAAATAGAGCACTTACCCACAACAATCATGACATTGTAGTTACCGTCTCACTAACATCGTGTTGATAAAAGCAAGAAAGGTTACTCTCAGTTCATTCAGCTGTATGAATTGTTTTTGTTAACAATTACTTTTCACACGACGATATAACTAATGGCTATGAATGCAACATGTAAGTTGTAATGACAGTTTATACCATAACGTATTAAGAGTAAGCCGTAAACACAATGTCCTTGAAGTTACGGCCAATACATGCTTTGGTGTTGCAATTTGATGAATATTCGGAGGATGAGGTTTACCAAAAACCTTTAGTTGCACCACTTTCAGGGTTACCAAAACCTAAAATTGCACACCCTTTCAGATTTTCAAAAACTGGTGATCGTGTCACCAAATTGTGTTTGCAAACATTACATTTCTTGCCAAATTACGTATCAATTGTTTTCGTTTATAGGAAGCAACACGTTTCTAACACATCAAGACCGCAAATGCTGGTTCTAATTACGGCACCGATATATATATTGGTTAATTTGGCCTGTTGTGTGTGCGTCCAAAAGCAACTGGCGAATATACTCATGGCACACTGTACATATTTTTGTCTTTCTTGTGTGCGTTGTTATTAATTAAAACACATTATATTACTTCCTAATCTATTTCAGTAGTAGTCTACTAATATATATATATATATATACATATATATATATATTGTGTGTGAGCGTATGTATATATATATATATATATATATATTAGTTAGTTGCCTTCGTCATCGGTTAACAGTTATGAGACAAGTGATGGGGAAACGTATATACGAGTTGGTGGGACAACGGGATAGAGCTGGAAATATGCGGTTTTGTGGGTTAGCTTCTTTCTTGTTGAACTTTTACCTGTGCCGAGTCGAAGCGTGCGCGTGGGTGCTTAAAGGGGAAATGAAACGATTGAACAACCACAGCCCAAACATAAGAACATACCATTTACAGTACATGTCACCATGATTTGACAAGTACAGCGTCACGGTATATTTAAAAAAAAAAAATTAACGTAGCTACTATCGGCACAGGGCGCCGCCATCATGCTCCAGGAGCTTGTGATGATTGTACATCCGGTTTGATTGGCGAGATGTCTCCCAAAGCTGTATACAGCAATTCGATAGGCGACGCAGCATAGCTCTCAGAAAAACCGACGAAACGCATACAAACACATAAAAACAGAACAATTTAATGCACTGCGTGGCTACTAGATATACTATACGTGTTAGTAAGCAACTTTTCACATACTTCCACAGAAGGATTCCAACAGAAAAAAAAACAAGTTATAGATGATGAATTTGACGTGTTCGCCGGCGGCAAGATTGGTAAAAGTCTGCGGTGGTCACTTTCAAACGCCGATTGCAAGCCTAAATACGAAAGTGACGAGCATAAAAAGACATTGAACGTCGAAACATAATTCTTGGTTAAAGTCGCAGGTCCACCTTCAGTCGATTTGTTTACATATAACTATGCACCGATGAAGTAAAATTAAACGAAATCGACCTGGAAGCTCGACATTATTGCCTTATTTGGAGGGTGAAGCGGCGCGTAGGAAATGACAAGCCGAAACCAGCTTGTTGTTGCCAAGGTGACTCGGCACTAACGAGTTCCGTTAGGTATCATTACGACCACTATATAGTCCCACAGTTCTAGTTCAAAGTCTGCATATATATAAATATGACGTATGCAAAATTGAAATGTAATAAGAAATGTGAATGTGATAAAGTACAAATACGTGTGAATACTATGATATAATTGGGAATAATGAGTGCTTGTAATCCGCCGATTTAGTTTACGGCAAGTTGTGCCGGCGTGTTGCTACGTCTGAATACCGCAACGTCTACATCTACGAGTCTATGTTATCGCCTTAGTTGCTGGTGGGGGAATAACCTTCAAAATAATTACAAAAATAAATGTCAGCTACCGTAGCCAGTATAACGGTTTGCGAAATAATGTCGTCATCTATTAGTCAACATTAGTCACAGTCCGGACAAAGCCCTGTCAATCATGTATTGTAGGCATTGCCATAGGAATGTATTAATTTAAAAGAAATAGTTAAAGACAAATATTATTGAAGTTGGACTGCTCAAATACTATAAAATGTAACCGCATTTAAGTGACATTACACGTATTTAAATCCTTAAACATACTTGTTATACAGTCAATAGCATACAACAAAACACTATAGTCATATCTGATATAATTAGTTATTGGCATAGTAAATAGGTTTACATCAGTCAACTAAAGTCAATCACCATGTAGGCCTAATACTAATTTATGTGTCTCAAATATTGGCTTGTAATAATGGACCCTGAATTGATGCTCCAGTTTTGAGGCAACAATTTAGCAAGCATGCTATCATACCAACTTTTTTCCTGATATAGATTGCATGACTGCAAACACCAATGTATGCTTTTAATAACAAGGACATTGTGTATAATTTATTTACTTTTGAATGTAAGCCTAACAAGGAAAAAAGGAAATAACGTCACAGGAAAAAGCCACAAAGATTAATAAATATATATTTTGTATTTATAAAGTTCAAATGTTAAACATATTTCAGTGCAAATGCATTTTAATCATGAAAATTAAAGATAACACACATATATCCACTAAAAAACGTTGAAAAAGTCACTTATAAATTGCACTTGTGCTCCAATGTTAATTAATATTTGCAAAATTGTGTCATTTTGTTCATAATATATAACGGAAGTATCCAAACAACCATAGGGCCTAATACCGAGCGCAAGCTTCGAAGGATCCAGCGAAGGATTTAGCACGCGAGACGACATCGTCCCTTATGGTAATACAAATGTCACTTTTAGTGCTGTCATGCCATCGAACTGTAGTGTGAAAACATAAAGGAAGCCAGTGGTCGTGTCGCCAGTGCGACACTTTGTTGATGCAGTAGTTAATACTGACAATACTGTTGTTCCATTGAACATTCACCATGACCGTGGGTATGCAAAGTTGCCATCGCAGTCTAGCACGCCTTCTCCGACTGACCCTGACCATGGCAGTTCTGTCACTATAGACGCCCTTCGGATGTCCCAGCCTCACTATCGCCATCTTCAGACGTTTCTGTCTGCAACAGCGAGAAGAGAAACATTGAAGCGAGTGATGCAGAATATGTTGTAGCATGTGACAGCGGTATCATTGATGATGACTCAAGCTGTTCTTACACTAATGGGAAAGAGAAAAAGTTTGTCATATGTGAGAAAAACATAATTTCACTTTTCTGCACCTACTAAAACACCAAACTGCAATAAACCACTTTTATCAAAGCCTAGCATCACAGTGACTGGATTTGCAGTGGTTGTGACCAAAGAATGTGTTGATGGCCACTCGTTCATGTGGCACTCGCAACCCAAGATTGGTAACATTTATGAGAGTAACTTGTTGGTACCAAGCGTCCTCTTCCTGACTGGACATTCATTCACTATGTACAATTTGGTCAACCTAATGAACCTATGTGCCTTGTCACCCTGCCAGTGCTACAACATACAGCGGGCATACATACTGCCAGAAATAGAGGACATGTGGACATGCCATTCAGAGGCCATCATGCCAGCTCTGGCCGGACAGAGCGTGGTCGCATCAGGCGATGCAAGATATGACAATCCAGGACACAACGCTACATTTGGTATTTACTTCATCATGGATACTGACAGCCAACTCATCATTGCTCAAGAAACTCTTCGGGTCACAGAGGTCAAGAACAGTTACTGGATGGAAATGGAGGGCTTGAAACGCTGCTTGGACAACCTGACTGACCATGGGGTGAAGATCACCACACTTGCCACAGACAGACATCCCAGCATTAGAAGGAGAAAGAAATAAAGGTTGTTGTCTGCCAAGAAAGTTGAGGTTGTCCCTTCGATAGGCGCAATTGTCAACCACCTGTGGTATTGCGCATCAGCTTGTGGTGGTGATCCCCGCTTGATGAAGGATATGTGGATCTCGCTCCTCCATCATATCAGGAATTCCATTCATGGACAGCAGGCGCAGAGTTGTACCGGAAGTGCAGTCATGCAACGTATACACAACAAGAAGTGAAAATAACATTGAAGGTACAGTAGCCTTCACTGTCCAGAAGGCTATACTGGACTGTTGCCTACTGTATGATATAGAGAGTGTTACGGAGTGCGTTAACACTGGTGAACTGGAGAGCTTACATGCCCACTTCCTCAAGTATGCACCCAAGTTCAGCCGTCAAGGCATCATAGCCCGACTCCACTTGGCCACCATTGACCAAAACACAAATACAAGGTAAGGGTTGTGATATCAACAGTGTTAACATTTGATGTTACAAAATAATGTATCAGTTGCTTGACATAGCTGCACACTTTAGAAATCCAGCATTGCATTAGGAAATAAACTGAAATGGTTGAAAATACCTGCCTGTACTCAATAGCAAAACAATGCTAGGAATACAGTTTCGAAAATACAATCTCACTGCACAAGAGTAAGCATGCAAACAACAGATAACATAATTAAAATTGAGGACATTTATTTACTGTTACTTGAATTGTTTAATTATATATCAATGGAATTGGAATGGTATGCTTTGGAATTGCTTATTGAAATATAAACTTATGCATATATAAATTATATATATATATATATCTATATATGATTCAATAATAAATATTTGAATGTATTATGGAATTGGAATTCCTTGGAAGTTGAAATTGAAAAGGATGGCAGAATTCGGAACCGATTAATAAATGACATTAGCCGCTTGATTGAGAGAGAGAGAGAGAGAGAGAGAGAGAGAGAGAGAGAGAGAGAGAGAGAGAGAGAGAGAGAGAGAGAGAGAGAGAGAGAGAGAGAGAGAGAGAGAGAGAGAGAGAGAGAGAGAGAGAGAGAGAGAGAGAGAGAGAGAGAGAGAGAGAGAGAGAGAGAGAGAGAGAGAGAGAGAGAGAGAGAGAATACAAGCAAGCTGTTTGGTTTACTGTGTGCATGTTACAGCTATAGCCAGCTATTCTTCAGATATTTCTATTGTTATACTGATTTTAAATTTATCATTTGTTCAATCAGCGGGAAATGGTGAAAACAGCAAATAAGCTACGATATCAGCTGCAGTATTCAAAGTCTGCTGGGTATGTAGTGAAGAAAGTGATGGCGTCAAACGACTACAGCTTCCGAGGAGAAATTGTAGAGGGCTTTGCAGCTAGATGCACGAGTGGCACAAAGCTGTGAAGTGTGCTCCAAGTTGCAACATCAAGTAAGGAAGTAACTCTAGCAGAGCATGCAGGCATCGAAAAACCAGCAAAAGAGGAGGCTGTGGCAAAGCAAAGAACCCGCTTTACGGAAAACTAGTTGTATCCGTATCAATTCGGTTTAGTGCCACCAAATTGATACGACATCCAATTTCAAATGACAATGGATTTATATGCTTAAATAACATTGTTTGAACATCACTGGCAGAAACAGAGAAACCTTTTAGGCAAAGTGCATTCTCACTACTGTATAGGACCTCCTAAAGTAAGGAACATCCACTTGAAAGCTTGTATCCTAGTTGTGGTATGCAATGTGTTTTATTAGACACTATTCGATGTAGGGAACTTTGGGTATATGTAACTTACTGGAATAGTTTAACCAAGTCCAAACATGTTACTTATAGTGAGTCCACCATTTCTCAAACATCACACTGAACTGTACATGTATTTGTTCATATGACTCACTGTACACTTTCAATGTGGCTTCTAGGACGTGTGTCACAAAAATGATCAGGGTCATTACCATTAAAACTGGACTGTTACCATCAAGTTTAGTAAAAGTAAAGTGCCATCTTACAACAAAATATATATTTTTTGTTTAATCTGTATGTTTTAGCCAGTATTATTAAAGTGTACTACAAACTAATGAAGCAGCAAAGGATTCAGCTATACGTTTTTATATATATTCATACTTCATTGTTAGTATTACATTTGACATTATCACAAAACAACATCTCAATTATATAGTGCCATAAATATAGATAAATCCAATTGGAGGCACTTGATAGATTTTGAAACTAGTACTACAAGTTTTGAATCTGTATCTTGAATAATAATACTTGTGTTCTTGATACATGGCCCTAGTGTTGAAAGTTGAAACCCACAATTATGTAAAACTGGAACTGTAATGGAATATTTTGTATGTCATAATTTTTGTATCACAACGTTTGATCATAATGATGATCCATATCATAAATAAACGTGTTACTTATTGATGTACTATATGTGCACAGGACTGACACAGACCCAAATTGTAATAGTTAGAATAAAATGTGTCACAGTGTGAAGTGAATCAACTGAAAGAAACATTGAAAACTGGTGTGTGAATTTGACTAATGCATTGGCACAGTCTGCCATGTAGTCTTATTTATTTGTGAATTGTTTCTCCATATGAATAAACTGTTGATATATTTCATGTTGGCTTCAGTATTACAAATCGAATTATGAACAGGGACATGCAAGACACTACAGATCACATTGTTGTTGCCAAAAATGGTATAAGAAGGCACCGAGTAATTCATTCTACCTTTTGGTCAATCTAATCTTACTTATCCAGGGCTTTTATTTTCACTGTACACTCACCTGTGTAGTGCAATGTCCATAGCTTAAATTTTCATAAACCCCATTCACTTTTGGATACAGTGCAGGCTGGTATAACACGTCTGTTGCCTTTTCCAAGTCTCTCCCTTGACCACAACGTGAAGTGACGATATGCGGCTAATCGAATCAATCGATATGTTCTGAAAGTTCATTTATTTGCATTAGTTGATAATAAACAACCGGTATCTTCTAATTATTGTTATACTGGCAAAACTGTGTGTTTTATCAATATCACATCATAAATTCAGTGAATTGGTTCATTTGTTTGTGAAGGGCTGTAATAATTATGATTGTAAGACTACATTTCATGATGTGGTCTTGACACATGCATAATATATATAACATTTTTATTATATTAAAAACTCCACTTAAATATTTTTGTATCAATAATACATTGCACAATGTCCTGATTATGCATCTATTAATGCAATTTGTCTACATTTTTATACAAATTAAGCAAGTTGCTTGAACACTTTTAAATAGAGAATTAAACAACTGTATAAAAAGGATGCACACGTCATGTCAAGAATAAAGTAAGTTTATTAAGAAAATGATCAAAAATTGTTTGATGAAAATCATAGACATAGTATTTTATGAAGATTGAATGAACCTGAACATTTGAGGTGGGAACAAGTATAATTACTCTATTTAAGTTTGAAATAGTTATTGCTAGAATAATTATTCGATACCTGTTGAACTACGTAGTACTTACCTACTAGCTATTGGTCGAATCAACGAGTCTGCACGCAAATCATACAATGACAACAGACCGACTTCCAAGTTCCAACACCGCCCTGTTGGTGCAAACCGTTTCGAAGTTGTCACTCATAGTCGGTAATGACACTAAATCTAATGCAGGCATCTGCAAGGTTTGTCATGATACGGTGCTGTACGGCAGCTATATCCCTACAGCACAGCAACTCGATGTGCGTCGACTTTGGGACGCAGTGTCTACACAAACACCAAGCGACATTATTAAGTCGCGTAACGTCTTCGTCGTCGATTGACCAACTGTCACTGTCCGACTCCCACAACTGAACCTGACCCGGGGCCGGACATTATCGGACCGTGGATCGCACACTGTCACTGGGTGAAACCCGTATGGCACAGGCCCTTTGTGTGTGTCAACCGTAATTTCCGAGTGACAAGTCGAACTAGAGTCTTTATCTGTCGTATCGATTTTCTCCCCAAGTGATGCGGAAGTTTTAAAAATCACTTTTAATAACTCGTCTCTATAAAAATCCTTCGACGTCTTTGTCAACAACAAAATAAAAATAGTTCCGGTATGCGCGCGCATCTAATATTTTGAACTTTGCTTTGAATGCCCCGCCCCCTTCTGGCAGCTAAAATCTTCGTTCGGGAAGTGCGACTTTAACAACGATTTCATTGGTTATAAATAGTTGCCATTTAATTTCACCTTTTTATTTCGAACGCGTATACAAGTTATTTGTTGACCTATAGAACGCCTATCGTGTATAATAGGGCACCATATCTTTGTTTTCGCACATAAATGTCTACTAATGAAGTAAACCGAAAAACCCCGAAATTTAACATTGATTAGATAGGAGTGAATCAAACCACTCGCTTGGAACAAAGATGGCGATACGCAGTGCTCTATAGCGACGATTTAGGCATCGAACAAAATCGTTTTTTTAGTTTGTCTTATAAATGAGTACGTTTCTGTTAACATTAATGTATACTTATATATATATATATTTAAATATGTAGCATGAAACAGCTGCATTTCATTTCCCCTTTAAGTCTGTTGAACACACTTATCATTATAGAAAGACACTGTATAATGTAGACGCCGAATGCTGAGAACGTATCAAAGAGGCAAAGTCAGCGTACATGGCGAAACGGAGAAGTAGAGCCATATAGAAGACGTGGAGAGTGAGCCGCTACCCAAGTCAACTGTATGCGAAATTCATTGATGACAATGTTCACGACCTCGAAAGAGTTGAGAAGGGGCTTGCTGGCTAGTGGAAACGTTGAACAAGTGCAGTGGGCGCAGTCGAAAGAAAGTTGTTGAGCGGTTGGCTGCGGTTGTAAAAAAGGTCGAAACACGCTCGGAAAGTTATTGATTGAGGTGCATGCTAATTACAGAAAATAAGACGGGGTTACGTACCTAGTCGTTGAAGCATCATTTTACGTGTATTGTAGCCGGTTCTACGGGGTGTGGTAAGACCACTTTCGTCACCCGCCTCTTGTGTTTCGCTTCGTGTATGATCGAACCTCAACCCGAAAAGCTACGGTCAGTGGCAAACAGCGTATTCCTCTATGGCGAAGACTCCTCCTAATGTAGAGTTCGTAGACGGTTTACCAGACCCTGCGACCTTTGATACCAGAACGAGGCGCCTCGTCGTACTCGACGACATTATGGCTGAAACGGATAGTTGGGTCACGACCTTCTTCACTAAAACACATGTCCGTCGTATATCTCTTACGGAACTTTTTTCCGAAAGGGAAGGAAAACTGCATCACCAGACAGAACACGCAGTACATAGTATTGTTCAAAAGTCCACGAGACGCATGTCAAGTAGGTCACCTAGCGAAACAAATGTATCCCGGTCGAGTGAAATACGTGCAGGACGTGTTCAAAGACGCAACGTCATCAGCCTACGGTTACCTTCTGGTCGACTTGGAACAGGAGACGCTGGAAATAGAGCGCCTGCGCACGAGCATTTCCCCCCAACGACGTCGTTCAGTACGTCTACGTGGCGAGAGTATAAAAGCCGAGACGCGTCGTCTCAGTCGTCAAATGTCAGAGCGCGTGAAGAGACAGTAAGTGCCGAGACGGTGTCAGAGCGCGTGAAGAGACATATCCTTTGTCTGCAGATGCTGAATAGGAACATGAATAAAAAGTGGAGAAAGCCAACTTCGCCATCGCCGACCTTATTTGTGGTATGTGCGAGTGCACGTATAGCATCCTGAAAGGAAGCGTGAGGTTGACTCCTTAACAGAAAAAAAAACACTAAAATGTTCAGGAAATACCTGTGCCAGCAAAGAAAGTGACCTTTGACGAGAAGCGAACGATACTGCAACCAAGCAGTCTCCTATCGGCCTTGCTGGCTTCGTTGGCGGGTTCGGTCCTTCTACCTTTGCACGCTTGTGACCCCCTCGGCCACGTACCCGAACCGGGCCTACATCGACACTTAGTTGAGCTACGGCGCAGATGCCAAGAAACCCCAGCTCAAAGGTTGGACACCAAAGAACAGATGGAGACGGTCGGGAAGGATAACGAATGGTATCAGCATCGGCGCACATACACAATGAAGAGTCGCGAAGTGGAGCTACTGAGGCGCATGCACGCGGACATGTCCATGCAAGACCGGTATCTGCAGACGTTATCGTAAAGGTCCGTCTGGTACGAAGCTACGACGCGTTCGCACTCATGGCGAGCGGTGAGAACCCGGGCTTCAAAATGTTACTGACGGAGTCGAACTTGTAGCTGGGAAATGAAAGGATTTGACGAAGGGAACGGCCAAGTACTATGTCGTGTCGACTGTAAGGTGTTCTCGAACACGCGGGGGACCGTGTCTCACACTCACGAGAACGTTGGTCTCTCGGTGTGCTTCCAAAACGGGTGGACTTGTGCCTGATCGACTAAGATGCCTACAACTCGACCTACAAAAAACTCATTCAACGCGGAGCAAAATTACATCAATTTCTTCGTCCCCTACATGGACGGACGTCAAGTACCAAACAAGCCGCTGGGGTTACGGCATAAGACAACTAAGCCTGTTCGCGACGACTGGCAAAGCGTACGAGGACGAAGGCAACGACATGACACGTGCCGATTTTGGTGCCGGCTGCGCTTTGTTCGGTTCCACCTGTCACCAGATTGTTGCGATGGTGACCACTTCAACGCCGCGCGCAAGCAAGGGAAACCTGCGACTTCGCAACGGCACTACCATTGACGGTGAACGTTGTGGTGTACGGCGAATGCGAGACGGTGCTCGATTATTGAGGATGGCATTGTTCCAGCATATGCGCCGCCTGGCAATCGACGCGTACACTAAACAGGTCGTCGTCGGCGTAGTTCCTAAATATAAGCTACAGAGAAAGATCAACGGTTACCTGACGGCATTCGTGAAAGCACCGACGACAGAGACGAACCGAGCGAACTCTGCATCGCCGTCTAAGTGAGCTCGACCCGTCATGGCGAGTACTTCGACTAGTCGGACTGCCGCCGCGACACGGCGTCTTCCGCGCCTTCCAGCGACGTAACTGCTAGGACTGAACGTACAACGAACAGAGATTGCAGAGCGGAGTTTCTAACGTATGCGGGCAATACTTCGTCGCTTACCTGTTCTTCAGATGCTGAGGCGTACTGTAGAAGAACTTCCAAAGGATGTTCGGACAGGACCTGGTGAAAAACAACCGTAGTATATTCGATTGGCTAAAACAGCCTTGAATATATTGCTTTGTAGTAATAAAAACGATGAAAATGTACTTTGGTGTTTGTTCACACACACTCTGTTCAACAATCCCACCTTACAAGATTGTTCAAATCTCCCTCCTTACACGAGTATCGGTGTCGTGCTGACCACGTCGTAGAGCACACGACGCTTGGTGTAGAAGTAGGTTAGCGCGGTTCGCTCTTGTATGTAAGCACGGAGGTGTCCTTCACTTGAAAACCGCGGTTCCACCCGTGACCGCTCCAACGACCCGTCAGCACCTGAAAGAAGGTGTCCTTGTTGACGTCGTTCTTTCGCTTATTCAACCCCTTGGTACTTTACATGTCGGCTGCTCCGAAGCAGTAGTAGGTCTTGCAGTAGAGCGCGACTATACCGCGACCGGACCACTCCTCCGTGCGGTGACTTCGCCTTTTCACTTACATATTTTGTTAGCGCTGTGGTAGCAATGTTCTCTGCGCTGTCATTGATTGCTGACAAATAAACAAACGCATGCTGCAATCGCGCGAACATTTGTTGCGAGTGACCCACGCGGACTGACCTATATCCAAATATTATTTGTTGTTTTTTAGCGGTGTATACGTGGGTGGATATATTCAGTCGTGACTACGAATCGTACTAGTACTAAAACATTCAAAACTTATTTGAACATACTGTTTCAACCAATGTATACTATAAGTCGAAATGCAAAGTCAATAGAATCTAAATGGAAAATTCGTATTAGAACGAGATTGCTGACAGTCGAAAAATGACACTGTTTGGACTATTGTCGCCTGCACGGCTATATTCTATATAAAGTATGTTTTTACCTTGCACAGACAGGGTTATCATTATTGTTAAGGCATTTATGAAAATAGGCATTTGTCTGCATTCATATTACATACCTTTTGTTTGCTTTTGAAGTTAAAACTAAATATATCACATCAACGCCAAAGGCAAATTCATGTAGAATACACAATTTTAATCATTAATATGCACAATTTATTAGATGAGTTAATAGATTATTCTGCCTGCATGCAGACATACAGCCACGCAAGGCAACATATCACAGTAAAATCTTATTCACCCATCTATCGTTTGGAATACAAAATTAGTCAATAAAACATACTTTACTCCACATGTACCTGAATTTCAAGTAATACAAAAATACAATGTTTAGAACAAGTAGAAATATGCTACAAGTCCACGACAGTCATAATGTATAAAATGTAACACATTATAGTATGGGTTATCCGACACAATCCATACATTCGATATTCACAGTATCTGAATGCATGTTTTTTTTCAGATATTAGTTACTTAGCATCATTACACAAATTACCCAGTAGCATTACAATTCTGATTATCTGGGTTTTTTTCAGTCTTCTTTTTTTATATTTGTTTGTACACGTGATAATAAAACATTCATGCCAGTCTCCCTATAGTACACAAACACATGGATATAGTAATACAAAATACGCAATGATTATCAACCTGGACGTCATGAAGCACATATACTTGTTAATTACATCAGACATACTTACGAAGCTACTAGAATTATTGTAAGATATTATAATAGCAAATGGTTTCTTTTACCAGAAATGACTTACGTTTTGTACTTAATACATTAAATTAATATACACTGTAGGTTCATAAAAAATTATATGCATACAATTAACACTAAATATTGTATTACCTCGCAAATAATAATAATAATAAATCACTTCTAACGCACCAATATCCTCAGACACTCCGAGCTCAGTGGCGCACAAAAACTAAAGGGTCAAGCATTCTCGCACTCGTGTGCTAAGCCAAAGTCGTTAACAAACGATATGCTAGGAATCTATGGAGGATAGGCGATATTGAAAAATTAGGTTTTCATGTGACGACGAAATGTAACAATATTTTCTGCTGATTTAACATTAACGGGAAGCGAATTCCATATAGTTGGCGCGGCAACTGAAAAAAGATCGAGTTCCAGCCTTTGTTTAAACTCTAGGAACAGATAGCCACTTCGAACTAGACAACCGAAGTTGTCTGGCTTGTCTAGCTGGTGTGAGCATTGAGTATAATAAATAATTACGTTGTTTGGATGAAAGGGCTTGGTAGGTGATTGCACAGATCTTAAACATAATGCGATAACGCACGGGGAGCCAAGGCGGTGATTTTAGAAGTAGTACTGAGCGGAAGAATCGAAGAGATTGTGTGACTACCCTTGCTAAACAATTTTGGACACGTCGTAGTTTTGCAATATCCTTGATGGCAATATTATGAAGGAGGGAATTGCAATAATCTAATCTGCTGCTAACAAGAGCTGTTGCGATAGTCTCAGCGACAGAAAGCGAATGCGACGAATATCACGGATATGATAAAACAGCAACGTTACGTTCGTTTGGGATATGTGTTGTCTGAAGGTGAAGTCGCAATCAATGGTCACTCCTAGATTCCGTACTGATGCTGCTGGTGTGATATTTTGACTCAGGATGTATGTTGGAAAAAAATCAATAAGTTTACCTCGCTGCATTGGAGTACCAAAGATGAGAAATTAAGTTTTGTCTGCATTTAACTTTAATTTGTTGTCGGTCATCCGTAAGAAAACATCTTAGAGACAATCGTTGAGTCGGTTTAGGGAGTGACTTGTATCGGGCGTGGCCAAGGAAATGTAGATGTGTGTGTCATCTGAATAAAGGTGATGATCCAAGTTATGACTTTGGATTACAGAGCTGAGTGGCGTAGTGTAGAGAGTGAAAAGCAAAGGTCCAAGAACGGAACCCTGGGGAATGCCACATAAAGTGGGGAGTGCGGTTGACAAGTAATTAGTTATCCTTATATATTAATGTATATTGGTTAGACATGAAGAAAACAAGGTCAGAGCCGTGCCAGATATGCCATACCACATTGATCAAAGTTTGGCACACTGGATAAAAAAGTTGAACTGATATGAAATCTTAGACGGCTTGCTACAACTGTCTCAAGTATCTTAGAAATAAAGTTAAGATTAGAAATTGGTCATGATTTTTGAAATCATCTTTTGGCAGAGAAGTCTTCTTGAGAACAAGATTTACATGTGCATGTTTAAAATCATCTGGAAATTTACCCGAACTCAGTGATAAATGTATGATATTTGTTATTGTACCAAGTAAATAAACATGCACACAATATCATACTCACTCCGATAGTCTTATAATAAGTAAACATATAAAGGATGAAATAAAATAATTGTAAATTAAGCAAATGAAAAGCTTTTTGTTATAGGCCTATTAAAGTTTGATAAGAATATTTATCTAAGTAAAACACGTAGTAATTCTGTTAATAACAGCTAGTTATCAATACCTGCAGACATAGTGAATAAAATGTTTTCCCCAAAGCAATCTTTTCACCGACTGCATATGCTAGGTTGTGAGGAACTGCTCATCTTTTCTTCACGACGTTGTCATCCTTGGCGAAGGCATGTTCAGCCACGCGTCTTGCATTGACAGGTCGGCCAACAACACTTTTTGTTATCCACGACCCAGTGCTTGACGCCTTCTCGCACTAGCTGTTGGCTGCACTTGTATAGCCCCTCCATAAACAGGCAGAACATACACTGTAGGTGAAGGCATTTGAAATGTACGCGATTAGTTTATAATCGTATACCGGTAAACAGCATAGGTAAAACCTGAAACATTGCTTCCATAGACGTAAGAATCTCACACTCATCTCAACGTTCACATCGTTCACTACTGTCTGTAGGCTGGTTGATCAACATCAAATAAATCAACATTGATGCAGACATTTCTTTACCATCTCAGTTAAGTAGCGCTACATTGTGAATATAATATTTGTTCTGTCTGTGCTTGTGAACGCGTATATTAGTATATTGCCGATGTAACAATTTGCGTTGTAATAGTCCAATAAGATACATTCAACAATATTATTGACAGGACAATACGTCAGCGAAGTGAGAAATAAACATATAGAACCTATTCTGTTGACGTCTTCCTAATTGCTCGCCATGCTTTTACATACAGGTCAGTTCAGCTTATTCATCTATCATGCTTTCGGCGGGTTCATGCTTGATAAAGGCCGCGTGCGCTTTTTTCTTTTCAGCAACCGATCACAGCGCCAATAGCATTGTTACCACAGCCATAACAAAATTTGTAAGTGAAAAGGCGAAGTCGTGTCCCGGCGTTCTCTAACCGTACACCCTGTGAGTAACACAGCACTTCTAGTCGGCGGTATCCCATGATCGCCCGGCGATTCAGCACTGCACGTAGGCATCCATGAGAGTGTCGCAAAACTACGACTAGAGCCACCAAGTAGGGTTCGCGTTTGAACGGGCCAACGAGGTCGTCGGTAGTCTGTCCTGCGATCATCAAGTAGGCGCTATCCGTGTACATAACGCAGCACTGGAATATACATCGGGGTAAGTAGATATTATTGCAGTCGCAGTAGGTCTGGAGCATGCGAAGCTTGGCGTACTGGTAAACGAAGTGCTTAATCTGGATGAGAAGACTCTAGGTGACGGTCCTCTTTTTAGGCGCCACCCCATGGACGCTGTCGGGGACGACGACGTTGAGTTGCCGGAATCGTCGATCGTTAATCAGAGTCGAGGCACAGGAAGTTGTGCAGTACTTGATGCCTCGGTGACGGTCACGGAGAGTGTTCGTCTTACCGTAACTACTGTTCCCCAGCAGTGTAAACGTGTTGCCGATGATGACCTTATCGGGGTCGCCGTCGGCCTCCAGACGGGCAGAGAAAACAGACTCTCTGATTCGACGAAAGCGCGGTTCCGGGTCGTACTCGATGAGCTGGTAGACGTGGTCGAAGACGAGTCCTTTCTCCATATAGAATCGCAGTATGGAGGTGCCGAAAGAAATCTTGACACTATAAAACTCACCATGAGAGTGCGTTGAGATCGAGTCAGGAGGTCGTGCTGTTCGGCGTAGAGACGCACCAACGGACAGAGATCGTCGCGAATGACGTATGTGTACTTAAAACAGACTGCATCTCGGCGAATCTGTCGCGCAGCTCCTCCGGCACGATGATGTCGCATTCTACGAGACCGAACCGCGTACCGTCGCGCACAGCCTCCAACACCCGTGCCTGCGTGAGCTGATGGTTCGCGAGCTGTCGTCGGGGGGGGGAGGTGGTCCACGGAAAGGCTTTCAATGCCGGTTCGTTCTTCACCGCCTCTCTCCACCGGCACTACCACATCTTGACGGCGGTGACGATGCGGTGAAGGTACACTGACGGTGACGATGCGGCGAAGGTTCACTGTGCTGAGCCACGTCTCGGCGTAAATTTGAGCCATGGGTTTACCGTTGTCCTCGTTCGTCTCCTTCTCCGCGCACGGACAACCGTGGAAGAAGCACCTTTGGAAATGGTACGCCGTCCGCGTCTCCCGGCACCACCCGTCGACGATGTACTTGCCAATTCGCTACTCCCTATCGATGAGCTGGTTACGTATGTGTAGCGCACCAGTGCGGCTTTCGAACGTCAACCACTCTGCTGCCATACGGCCATGCTTGTACACCAGTTTTGGGCGAAAGGAATTCTCCTTGCGACGTATACCAACCCGTCGTCATGTCTTGGGTGAGAGCCCAGATATACAAGGCGCTCGTGTCGTAGCCGACAATAGAGCGACGCGTCCGGGCGGCGTCATCGTACTCTTCCTGATATAGCTTGGTGACGTCAACATGCCGTGAAAATACAAGCGTTCTCGGATTGCACGAGGTGTTGTATATCCTTGTTCGGCTCGTTAAACATGGAAAAGTGGGTCGTCAGCGGAAGATCGTTCAACAGGTAGAGCAGCGATTGTTCTGGTAAGCTTATGCCGATTTTGAACATGTCGATCCTACACTGCCGGCTTTATTTGGTATTCCCCAGGGTTCTGTTCTTGGGCCTTTGCTTTTTACTCTTTACACCACGCCACTAAGCTCTGTTATACAAAGACATAACTTGGATCATCATCTTTATGCTGATGATACTCATATCTACATTATATTGGCTACCCCGGATACAAATCGCTCCCTTAACCAACTTAATGATTGCCTTCAAGATATACTCCACTGGATGGCTGACAGCAAGTTGAAATTAAATGCAATTAATTGATCGTTATTGGTACTCCAATGCAGCGTAGTAAACTGGACGTTTTTTCCTACGCATATTTTGAATCAGTATATCACGCCAGCAACCTCGGTGCGGAATCTAGGAGTGATCTTTGACAGTAACTTCAATTTCCGACAACACATATCTCAAACATGTAGCTGCTGTTTTTATCATATTCGTGATCTTCGAAGTATTCGCCGGTATATGTCATTTTCTGTTGCTACTAATATTACAACAGCGCTTGTTAGCAGCAGACTTGACTATTGCAATTCCCTCCTTTATAATATCGCTAGCAAGGATATCACAAAACTTCAGCGTGTCCAAAATTGGCTAGGAAGAGTAGTTACAAGTTCTCCTCGTTTTTCTCGCTCTGTACCACTTTTGAAGTCTTTGCATTGGCTTCCTGTACGATATCGTATAATATTTAAGATCTGTGCCACTATATACCAGGCACTGTCCAATAAGCAACCATCTTATTTGCATTGATTGCTTACTCCTGTAAGAAAACCTATCCAGCTTCGATCATCTAGTTCTGACCTACTTTTTGTTCCTAGAGTCAACACTAACATTGGAACAAGGGCTTTTACTGTTGCTGCACCAACTCTTTGGAATATGCTCCCTCTTAGAGTTAGATCAGTTCAAAATATTACAAAATTTCGTTGTCATTTAAAAATGTATATTTAAAACAAATCTAACTAACTATAACCTAAACAATCTGGTGTAAATTGTACACAGAAAAGTATTTTCAAAGACTATATAACAACTATTTTGAACATAAATAAATTCTGATATAGCACCTTGCAAGCGGCAACTCAGGGCAAAACTATACTTAGTTTGCAACGACTGCCATAGCTGGGCGGATTTTGTGTTGTCTGGCTGTCCAAAATCATGGGCAGAGACCAAAGATGACGGATTCACCTTTCGGTATATGGGGTGTCTGAGGGTGGAATGTATGATGAAGGAGGTGTGTAAGTTGACGGATATAGTGAAGGAGATGGAGGTGAGACTCAACATAGATGGAGCAGAGAGAGATGACGCGGAGAGAGTTGAGAATTCTACAACACAGAAGGAGCAGAGTTGTGACACGGAGACTGAAGAAAGGAGACTGAGAGGAGGGAAGGTGACCGGTGCGAAGGAACAAGAAATTGAGAAGAGAGAGGGACGGAAGAAAAATGTTCGGCAGAGGAAAAGAAAACGGGTCAGTGGGCATAGATCAACAGGTAGTCAGACTGTAGAGAGCGAGGAGAGACGCGACAGCGATACAGGTGGTGAAGAGGTATATACCACAGAGGCAGTTGGTAAGACTGTGAGACAGAAGATGATGGAAGAAGACAGAGTGTTCAGCAAAACAGAAAACATGACAGGCGTGAAGGTGACAGGGGAGAAAGTGACCGTAGTGAAGGAGGTAGCCGGGGAAAAGGGACGGGAGAGGAGAGAAGAAAATTTGATGGGAGGAATGATGATGGGACGAAAGGAAGTGAGAGTAAATGTGCTAGACGAGAAGATGACAGGAGGAAAGGGGACAAGAGAAAACGCGACAGGAAAGAATGGAATGGAAGAGAATGTGACAGGAGAGAAGACGGCAAGTGGAAAAGACGACAACCAGACATATGCAAACCGGAGGAGCTACTCCGAGGCAGTGATTGAGGGGGCAAGGAGAAAAGAGAGAGTGTTTATGGGCGATTCAGTTCTGAGAAAAACAGACAAGACTGTATGCGAGGGGAAGGACGTTGTTGTATGTCTACCGGGGGCTAGGATAGAGCATGTGACCGAAAGGGTAGAGAAGGTATTGGGGCATGGCAAGGGAGGGGCTATACTAGTACACGTAGGGACAAACAATGCAGACAAGGAGGGAACAACTGGGGTAGTTCAGAAGTACAGACATCTATTAAGAAAGCTAAAGAAGACAAGAGTGAAACAGGTTGTTCTCTCAGGAATTTTGCCAGTAATGGGAGGAAGGGGGGGCATCATACAGAAACTGTAAGAGGATGGCGATCAACGAACTGGTTGAGCAGATGTGTGGCGTGGGATTCATAGATTGATGGGGGTACTTTGTTGGGAGAGAAGATATGTACATGAGATATGGCCTCCATCTAAGTGGAAAGGGTGCAGCAGTATTCTAAGAAAATCTGCTGTGATCTGTTGACAGTGGGACAGGTTGCATCTATTTAAACTAAATTCGCAGGGGGGACTCGCAGAGAAGCCTGAAACTGGAGGCATAGATAACGACAGCAACAATAATTCAGCAAAGAACAGTCTGGAAAACTGTCCTGAAGCTGGATATAAATATGTTTGTTTAAATGCAAGGAGTATAGTAAACAAAAGAAATGAACTAAACATAATGGTAGAAGATATTGACCCTCACGTAATAGGTATAACCAAATCATGGGCAACCACCGATGTATCAGATGCCGAATTGGGACTGACATGATATGTAATATTTAGGAAAGATAGAATAGGAAGAAGGGGAGGTGGAGTTATTTTATATATTAAATAATCTATCCAGGCTTATGAAATAAAATTAGACAGAGAAGCAGATTGCGAAGAAGCTGTTTGGTGTAACATAGTTACAGGAAACTCAACGTTAACGGTTGGATTAGTTTATCGAAGTCCAAACATAAGCATAGAAGAGAATGAAAAAACACAAAACGCTATAAGGGAAGTGAGCAGACGGGACTGTGTTATTATGGGGGATTTCAACCATAGGCATATAAAATGGAAATCTCTACAGAGTATGGGTAGTGAGGACCACACGTTTTTAATTGTTGTACAAGATAGTTTCCTTTCTCAACATGTGCTAGAACCAACCAGGGGAGAGAATGTGTTTGACATAGTTTTGTCCTCACAGAATGAATTAGTTGACAATGTCAGGATATGTGAGCTACTGGGGAATAGTGATCACAACCAGATACATTTTACCAGCAAAGTAAAATCAGAAAGGAATAGTAAAAAGCAGTACAGGAGAAATTTCCACAAAGAAAATATAAGGACATAAGGAAATATTTAGCAAAGATAGATTGGAATAACACACTGAAGAATAAGACAGCAACAGAATGCTGGAATATCGTAGAGTGAAATTGAATGCACCATCGTCAAATTTTGTCCCTTAAAAAACACGGGAAACGAACCAAAAAGAAACACTGAAAGACGATATTAGAAAAATTAAGTATAAACAAATGATGTGAAAGTCATACAGACGTACTGGAAATGACGAAGACTACAACATTTATAAAGAAGCACTAAACCAAGCTACAGCTGAAATTAGAAATTCAAAGAGAAGCTATCAACATAAATTAGCTTGTAATACAAAACATGACAGGAAGAGTTTTTATGCGTATGTTCGAAGCAAACAGAAAGTTCAGGATAAAGTCGGTTCTCTAGAAGATAGTGCTGGAAATATAATATCAGAAGGATTCTTAATGGCAGAAGACCTGAATGAGTATTTTAGTTCAGTGTTTACCAGAGAAGACACTAGTTCACTGCCAGTACCAGAGGCTAAGTTCAAGGGGGCAGAATCAGACAATTTAAGACAGTTAATCGTAACCCCAGAAATGGTAGCTAAGAAAATTAGGGCTATGAAGGATAACAAATCACCTGGAGTGGATGGTATTCCACCCAAACTACTATTGGAAATTGTAGAACAAATTAGCATACCGCTTGCAACAGTATTCAACTTGTCATTAGAAGAGGGAGTGGTTCCTTTAGAAAGGAAAGAAGCAAACATTATACCGTTATTTAAAAAAGGTTCGAGAAACAAGTCAAATAATTATAGACCAGTTAGTTTAACATCGGTGATTTTTTAATTATTAGAAAGTGGATTTTCTTGTTAAACATAACTTGATAAACCCATCTCAACGTGGGTTTCTAAAAGCGAGGTCATGCTTAACAAATATGTTATGTTTTTTGGAAGATATCACTATGTGGGTAGATGATGGATCACCAGTAGATATCATCTACTTAGATTTTCAAAAAGCTTTCGACAAAGTGCCACATCAGAGATTACTGCTTAAACTAAAGACCCATGGCATAGGAAATGGTATAATTAACTGGATAGAAAAATGGCTGATTGACAGAAGACAACGAGTAGTTGTTGATGGGGAGGCTTCAAACTGGAAATCAGTTTTGAGTTGGGTTCCAAAAGGATCAGTACTGGGACCAATATTATTCTTAATGTATATAAACGATTTGGACGATGATATAGCTAGCAAGGTGTTGAAATTTGCAGATGATACAAGAGTGTTTAGAAGGATTAAAAGTGATGGAGATAGACAGCATTTACAAGATGATCTTGACAGGTTGATCAAATGGTCTGAAAAGTGGCAAATGTTGTTCAGTTTTGGGAAATGTAAATGCCTTCACACAGGACATGGGAACGAATATGTAGAATATACAATGGGGGGAACTGTACTAAATACTACTGTAATAGAAAAAGACTTAGGGCTGACAATTAGTGCTGACATGAAGGTTTCAGAGCAGTGTGGAATTGCAGCTTCAAAAGGAAATCAAATCCTTGGATTGATTAGGCGAAATATAGTGTATAAAGAAAAAGAACTAATAATACCGCTGTACAAAACAATAGTTAAGCCTCATTTAGAATATTGTATACAAGCGTGGAGGCCATACCGCAAGAAGGACATAGATATGCTAGAAAGAGTACAGAGGAGAGCGACTAAAATGATACCAAAACTGAGGGATCTTAGTTATGAAAAACGCCTAAAAGAATGTGGTTTAACAACACTAGAGACAGGAGGTTGAGAGGAGATCAGATAGAAGTGTTTAAAATATTGAATGGTTATGAAAATATTGATAGAAACATGTTTTTTTCAGTTAAGAAAGATAGAAAGACTAGAGGACATAAAGTTACATTAGTAAAGGAGCAGTGTAGATTAGACGTAAGAAAGTTCTCATTTTCACAACGGACTGTGAATGAATGGAACAGATTATCTGATGATTGCGTGGGTGCTAGTAGTGTGAATATGTTTAAAAATAAATTCGACACATACCTTAGAAGGGCTGGATATATGTAGATAAAGGGTTGGACTCTAGATAAGCCAAAGGGCTTCCTTGTCCACTTGCCATCTAGAGTTAATTCTCTGGATGGCAATCTTGTTAAATCTTGTTAAAAACTTTGCTTATCCACCGTAGCTCCCTAGCGCCTTGACCCATCTGTTGACAACTGGAAAACTACTTATGGATTTTGAGATTGACCAATCCTTTTGTTTTGATGCGCCTCTGAGCTTGGTTTCCAAAGATTTAGGCGCAATAGAAGTTATCTTATTATTATTTATTATTAGAAGGCGAACTGCTTACGGTCTCCAATAACCGGTTCACTTGCCTGTTGATGTACCTGACCAAAGAGTCCCGCAGTGTCTTCATGCCTTCGTCGCGACACACCGCCTGGCGTCGCTCGAAGTTCTCGTCGGAGATACCCTCACGTTTCAGGTGACTCTTTCGGAGGAAGCTAGGTGTCATCCAATTTCCGCAGATCGTACAGATATTCGTAGGGAAAGTGACCTTTCGCTACCACATATCCGTAGGCTTTCAGGATCTTGTCGTAGCTGAACCTGGGAATGAGGTAGATGGCGACGTCCAGGAATTTGAGTCCTCGTCGACAGACAAATCAAGTTTTTGTTCCTGTTGATAACAAACGCCGACGACACGTCCCGCTCGTCGCACATGAGAAGGGGGTAAGGCACTTCTTTACTACGTTCAGATCGATCGTACATGCCCGAGTTGAAAACGAATACGGTGAGCTGAAAAGGTGAACGTGATCTATCAGTGTGGTGGACGGGTTCTTTCCACTCTATCTGGAATGAGGCGAGTTATTTGAAGATAGGCTGGCCCGACGGTTCCAGCGCTTTGCGCGCAGCCTCGCTTATCTCTTCCACTGTTGTCACCATGAGCTTCGTGAGCTCGTTCGAATCCCCGGTCGTGACCAAGCACTATGCTGACTCATAGCCGGGGAAATTTGAGGCGAGATACACACCAATAATCTCGTGCCTCGTGCCTCTCCTAGGGTAGACCCGCCTCTTCGAGGTAGCACTCGTAATCGAGCGTTGCTCTGTACGGGTAGTAGCGCAAAACGTCTTCCACGTAGATGCCCTCGTCCTCCAGCAGTTGCAAGAAGGACGCTTTCTCGTGATAGACACCGCCATATAATTATATATATATATATATATATTTAATTATTTGAAAGTTGTCACTATGCCTACTACTGATATGGATTAGAAAGTAATATAATGGTTTTTTTAATTAATAGCAACGCACACAAGAAAGAATACAAAGTTTTACTCACTCTAATGCTAAGGCACCCTGCCAAATATATACAGTGTGACATGAGTATGTTCGCCAGTTGATTTTTTGACGCACACCCATAACTTATACAGTGTTGTCTTTTTCCCTGTCGTTGTCGTTTATTAAATAATAGTTTACTCTCTGTACATGGCCACATCCAACATAATTGTAAGCGTCCTCGTGTACGCTCCCTTGTTCCCGTGGGTATATTAAAACTCCCCGTGTTAAGGCAAAGGTGGATATGGGGGAACATAGTAGGGCAGGTAGCTTCTCGCCGGTACTTAGACGAAGTTTAGACAGATAATAATAATTTCCTGCCGCGAATTCGCTTTTACTCGACGAGTCATTAAATTTCAACAAGCCGCTCGCCATACACAGACGCTACTTCCGCCGCCGGTATGCATGCGCATCCAAATACGTCACGTTTGCTTATAAACATTGAAACTTATCAATACAAACGAGTTACGACTTCACAAGGTGGGATCAATGCTTGGCCAGATAATCAATACTTTCACTCCCTGGTTGATGTAAAATAGCATGGGATACGTCAACTAAGAGGTTAAAATTGTATCTCAATTTGTATTTATTTATCAAAAATCGAGATAATACCTTGAGCTCAAAATGATATTGCCTTTTCTTATGCAGACATAATCTGTAGACAACACACTTTATACTTCTACCAACCACGATGTCATGAAATCAGTAAATAAACAAATAAACATTTAACGTATTGACCTAAAATAACCTGTTCTCGCTAATTGATTTCAACGTACTGCCACAATGGCACACCGTTAATATAGCTTTTCTACCTTCGTCGTTACAACGTTCTGATGAACACGCATAGGAGAAACTTGCGGACATTTTGTCCAAGTTGGTATTTTGTAACTATTCTGGAAACAAATCAGTGGTGTGTTATTTATGTCCAGGAACTACGTTGCACCAATACATGTAGTTTGGTATTATGTTCATGTTGCAGATTCAACTTCGTCGTACTTCCGGACGTCTTCATGGTACACACGCCACACGTACTGAACCCGGGAACAAGCTTAGGATACAGGTCAATCAAACGCCACATATTTCTATCAAACTTCTAACAGAGGGCCCGGTGTGATAAACCGTACTCAGAGTCAAACTCAGACTCAACTCCGTATTCAGACTAGAGTTTTCTTTAAAGAATTTGCGCTGTTTCATACCAATTCATAATCGGCCAAGTAGAAATCACTTAAAGATAACAATCACAATATATTTTATAAACAATATCAACATATTTATGCAAAATGTGATGGACGAAGACCTTAGTATGTGTGACATATTTCTGGTGTGCTGGAAGGTGTAAGGGCCCATCAACCGAATACACTGTGAAAGAAAGTAGCAATCACACATTGCATGATGGAACATGTACGTCAATAGAAAAATCACAAGATAAAATAGTGTAAAACAGTAAGCAGTAATATTGATCACGTTGTACTACAACAAATTTATACGATGATGTCGGTAATTTTACATGTTTATTAAAATAAATTCCCTGCACAAACATGTCTCGATACAGTACTCATACCTATAACAAATATCGTCAATGCATCACTGTGGATTACAATCAGCATATAAACAATTTCATTCAACATAAACGACTTTTTTAAAGTACATAATTATATTAACTTAAACATTGACAATGGTAAAGTGACTGCCCTAACCTTACTTGATATACATAACATTCTAATCAAACGTTTATCAAAGTGGTACGGCTTATCTGGCACAGCACGGAACTGGTTTTTCTTCATACCTAACCGACATATACCAAACCATTAAGATTGGGAAATGCTTTTTGGCTGCACTGCCGTCTTTTTTTTGGTGTTCCCATGGTTCTGTTCTTGGGCCTTTGCTTTTCACTCTCTACACCACACCACTAAGCTCTGTTATTAACATATAACTATCATCATGATAATCTAAACCATCATCTGTATGCAGATGATACCCAGCTTTATGTTTCTTTATCTACGACTAATACTAATAATTATTGCTCCTTAGATATGATTATGACTAATGATTTTTTCGTTTCGATGGCTGAGAGTACATTAAAGTTAAATGCTGATAAAAATAGAGTTTCTTATAATTGGCACACAGTGGCAGCGTTACAAAATTAAAAGCTTTTTCCCACACCTATGCCCATCCAGTATGTTACGCCGGCACCTTATGCATGGAATCTGTGATGATAATTTCAATTTTAGACGGCATATTTCTCAAACTTGTCGATGCTGTTATTATGAGATTCGTGATTTATGACGTATTCACCGTTATTTGCCTCTTTCTGGTCCAAAAACTATCTGAGTAGGCCTGACTATTGTAATTCCCTTTTTTCACAATATTGTCCTTAAGGATATAACTAGGTTCAAACGTCTGCATAATTGCGAGGGTTGTGACTCGGTATCCGCGGTTATCTCACGCAGTGCCTCTTCTGAATTATTTGCCCTGGCGTATCGATCCATGTGTTGACGACTTTAATATATTTTATCGATTCTGATATTGACTAACCTTTTTGTATTGATGCGCCTCTGAGCATGTTTTCCGAGGATTTACGCGCAAATAAGTTTCCTTATCATTATTATCATCATCATCATCTTTGTAACACACAGGTTTACCTCTTTGACTCTCCTGAATCATAACATAATAACATATAACGTACTTTGACGGTACTAAGGACACCCATTAGGGATATGTCAGCACAAGGTCGTAGGCGTGTCATTGATTAGTTATCAAGCAACCAAGTGTGCCAACAGATGGCCTTTATATAATTCATTAACCATTCCTTACTTATACCAAACGGATTGCGTATTTTAACTGGTAATTGTTTAAAGAATTATTATATTATTTGCAACAATTTCGACTTGCGTATTCTCCATGGGAACTCGGTAAATGTTTAAATAATTAGTATATTACTTAGAACTACTTCGACGTGCGTATTTCGACCACACTTTATTTTTGATGTAATAAAACTACACACAACGTGAGCCGAATCGTCCGTCCTTAGATTGTTTCCGTTTTGAATTCCCGCTATAGCCTTGGCCGAAACATCCGACACCGCACAGTGGATTTTTGAAATATCCGTTGGCGTGGGCCGAAACATCCAGGCGGAACCATCCGTCTGCGTGATCCGTGGTGGGCCGAACCCGTCTTGGGCGCATTAAACGCGTTTTTCCCGAATCGACGACATAATTCATTTCGACGTGGACGCAGCCTTTTAACGCGCCATATGCCGTAAAATGAGATCCTGAGTAGTCTAGATTCGAAATTTACTGCCCTGCCAACAAAACGCAATAGTCCGACATAAATTCGAGTTAAACTTTTAGCAGTAGGTTGTTGGACAGGTTATTTACTGTTTAATGCCGCATCGAATTCTTAGTTCCCAAGAAGTCGGAACGAAAATTTATTTCTAAGCACATTTACCGGATTCACCTTGCTGCCTAATATCCTTGACGTTATTAGTATTAACTATTAATTATTATTGGTAAGTGTGCATGGATGATTGATACTTTCATTTCATCAACCCCTACGCTACATGATTGTTTGGTTGCAGATGTGGACACAAAGAGTATATCCGCTTCAAAACCTACCTGCGGGACAAGTACGGAGAGAAAATGCTTCTTAAGAAAACGATTGGATAATCGCATACTAGGTTGTTACGTTACATTTGCAAAGTCAAACCATTCAATCTTAATCAAGCGGTACACGTTGTAGACTAGATCCTCATTTAACACAGCGTTTTAAGCACACTATTTAATTTGGCCAACGTGCATCACGTAACACATTTGAAATGTGGCGTGCGACGCGCGTGTCTTGCAATTTATATTTTCTTGGGAATGTCAACATTAAAATGTATAAGTTATCACTCTAATATAAAGTAAATAAAGGTAATCACACTTCTAATATCCTGTAAAGTATGCAACGCTGAATATATATATAGGATTAATTTTGTGAGTTATTTTAAAGTTTCACCTTTGGAAATGTATTCCAAATATTCAAAGACATTGATTATGTATTTAGTAGCACCTCATAATGGTTATCCTGATCAAACATTGTTAAGTGGTGTAAGTCAAAATTATTCATTATTTTGTGATTTCATTAGCATGTTTCATACCTTTGAAGACGAAATATGGTGACATTCTGAGGACTGGATCGATATAACGAGTTTTGAATTTGCTTATAAACATATTTGCTCCTAAATTTGCACAACAGTGTTTTCTTGTAATCGACTTATATGGAGTAAATACATTATATGCTAAGAGTATCGATTGTCTTTAATTTATAACATATGATAGAGCCATATGTAAATATCTGAAATCACGGGTTATATAAAAAAATATCGCATTTTCGCAAAAGACAATAAAAGTTGTGATAGCTACCTTTGTTGTTGTTTATCACCCTTAGATTGGAGCAACATTGTAACGGGTCTATAGTATCGCATAAAATATAATTGAAACAGAAAGAGGAAACACTCAGCCTAAATATTGGTTGAAAAGTGAAGCCCCGCAAATATCGTCGCCAGCGAACGGTTAGCTAGGAGAACTACGCAGCGGTATAACTTTTGAATAGTGTAGAACACCGGCTTCACCAAAACAGCGCTCGGATAATTATGTTTATATGTGCTTTCGCATATGTATACATATTCATAAGTATGCGTTATTTTGAAAACAAATACATTTATTGTGTGCACCATAAACACACTTAAAAACGGGCATTTATAATGTTAAACAGCCGAAATATATTGTGCTCGTTTGCTTATTGTCCTTGCGTATGCTGCGCCGATTTACATGTTTACCCACGTGAAAACTTCAATATTTCAGTGAGTCTCCCTTTTAAAGTTGTGAAGTAGTTAGTATTGTTCTTCAAAACAGCATGGAAAAAAATGTTGATAAAAGAATTCGATGCATAGTCTGTTATTAAATATACACCGGCAGGACAGACAGATGCGTCGTCAGGAATTTCAGGAGACAATGATGCAGTCTACTTCGGACTTTATACATAATGTAGAACCAATCACAGTTTGCCAACATTGCTGATCTACTTTGACACGCAGTTTCATGGTCATATATCCGGCAATATTTGACAACATATTTATTCCTCAATAATGGAGAGGTAATGCGTCACAACGCAGAAACAAAGAATGTTCATTTATTCTGGTTACCCGAAAGCGGCCAGAGAACCTTCTTCAACAGCGGCGATGTTTTGACACTTATCCCTATGTTACCCTTGCTCATTCACCTTCTTCGTCTCCCCTCACATCATCCCTCTCTTCCTCCCTCGTGCCCTTCCTCTCTCTCTCTCTCTTTCTCTCTCTCTCTTTATTTCTCTCTGTTTCTTTGAATAAAACATTATGGTATACCCACCCCTAAGCTAAATATGCATGATCTAATTTACCTGTATTGTGTGAGTGTGTGTGTGCGTGCGTGCGTGCGTGCGTGCGTGTGTGTGTGTTCTTTGGTAGGTAATTTAACAACAAATAGCAAATAGGTTGTGGACACCACTCCAAAGAAAATACACTGTTTGCTTCTTTTGCTATTCACCAACTGTGAAACTTCAAAATGATCTTGGCACACGTGAAAATATAGATATTCGAATGGCTTCCCAAGAAAGTTCGATCGTCTGCAAAATCGCATCAATATCCGTCACCTCTACACAAAGATAAACAAATGGTTGGCTTTTGTTTTCTCTAGCCGCAGCATGCATATCATATATAAAACAATAACGTGTTTCTCTCCTTGGTCAAATACAGAAAGTGAGGACCATTGTGTGTGTGCTTGTGTATGTGTGTGTGTGTGTGTGTGTGTGTGTGTGTGTGTGTGTGTGTGTGTGTGTGTGTGTGTGTGTGTGTGTGTGTGTGTGTGTGTGTGTGTGTGTGTGTGTGTGTGTGTGTGTGTGTGTGTGTGTGTGTGTGTGTGTGCGTGGGGGGAGGCTAGACAAATTTACTGATAAATATAATATTTTAACTAGCAGTGTACAAGTTATGGTCGTGTTGGGGGAAGTGATTAATAAGCACAACACTTATATCTTCCCATATTTCCATGTGTAAATGTTTATGTATTGTATATTGCGGGTAATTCTCTTTGTATGCATTTTCCACTTGGACATAAACAATCAATCAATCAAAAAATGAATATCCAATAACCAAACAAGGTATTATAAATTAATACTGTGAAATATTTTTAAAATGAATTATTAAAAATACCTGTAGTTTTAGGGGTGCACAATAACAACATAATAAAAAACATGTACACAATGTACATGTATGGCTAGATGAATATATCAAACACATTATTACTCCAGCATATAACAACCAGTCTTTTGAATCCGTGCCTGCTCTTTCTTCTGTTCGTTCAGCAACTTCGACCTCAGTTTCAGGTATTCCATTGTTAGTCCCTCTTCTTCCATGAAGCTTTCTACCACATGCTTCCCCGAGAAAGGATAATAATTTAATTATTTTAAATATATTCTGTTGTAATAGACTCTACCGATCTAGTGGTCAAACGATCATATTTGGAACACGGATTATGAGCGCAGATATTATTTGGCAGATAAAGGCGCAGCACAAGACGTCATAATTATTTTTATCATAGTAATTAAGTAGCGAAAGGTATATGCGTGGAAATGTATAATGAATGGATGTTTAAGTGTTACGTATGTATTGAACACAATTATATATATGGAGCAATCTGAATTTTTTTTAAATTTAACTGGAAGATTCCGGTGTGGACTTGGAAGTGTTATCCAATGATGGAATTTGTCATGAAGCTTCCGTGTCATTTTCGGAGTCCACTTCATTCGGGCTATAAAAATAAGTTGATCATTATTTTATAGAATAATTGAATCGTAACATTTATAACAACAAATCGCAGTAAGAAAGTGCTGACCGATAATTGCAGTTACATTGGCTTTCCCACCAAAACAACCTAAATCAAATATTAAGATACATTAACCGTTTTTTTATATTCATGCTAATATTTAAAAAGTCACACATAGTATATGCAATTATAGGCTGCCTTTTTGGAACACGTCATATATTATGAATAAACAAACCTTGTGCTATTTTGATAGGGTTTTTGTCATTGATATTTACCGGAATTCTGAGAAAGATCTGCATTTGGAGTGAATTCGGAAGATGTCACAGATGAGTTGAAAGATGTCTCATATGTTAAAATTGACTCAGTTGACGACTGGGAAGACAACGCAGTGGGACATATCGCAGCGGGCAGAGACACTACACTGTTTGGAAGGGAAGACATTGTGAAAGGAAAACACTGTATGCACAAATACAATTATTCACATTACATAGTTGAACAGTGTAGAGTGTCAACGGGAGAGAGTATGTGAAAACACGATTATTCATTAACAGTATAACAACAATATACTACGAATCTACAAGACACGTATATTTTAGTATTAATGCAAACATTAACTTCAAAATACTAACAACACTTTGTAGATTATTGTTGTACGTCTACGCGATTAATCCTACTAAATGTAGATGACCTTAAAATATACCCAATGAATATTAGAGAACGGAATATTTGTCCGACATATCTGGCTATGTACACTAACATTAGAAAGGACCTGCATGTAACAGTAAACATGTATTATAATTAGTTTATAAGCGTTTAAATATGTTTAATGCTAATATTTAAGTAGATTAGTAATCGACATCCAGGTAAATTTGTGAAATAGCTGTAGAGTCAGACTGACTAGGAGTAAGGACATGGACCTGACTCGCAGTAAATAGGGACGTGGATTGTATAGGTCTCAACTATAATCTTAACCATAATCCCAAACTTAAACATAAAACTAACCCTAAATTAAACACTAAGTAGAGCGTACTCTTTAAATTACAACACATTTTTGGGGGATGATAAGAGACAAGTGGAATAGTCATTGCCATTTTCGAACACACGAACTGCAGCACTTCTAGTTCTGCTTGGCAATGGCCTAAGCCTAAGCCTAAGCCTAAGGCTAAGGCTAAGGCTATGAAGGCACTTGATAGTTAATAAACATTATTTTCACATCTAACTGATGGTGTTGGGTAATCCATGCGCAAACATATATGTGTACATTAATAATCACCCGCTCATACAATAGTTCATATAAAACAAAATGTAATGATGGTAAAACATAAACAACTAAGTTTAATACCACTACAATTGGCAGGCTTGCCGTTGCAGTGTATGGGCGATTAAACAGCAGTTCAGGAATTGCCAATTGGCGTTTTTCACTTTCGTAAGTCACGACCGGAAAATTCGTGCCAGGTCAAAAACCGTGTCACTGAAATCATGCATTCTTAATGCTCTTAGGCGACTTAGCCTATTTTAATACACTGTCTGATCTGGCACTGTTTCCCGTGACACGTTCTGGCCACATAGGGATTTACACAGCGCAGATAGGACGCATGATTTTTACCATGGCGTCTTTTATGATATTTGAATTCCGCCGGTCTATTTTCGTAAGTACTACAGTCTACACTCAGAACAATTTGTGCAAGTCTTTTTGAGAAAAAAATTGACACAATAGCTGTTCCAGAATTAGCACATAGATATCTTACGGATCTTACGGAAGAATGTGATAAAGTTTGTGATAAAACGGCATAAAACATTAGCATTTGATTATGGCGCACGATTTGTGCCTCCACCAGTAGTATGCTGAACTGACAGCTACAGCCTACAGAACTTTGTTTATAACCATGGGCATATCTTCATTCACTACCATCAGTGTAACTTGTTTTGTATAGATGACAAGTCACAAGGTGCACGAAATCAGTAATTGACATTGTATTACTTTTCTGTTTGTTAATATTTCTGCACTCGTTTTAGCTGTCAACTTCCCATCTCCCACCTGTTTGGGGAACCAAACTCCCATCTTTACCAAATGTTTTGGGGGACGATAAGAAGGTAAAATGATGAGTTGCCACAAATCGTTATTGATGTAGGGCCTCCTACACATGATTTATTACAATTTATATGCGGTAAACCATGACTTTATCTATATAAGTTTATGAAATATAATTATACTGATTGGAATTTTACTTTAGCATTGTCATCCAGAGATTGGGTGGCAGTTCATGCACATTCACGCATATTCTTTTACTTTTTTTTGTACTTTGATCTAAACACAAAGTCGTATTTACACTTCAAACAGTACACAATAACACAACTGACAAAACTCACCGTCAAACAGTGCTTCCCAAAAATGGCGAGCTCGTCAGTCATTGGTTAGACTGGGCAAGGACGGTAAATGACGTGGCTTCATTGATACTCCAAGAACAACCAACACGCGAAGAGTCAGCGGAGGCGCTCATAAAATGCAAAAATGTATATATTTTTGTTTCATATGCCCTAGTATCTAAATTTTACACATACATCAAAGTATTGATAGTAAGCACACTGACTAAATTTCAAAGAGAATATACATGGTTTTTCGAATTTTATTTCCATATTTTGTAGGTCTCCCGAAAGTCTGTGTGATCAAAATAGATCACGCTGTTTATCGCTAATAACAACGTTGTAAATTATAATATTTGTTTAAGAAATGTTTAGTAGCATAAACTAACAACCTTTTATACAACACGCGTTTAATTATTAAAAACAGAAGTATATATTAGATAATGTCAAATATCTATCGGGAGACCTACTCGAGGTCTCCTGACAGTTAAGTGTCTCCCGAAAACCGCAAACAAAGTCTCCCGATAACCACATTAATGGAAATATATATATTTCCACTAATATATATATTATATATATATATATACATATATATATACATATGTATATATATATATATATATATTTGAGTGTGTGTGTATCGTAATGCAAAATGGTCAGACTAAAATTCATTGAATAAATTAAGTAGAGGGTATACGATACAGGGACAGGTGAAAGAGCAGGTATACGATACAGGGACATATGAAATAGCAGTGTATTAATGAACCATCATTGGATCCAATAGCAGAAACCTAATTCCATCATCTTTCCATCAAAACCATGGTTGATGACAGAAAAACTATCCTGCTAAAAGAAGCGATATGGATAATTTACACGTAAACATAATGCTATCGAGTGGTAATATTTGTGTTATGATTATAGCAAACATGAAGGCATTGCATCTATGCAAAAATTATATTTCATGAAGTACCGTAATATTATTAGGAAAATACAGCCACATGATTAGACGGCAATGGTTTGCATACAACAAAATTCATAAGGTGACAGACGAGAACAAAAACACCCGAAAAGGCTAATTGCGATATAATTATTGTGATATTTACTATATATCGTGCTGCCGCCTAGCGACCAGTGATGTACTAGGAACTGTCAATATCCGGGGAACATGAAACGTTCCAACTCACCATTGGCTTGTGGCCACAGTGGTGTTATGCGTCGATTTGTGAACCCTAGGTCCTTGCTGAAGTTTCTGAAATCTTCACCTTGAAATGGTGGACCGTTGTCAGTCCGCACAGTCTGTGGGATGCCTTGTCTTGAGAAAATGTTGTCAAGCTTCGATATTACGGTCTTAGCTGAAGTAGATTTTATGATCTCCACTTCGGGGAAACGACTGTAATCGTCTGTTACCACTAGTAACATGTCACCCGACGGCAGTGGGCCAGCAAAATCAACATACACATCGCACCATGGAGCTGGCGGTAGTCTGGACATCTTGAGTGGTTCAGGGTTTGTCGACTTTCTGGTAGTAGCCTGGCATGGTACGCTCTGACAAATTCTTCTTTCTATCAGTCTATCGATGCCGGGAAACCAAACTTTTTCCCTCAGCAAAGTCTTGGTCTTCACGATTCCCTGGTGTCCTATGTGAGCTAGATCGACAGCTTGTTGTTGCAATGCTTATGGGATGACTATGCGTGTTCCTCTTAGGATTAGACCGTCGTGTAATGCAAATTCTGACCGGATTTGTGTGTACGGCCTGACGAGTTCATCTTCCCACCTTTGTGTCCTGATTGCCTCTTGTAGTTTGTTCATAGTTCTGTCCTGTGCAGTTGCGTCACGGAGTTCATTCAGTGACATAGCTTTGGGTATTGCGTTCACGCAGACGTAGTGCACATATTCTTCAGCAATGCTTCTGTCTGGTGTCGAAATCGTGGATGGGTGTCGACTGATTTCCCCAGTTATGTGTAGTATGTCTATCTCCTCAGCAGTCTCAAAACGTAGGAGATTTCCTCCATTCCCGGATACTACGTAGAACCTAGCGACGCTCGACTTGGTCTTCTAGTGCACTTCGACAGTCAACATGCCTTTCAGTGTTAGCGGGTTTTGTGACCCGTATGGGTAGATCTGAGTTTCTGGAGGCAGTAGTGACTGCATGTCAGGGTGCGATTCAGACAGTTGTTGATAGGTTGGTTCATCAAGGATGTTAACTGACGCGCGTGAATCTATCATGAATTCTATTGGCACTGTTTTCAGCTTGATGGTGCATAGGGGTAGCTTGTTCTTGTTGCTTTTCGCAATAGCAACCTTGTCTCGCAGAGGTTGGCATTGAAGAATGGTGTAGATGTAACCATCTTCGGAGTAATCGATGCCACTATTCTGGATGGTAGCCGTTCGTGCAGTTTGGGAGTAGTGTATGGCATTTGCCCGTGAATATTGCTTTCGTTTACTGTTTTGGCATACTTTCCCAAAATGGCCTACTATGCCGCATGCTGAGCATTCTTTTCCCATGGCAAGGCACCGGAAATCACCCTTCCTATGCTTTGTAGCCCCACCACAAAAAACAACTGTTTCCATACTTCGATTTGTCACGAGGTCTATTGTGGTTGACCCTAGAGTGATCGCGTCGGCGCCTTGATGGATGACGTATTTGGCCTTCGTAGTTGTTCTGTGACTGTGAGTGGTGGCGACTTCTCCCTCGCTGGGTAGCGGGAGTGATGGCATTTACAGTTGACACTTTTTCTACCTGCCCTGCTTGGTGTTCACTTAGTTCTAGAGCACGTGCAGCAGCAATTAAATCTGTCAGCGTCATATCCTGTCGTAGATTCTGTGAATTTCCGGCTAAGATGAGTTGGTTGGCAATCTCTCCCATGACGTCTGTGAAGTTGCAAGACCGTGCCAGCTGTCAGAGCCTTGTTACGTATGCATCAATTGGCTCCCTGCCTTGTTGTCTGCATTGTCGAAAATTTTTTGTACTTCAAATGCGATGTTTACTCTTGGAGTAAAATAGTAAAATAGTCGGTTAGGGCTTTGACAGCAACGTCATATACTGTTGCTGTGTCACCGGGTTCTGGGACCGTCAGAGTGTCATACACTTCGTCTACATCCGGGCCTGCGTAGTGAAGGAGGAGTGCACGCTCTCGTTTTGGTGCCGTTATGTCCATGGCCACTAACAAACGTTCAAATCGTTCAGTCCATTTTTTCTACCTAGGCCCGATATTCCCATCTAGGTGTAGGTCGAACGGTGGGGAACTTGGCAATACCATGTTAAGGTGTGAATTGCATGGGAGTTGTGCTTGACACAGTATCCTCCCTATCTAGCGCAGACGTGCCGCTGCCGCTATCGTCGCTTAACATGCCAAGCTACTTAGGGAAGCACCGTAAATGTATCGAATGCTCTTACATGCGTAACGTTTTGTGGAACGTCATTGATGAGTATGTCCGTTGTTGTTTTCGTAACATCCTCGTCGCCAGATGTAGTGTCGATGGCCGTGAATTCAATACGATTTTATGGATGGAACTTGACCAATGTTTATTCACATTTCGTTACATGTCATGGCTGAGTAGTTCCCCGGATATTGACAGTTCCTAGTACATCACTGGTCGCTAGGCGGCAGCACGATATATAGTAAACATCACAATAATTATATCGCAATTAGTCTTTTGGGGTGTTTTTGTTCTCGTCTGTCACCTTATGAATGTTGTTGTATGCAAACCATTGCCGTCTAATCATGTGGCTGTATTTTCCTAATAATATTACGGTACTTCATGAAATATAATTTTTGCATAGATGCAATGCCTTCATGTTTGCTATAATCATAACACAAATATTACCACTCGATAGCATTATGTTTACGTGTAAATTATCCATATCGCTTCTTTTAGCAGGATAGTTTTTCTGTCATCAACCATGGTTTTGATGGAAAGATGATGTAATTAGGTTTCTGCTACTGGATCCAATGATGGTTCATTAATACACTGCTATTTCACCTGTCCCTGTATCGTATACCTGCTCTTTCTTAATTTATTCAATGAATTTTAGTCTGACCATTTTGCATTACGATACACACACACACACTCATATATATATATATATATATATATATATATATATATATATATATATATATATATATATATATATATATATATATATATGAGTGTGTGTGTGTGTATCGTAATGCAAAATGGTCAGACAAAAAAAAAATATATATATATATATATATATATATATATGTATATATATATATATATATATTAGTGGAAATATATATATTTCCACTAATGTGGTTATCGGGAGACTTTGTTTGCGGTTTTCGGGAGACACTTAACTGTCAGGAGACCTCGAGTAAGTCTCCCGATAGATATTTGACATTATCTAATATATACTTCTGTTTTTAATATTTAAACGCGTGTTGTATAAAAGGTTGTTAGTTTATGCTACTAAACATTTCTTAAACAAATATTATAATTTACAACGTTGTTATTAGCGATAAACAGCGTGATCTATTTTGATCACACAGACTTTCGGGAGACCTACAAAATATGGAAATAAAATTCGAAAAACCATGTATATTCTCTTTGAAATTTAGTCAGTGTGCTTACTATCAATACTTTGATGTATGTGTAAAATTTAGATACTAGGGCATATGAAACAAAAATATATACATTTTTGCATTTTATGAGCGCCTCCGCTGACTCTTCGCGTGTTGGTTGTTCTTGGAGTATCAATGAAGCCACGTCATTTACCGTCCTTGCCCAGTCTAACCAATGACTGACGAGCTCGCCATTTTTGGGATGCACTGTTTGACGGTGAGTTTTGTCAGTTGTGTTATTGTGTACTGTTTGAAGTGTAAATACGACTTTGTGTTTAGATCAAAGTACAAAAAAAAGTAAAAGAATATGCGTGAATGTGCATGAACTGCCACCCAATCTCTGGATGACAATGCTAAAGTAAAATTCCAATCAGTATAATTATATTTCATAAAGTCATGGTTTACCGCATATAAATTGTAATAAATCATGTGTAGGAGGCCCTACATCAATAACGATTTGTGGCAACTCATCATATTACCTTCTTATCGTCCCCCAAAACATTTGGTAAAGATGGGAATTTGGTTCCCCAAACAGGTGGGAGATGGGAAGTTGACAGCTAAAACGAGTGCAGAAATATTAACAAACAGAAAGGTAATACAATGTCAATTACTGATTTCGTGCACCTTGTGACTTGTCATCTATACAAAACAAGTTGCACTGATGGTAGTGAATGAAGATATGCACATGGTTATAAACAAAGTTCTGTAGGCTGTAGCTGTCAGTTCAGCATACTACTGGTGGAGGCACAAATCGTGCGCCATAATCAAATGCTAATGTTTTATGCCGTTTTATCACAAACTTTATCACATTCTTCCGTAAGATCCGTAAGATATCTATGTGCTAATTCTGGAACAGCTATTGTGTCAAAAAGACTTGCACAAATTGTTCTGAGTGTAGACTGTAGTACTTACGAAAATAGACCGGCGGAATTCAAATATCATAAAAGACGCCATGGTAAAAATCATGCGTCCTATCTGCGCTGTGTAAATCCCTATGTGGCCAGAACGTGTCACGGTAAACAGTGCCAGATCAGACAGTGTATTAAAATAGGCTAAGTCGCCTAAGAGCATTAAGAATGCATGATTTCAGTGACACGGTTTTTGACCTGGCACGAATTTTCCGGTCGTGACTTACGAAAGTGAAAAACGCCAATTGGCAATTCCTGAACTGCTGTTTAATCGCCCATACACTGCAACGGCAAGCCTGCCAATTGTAGTGGTATTAAACTTAGTTGTTTATGTTTTACCATCATTACATTTTGTTTTATATGAACTATTGTATGAGCGGGTGATTATTAATGTACACATATATGTTTGCGCATGGATTACCCAACACCATCAGTTAGATGTGAAAATAATGTTTATTAACTATCAAGTGCCTTCATAGCCTTAGCCTTAGCCTTAGCCTTAGGCTTAGGCTTAGGCCATTGCCAAGCAGAACTAGAAGTGCTGCAGTTCGTGTGTTCGAAAATGGCAATGACTATTCCACTTGTCTCTTATCATCCCCCAAAAATGTGTTGTAATTTAAAGAGTACGCTCTACTTAGTGTTTAATTTAGGGTTAGTTTTATGTTTAAGTTTGGAATTATGGTTAAGATTATAGTTGAGACCTACACAATCCACGTCCCTATTTACTGCGAGTCAGGTCCATGTCCCTACTCCTAGTCAGTCTGACTCTACAGCTATTTCACAAATTTACCTGGATGTCGATTGCTAATCTACTTAAATATTAGCATTAAACATATTTAAACGCTTATAAAAACAATTATAATACATGTTTACTGTTACATGCAGGTCCTTTCTAATGTTAGTGTACATAGCCAGATATGTCGGACAAATATTCCGTTCTCTAATATTCATTGGGAATATTTTAAGGTCATCTACATTTAGTAGGATTAATCGCGTAGACGTACAACAATAATCTACAAAGTGTTGTCAGTATTTTGAAGTTAATGTTTGCATTAATACAAAAATATATGTGTCTTGTAGATTCGTAGTATATTGTTGTTATACTGTTAATGAATAATCGTGTTTTCACATACTCTCTCCCGTTGACACTCTACACTGTTCAACTATGTAATGTAGTACGTAATAGCGAAGCACGCCTAACCACAAGTTCTTTGAAATGCTTATTGATGTCGTCTAGCTCCCTCAATCAAGACCGGCGAATACAGTTAGTGGGTCGGAGTACCATTGATTCAGCTAACATCCGTACGTTTGAGTTGACAATACACCAGGGATAGTCTAGTAATATTATTGGCTATGGAGATTGATTCCGGATACTGGAACAGACACGACTTTTTAAAGATGTTCCCTTTTAACTTGTTTGATATATTCCTGTTCGCCGTGACACCTCTGCCTTCCCTGGTTCATTCGCACCGTCTTCTCTATATCTTTCGCCACACTTTTACCTGTATACGCACATCATTGATAGTCAATTCACTAGTCCACCAATGTGCACAAAGTCACCAGTATGTTTGTTTTCCTTCTCCTCCAACATGGTGTTCGACTCCTCTTTCTGGTGACCAACTGCACGACTTTTATCCACACTAATCTCCAGCCCATGCTTCTGGAACACATCGCTGCAGCGCCTCTCTCGTAGTACCTGTTTGTTCTTCACTAACAAAATGAAGACAAAAGCGGTATATATATATATATATATATATATATATATATCCAAAAACTGCGCGTGCGAACCGGGCCTATGACTTGTGGCAGCTGCGGGCCCGACAGAAGATTCACGGGCCCCGGGCATGCAGTTATGACGATCTCTGGTCACAAAGGTCTATCTTCGGTCCGTTTTGTATATAAATTATTTTCCTTTTGTGTAAAAATGTGCAAAACTATATAAGACTGAAAAACAAATTAGTGAGTTATAGAAAGATACGAACAACGAAACTTTAAGTTTTAGTTGACTGGTTTCGTACAAATAAACTATCATTAAAATGTATAACCCATACTACATGTTATTCTCGAGATTCCGCCCAGAAGAGATTCCGCTCAGAAGAGCTGGTGTCAAACATCCCGACTCATTACGGCTCCTTCAACGTAAAAGCGGAATGTGATGACCCGAGTCGATTTATGAATTCGAACATATGGCCACATATACAAGGCATCATATACTGATGGTACAAACCTGAACCATAAACGAAAACTATATAGTCATGATGTAGACACCACCCTCTGTAAACAGCTGTAATGAGTCAATACAAACTGACAGTAGTATGCTACAACTGCAGGGGACTCAGATTGGGTCAGCCTGGGTATAGTATGGAAGTAGGCAATTACAACGACATAAACAAACTTTTAAAAGATCACGATATAATTTGTTTAAGAGACCTGGCTAACGAAAACTGAATGCCAGAATAAAACAACATGAAATCAGGCTACTGGGGCATTGCAAACTCCCCTAAAAATGACTTATGTAAAATCACTGTTGGTCGTAAGATAGTGGGTGTAGCAATAATGTGGAAATCTAGTTTAGAAAAGCACATTACTCCTCAATTGTTTGATGACGAATGGGTTGTTTGTATTAACATATGCAATAGTAACAAAACGTCATACATTATCAATGTGTATTTACCTGATGAATGTAATGATAATGAAGAAGAATGTATTAACCGTCTCAGAAACCATAAAGCTATACTTGATGAGTTGGATAGTCCATGCATAAATGTGGTTGTAGATTTTAACTGTAATATCAGAAAATCAAAGTTGTTCTTTGTACAATGCCTATATCAGTATTGTGAATAATATAAATATACGCTTACAAGTAACATTTTGCTACCAGTGACAGTCTTGGTTAGACCACTGTATTTTTACTGAAGATGGACATAACTTGATTGTAAAGATCTCTGTTCTATATGATTATATTTTGTCTGATCACATACCAATGGTAGTACAGTTAGACATGGAACTAGCTCCAATTTTGGAGCGCAACACTCATGGTTCTGCTCACGCCAGAATTAACTGGCCGAAACCAGATAGTAATGAGGTTCACATTTATTTTATACAAACGCATATCACGTATGGATAAATTGTGGGAAGCTTAGACAAGGGCCTATATTTGAACTTAAGCAACGCACTAGAACCATATTTAAATGTGCAATGAGGTTTATTAAGAAGAATGACTGTGACACAAGAAAATAGTATCTTGCAAATAAATTATTGAAAAATAATTCCAAGACTTTTTGGAATGATATTAAAAGTATGAATAGGCATAACATGACCCTGCCAAATGTGATTGATAATGCTTATGGTAATGAGGAGATTACACAAATGTGAAAAAAACATTACACTGACCTATTTAATTGTCTGAAGAAACAGTATGTTACAAACATAGAATTCCGTATTCAGATGACATGGTGATTAATATAAAAGAATTATCTGATGCTATATACAGCTTATCCGACAATAAAGGTTGTGGATTGGATGGCATTCAAGCAGAACATCTTAAATACTGTAGTAAAAGGATATTACCATTATTATATATAAGTGTTTTACAAGCTTCTTAATTCATGGGGTTCTGCCGGACTGATCTGCACACTATAAAAGGCACGCATTGGACAGATCGTGTTATCGAGTATACTGCCGATAATGGGTAGCGGTGGACAGTATTAAAAAAAGTGTAGAAGAATGGCCATTAACACACTGTTACAGAAGTTATGCATGGAGGAAGAAGTCGGCTTTGTAGACATGTGGGCAAGCTTTGTAGGGAGGGAAGATATGTTTGTGATTATGGACTTCATCTGGCAGGAAAAGGAGCAGCAGTTCTACGGAGTGAGTTCGTCAGGTGCCTAGATGAAGGTACATGCACAGGTTAGTAGAGCGGCATCAAGGAAATAGTACAAACAAATCTACAAGAAACGGTTAACCAAATATCCACAAAAATATACTTAGATGTGTATGCTTAAATGCCAGAAGCATTGTAAATAAGAGAAGCTATTTAGAAATCATGCTAGCAGATATAGACCCTGATGTAATAGGCATCACATAATCATGGGCACATGAAGACATGGTATATAGGTTATGTCGTGCTTATAAAGGACAGACAAGAGAGAAAGGAAGGCGGGGTCAGTTACTTGAAAGTCAACATTAACAATAGGACTAGTTTATTGTAATCCTGTAAAACAGGACTGTTTTCTTACTTAACAAGTCTAGAACCAACCAGAGGTGGATATGTGCCAATACAAAATTGCTCAGAACAGTTCAAACAGATGTGCAGCGAAGGGCAATTAAGTTGATTCCTTAACTGAAAGGTCTTAGTTACGAATATAATAAACTTAATAATAAACTAAAATATTTAGGATAAACTTAACACAGATACTCATGCGGATCCCAATGAAAACTACAATATCGTTGATGAAATCGTTATTGCAGCTATGCATAAATTTCTACCTATTAAAGTAATTAAATTTACCAAATATAAACATAAGAAAACTCCTTGGATTACCAAGGGCATTATTAAAGTTTAGAAACAAATTGCATTCGAGAATGAAACAGACTCCCGTAAATACAGAGCAGTATCGTATACTTAAAACTAACTTGCATACTTATAATAAGATTCGTAAAAGTACTATTAGATTAGCTAAGCAAATGTATTATATATCCAGTTTTGAAAAGCATAAATATGATGTTAAAAAGACGTTTAGGTAAATTAAAGAAATTCTTCTTTTTCTTCTTCCCCTTGCTCCCTTGCGTGGTGGGGTCCACGTCACTTGGTAGCTTCTTCTACTTTTCTTGTGAATTCTTCCCACCCCTCTCTCTCTCTCTCTCTCTCTCTCTCTCTCGTCCGCAATTGCCATCCATTCATGTCTGTTCACGCCAGCCCTCCCCAGGTCTCGTTTTATGGTGTCGTTCCATCTCAGCCTTGGTCTTCCTCTCCCTCGTCTGCCAACCTCTTCTATTTTCCACGCTCTTTTCGCCAGTCTGTCTTCACCCATTCTATGTACATGTCCCGCCCATCTCATTCTGTTACCGGCTACTTTCCTCTTTAGATGTTTTTTTCATTCCAATCTCCTCTCTCAATTCCTACATCTTCCTTTTATCCTCTCGCGTTACTCTACTTATTCTTCTGACCCAGTTGTTTTCTGCTACCTGTAGTTTCTACTCCTGTCCCTCTGTCAGTGCCAGTGTTCCCACCATATGTTCATAATAAATTACAGAAATTATTCAGAAAACAATCAAAAGAAAGAGCAATATCCAGATTTGTTCAAAGTCGATGGGGAAATGATTAGCGACAAATGCATTATTGCAAACATATTTAACATATTTTATATCAATGCTGGCCTTACTCTAGCCTCTAAAACAATTACAAATGGAGATTAATCATAGAAAGATTACCTGAAAAACCCGACATTTTCACACATTCAGCTTTACCCCAATTTACATGGAACCTATACTGTTAATATAATTGATCGCTTACCTTCAAAATCGAGTTGTGGAAAAGACGACATATCAACACAATTACTAAAATTAAACAACAAATGATATTAACAATGTAGTCACTCTAATTGTCAATAAATCAATAATAACTGGTATATTTCCAGACAAATTAAGAATGACAAAAGTCATACCCCTTTCCAAGGGGTTTGTCTATTTTAAAAGTATCAGGCAAAATTTACGTTTTACACCACTAAGTCTTATGTATGTACATTGTTTTATTTTTGCGACTGTACATACTATTGAACAGAGTTGTACTCTGGCGGCTAGTGTATAAATAAAGCTATTTATTATTATTCAAAAAGGTGACGTTTAATTATGAATCCAGTTGTCGTATTCATAATTGCTTTATTTGTAATTTATAATACGTATTGAAATGTATACATACGTATCGATTTGTATGTACATGTGTATACGAGTCCACATAATTGGTCCTTGTATTATGTATATAAGTTGATACATTGAGTAATTATCAACTACAATAACAAATCACATGCTATTCTGAATTGTGTCATGTAAATGTTGTTGTTGTTTATGTGTATGTGGTGGCTCCTCTGCTAGCGATCTTATATATCTTAATGTGAGTCTCCCGACCGTGTCTAATACTTACGTTATTCATTGTACATGTATCGTATTTATAGGTAAAAACTAAATTGATGGTGAGTTCTGAATTGAGGTTCTTTGAACAACAATTCTTCTCTTCCAATCTACTGCAGTAGCCATTGATAGTATTTGGATTTGTTGCCAATTGTTGCAAATTGTCCTACGTTATCTGCCACCTTATCTTACTAAATTTAACTTACCACACTTAATATCAACTTTTAAAAAAATGAAAATAATGCCTAGGGCAAAGTGTGATATTGGCCACGGCATACACAACACTAATTTATATACACATTATTTTCCACCAGGGAGGTGTCATAGCAAAATACGAGTTTGTTTTACTGATTTGGAAATATAAGAAATGGTCAACGTTGCTCGGTTTCCAAAAGCTCCTATTCTTAAAGCAGGGAAGCCATACAGTTTATTCTGTTGTGATATCTTGCACTGGGCTCTTGGCATACACTGTAGACCAATGGTGGTCGCCTCAAGAGAAAATGTGGCTGTTGGTGTGGCTTTCAACTAATTATGTATTTGGATAACGTAGAATACACACGTTGCTAATTTGCAAGTATACGCTTTATTGACAGAATCAATAAAATATATACAGCACAGAACGTAAAATATATTTATTGATTTTGGACTATGGCGTGAAACTTCGATGCAAAATATATCACACATGTAAAATAACATGTATAATCAAGTACATAGGCGTACTTCAATGGTGGTAGTATGTTCCTTCGATTCTTTAAAGTGAAAAGACTATATAGTTTATTACATTTGGTAACATTTATAATGACATCTAGAGCATTTGTGGAAGTATTAATTACTTAAATATTTTAGTGAAGAAGTATAATTATCATGAAATATTCGGTTTACATTTTCCTGTACGGATAACATAGAATACATAGAAATATAAAACTTGTGTTTGATTTTTTAGAATATATGCTCAAGTATAACATAGCCTGAACATATTGTCGATCATTCACTACCTAACGTAGCAGAGATTGAACTCAAATATACACGAATTATTAATTCCAGTGATAATACCTACATACTCTCAAATTACGTAAAATACACAAGTTGTTAATCTTGGCAAGGTGTTAGCATTATGTATTGGTATAACTATTTGTTTAGTACACATTAACCCATTCAACAGAAGAAATTGCAATGGTCATGTTAATTGTTTGTGTCACAAAAGGAATACAATTAATGTGGATGACGTAGAACACCGAATCGGCCTAGAAACGATTGGTACAGGTAAAAAACGATCCTAGCACCTATACACCATCTAAGCATAGATATATACTATCTATGCTTAAATGGTAGTTGTGATCTGCTTGTTTGAACCTGTGGTAATAATGGCCAAAATATATTTGTTTTCCATTAAAGCATGACCTCTTTGCTGATTTCTGAGATTGTTGAGTTGTTGTTTCCTCAATTGTCAGCGTGTCATCTTCTTCGTCTTTTCCTGTTTCATCTATGGTTAATCTTGGTGCCAATTTGTTTTCCTCATGGTATATATAGGATCATATAGGATAAACGTTGTGATTCAATCCCGACGTCTTAACGATGTACTATGTAATAGTCGAGTAGCACCACATCGTGAGCCCTCATTGAGCCTTGGGCTCTAACAGATCCGCGAGTGGGATTTGCTGAACTTTCATTCACCGCATTGTTCATGCCCAATAGGTAATGTACAGCTGACTCCGTCTGGGAAATACCACATACACAGACGTATTGCGCCGTCGTGATTAGTGTCTCTTTCTTCACCGCATCAACAGCGTTTTACAGCTCCTCATATCTCATCGCATGGGCGGCTTACACAACCACATTCGCGATAATGCCATGACGCCGATAATATTATTTTGAACATTACCTTGTGCCATTGCACCTTGTTAAAGATTGTGCTGTATCTGTATTGACTAATCTAAGAAGCAGGTGTGTCTTCTGGATTATGGGCAAGGTTGACTCACTCAACGATGACCTTAGATAATGAGATGACAGTTGACAACTTCAACTGTTGCAGGTTCAAATAATACAAGTAGAGAATTTACTTGTGGAAAGTCCACATTGACATTACTTAAAGTATGACGTGGGAAAGCAGGACGAATAATACTGATTTTATTCTTAAAGTGATTAGAGAACGAATCACATAGAAACGTAATGGACACATGATCAGGTAGCGATGGAGCAGGCCGTCTATGTAGAATTGTATTGATGCAGTTCCATAACTGACGCGGGTTATCAGACTTATTTATGAACATATTTGTATAAAAATCTGATTTAGCTTTGGCCATTTGTCAGTTACAGAGGTGAGATTGTTTAGAATAGCGCGACCTGTCTAAAGACAAGCGTGATTTGCGCCATACACGCTCTAAATAACGACGACGCCTTTTAGATAGTAGAATTTCGGAAGTCATCCATGGAGCCGGTGGCCTTTCTGACACACATTTGGATTTTATAGGTGCATGTTTGTTAAGTAATGCATCGATTATTTGTTTATATAAGTCAGATAGATGTTCTTTTGGATCTGTGATAAGATCGGATTTAGTGATATCAGCCATTAAAGCTATAATGTCAATCCTGTGAATGGCACTGTAAGACACATTGTGTTTCACCTCTAATGGGGTTATAGACACGCCGTTAACATTAGCAATTACGTTATGGTGGTCTGATAATCCATCTGAAACAGTAGGTGCTTGGATAGTATTACACGTTGGACGGGCTATCAAGAGGGCAAGCCAATGGTCATGTATATGTGTCGAAAAAGTAACATGTTGTTTCAAATCAAAGGATGCCAGAATATCATCAAACGTAGTTGTATTTGTAGAAGGTATATCCAAATGTAGATTAAAATCACCAAGAATGTAAGATTCTGAATGAATAATTGCCAGATGTTCCAACAGATCCTGAAAGTCTTCAAAGAAATTTGCCGGATGTCCTAGAGGGCGATAGATACAAACAAAGTATGCGGAAAAAGAAGAATCTGAAATGTCCACACATAAGGATTCAAAACTGGAGTATTCATGGTTGGAATGTACTTTAACTTTGAACTGCTGTGATATTAGAAAGCCAACACCACATCCACGGCCGACTAAACGTGATCGATGGTGAAGGTGTAACCAGAAGGGGAAACGTCAGCAATGCATGTATCATGTGGTCTGAGCCAGGTCTCAGTTACAGCAAGAATGTCTTTTTCTTTTAAATTAATCAACCATAAATTGAGGCTGTTTTATCTCGTACAGATCGAACGTTTATAGTGGCTACCCGAATGTTTCGTATAACAGCTGGCCCAGGATTGATACTTGCATCTCCTGCTAGTAATAAAATTATTGCTAATTTCAATATTGGCGTACAACAGGGGATTGACAATAAATGTATATTATAAAAAACATGAAGACATAGCAGGCTATGCAAAATGTAAATATAATTATGTAGTATAGTGTGATTAGGAAAAAACACATTAAAATTATTAGATGTCAATGGTTTGCATAACATTTAATATTTATCCCTTACATCAACAGAGCAAGACAAGCAGAAAACACCCAATAAGAATAATGGTGTTGTAATTATATTAGACTATTGTCATATTAAGTAGAAATTAATAAACACAATCGTATAACGATCTATCATATATATAATAAATAGTAAATAATGTTAAACCCAGAGCTAAGACTAAGGCAAACATTTTATTATATTTACAAAACTAGTAGAGTCTCAATTTTAACAATAAAGCCTACTTTATTTAATTAGAAAATGTTGAACCGGGGGCCAACTCCGGTAAAATTATTCATTATAAGTTGAAATATGTTAGTTATTTCTCAATATGAACATACATTATCTCATACGTGTTCAGTATAGTGTGTGCTTGTCGGCCATTTATATATATAAATAAAGACTTAGTTTTGTACGTGCAAGCTGAGAGTTCCATCCAGTAGCGGGACAACGTATGAATATGGCGCCGTCGGAAGGAACACGATAACGTAGAACACGGATACCATAAAACACGGCCATTTAGTATTTTCTAACCCTCGGAGGTCACGTCAGATCTGTATGACCTACGGTGCCATTATCAAATTATGAAACTGAGAACATTCATAACTGAAAAAACTGGATGACCTAAAACACCTTCTTAACGAATACACTGCTTTCCTGCAGCGTAGATGTGTGGCGCCCAGGGAAGTTGATTTAACTTAAGGTTTTTATCGTTGGGTGATAGCCTCATTGAGTTAAACATATGCAGTTTCTAGCCAGTTAGTGCTTCATTATAAAATTAAGGAAATGTGTTTATATCTCGAAAGAGCATCATAAATCTATGGGCATGCATGCCTACAATAAATTAAGACAAGTTGGTAAGGAGTTCAAACTTACTAAGTATTATTATAGCTATAATTTGTAATGCCCCCTGTGATATGGACATATCAACACAGGCAGTGTTAGTACGTTTTTGACACAAAAAGTCTTATATATTATCACACCCATAGGAAATTCAAAAATGTCCAGAAAGAGCACACCGCGCTCCACCTGAACAAGCTACTTTACTGCTATTAAAGCAATTCTAATGATGTGATGGACCAAAGACACATTTTTGGCTACTGGGGACATTGACATACTCGATCTACTGTCACGGAGACCCTCTGCATGCATGGGATGACTACTAGGCTTATGTGGTTCTTGTCCTTTGTCTTTGTGTTAGTATTTTTGTTGTTGCCACTAACCGTCACCTTTTCCAATGACATGGACGGATAACCACAAACACTCTGGGCTCCTGTTAAGTGTTCCTCCTCTTCCCTGTTGTCCTCCTCTTGTGAAGTTAGTAGAAATTAGCATCCAGAAAGAGCATGCTGTTGTCATAAAATACCAACATACCAGTCCACCACAACATTTTGAACTCAGTTAGTTATTTTACAAAATATAAAATTATTATGTATAATCTAGAATAAAACAAAGATGTATTTTGAGAGGGTCGCTTAAATATATACTTTAGGATTACCACTTATTTTAGGAAACACTCTCATTTCTTTGAGAATATAGTTTATTTTATTTTAATAGTTTCGACAGTACGTTTTAAGTCATGTGATATCATCCAATATGTTTGTGTAATTGAGCCGACTACGTGTATTTTTGTTTTATTCTATGAGACCTTTGCACCCTTTCCCGTGAACATGTTCCAGGAGGATTACAAGCATTTCCCACATGAAGACATATTTGGAATGAAAATGGTTGTCAAAGAACTAACAAATAATGATATTATGTTTACTTCATTGATTTATTAAAACAACTGTAGCGGCATAAGATCATGTTGTTTATTGTGGATTCATTTGTTTAATTTGAGTCTGCATTTGTAATGTAGTAAATGCGCCATAATACATCTGGGTTAAAAAAAATCTGCTCGTGGACACTAACAAGATAAAATTAAGTTCATTTTATACAATTAGTCAAGTTAAAAATTAAATGTGTCTAAAAGTTAAATCAATCAATTAAGACAAATAATTGAAATGTCAATTCTACTATATAACACCATCAAACAATAGCTATATATATATATGTATATATATATATATATATGTATATATATATATATGTATATATATATATATGTATATATATATATATACATATATATAGATATGACCCAGGCACCAGCGAGAAATCAGCGAAGACCTGGAGGGTCGAACAGCCGGCATCGACTCTCATGCAAAGTCCGGCTTGCCACCCTCAATGTGGGAACAATGACAGGAGCTGAACTAAGGCAACAAAAATCAAAACCCAGCTTCTCTCGGTCAAGATTCCGAAGCTCTAGCACTGCACCATTGTGCTCCACAATATATATATATATATTGTATATATATATATTGTATATATATATACATATTGGGTTTTGATTTATGTTGCCTTATTTCACTGGCTATAGACAATGGTAGATATTTGTGTAAGAATAGTCTTCGCACATTAATTGCTGCGTGGCTGGATGCTTCCCAGAGAAGTCGAGATGGTGTTCGATTGATCAGGTCTCCCGGAGAGTGAAGTATAAAGCGCTTTTTGCATTCCTGAGGACTGGATACTGCGTTATATAAGAAGTTATCTTTACCTATATATATATATATATATTTGTAATGTGTCAACGTATATATGTATATATACATATATATATATATACATATATTCGGTGACACATTACATATATATGTATATACAGCTTGTATAAATTGGTTCCTACTTGATAAAGACAAATGTTGACATTAAATGATGGGAATAAGAGAAAGTCTCTCGTGGGAAGGTTAATGCCAAACAAGCAACAAGACATTAACAAAATTATTAGAACAGAGGAACCAATGGTTCAGTTTTATTAAAGTTTTAATATAAAAAAATGAAAATTCCCAAAGTTAAATGCAACGGATTTCGGTGTGGTATGTCATGCCATTTCGGTTGAAGTATTCCAGTTGTTTGAAGCAGGACTTGGGAAGGACCGCTACCGTGTTATCTGACCTATTATCTGTAGCCGTCTCTCCACTCAACGTGCAGCGAACTTCTTTCTTCTATACGTCAAAGTATCTATAAATCGTGATCGTTGGTGTTGTTTCCAACCATCTTCAAGATAAAATGCTGACGCTAAGTACACCCAACATATATCATATTTTCGGCGCACACCACACAAAGATGGCAATGCCAGTTTAACCACATGTATATCCCCATTACGGATGTAATGTTGTCCCCCCAAACCCTTCATGAACTAATGCTGATGCTAAGCAAACCTACAAGAAAATATCTCCAAATCACACGTTTAAAGATATTTTTTGGGTGATATTTTGCAAAATGGAAAGTAATTTTGTTATAAAATTGTTGGTATTTTCGAAACATTGAAGTATTCATGTGTATTGCGACATCCAAATGGAACATTCTACAACATAACCATTGTTTTCACAAATACTGAATAAGGACGTTGCCATCTTACATGTATGTCTTGCATGTACACAAAGTAATTGTAAGCAATATTGCTTCTCAGATATCCATTAAAAATATATAGCGAATGAAGATGAGTGTATTTTGGGCATGAACATACGTAATGTAGAAAACATACGTAATGTAGAAAACATGCTATTATTTGTAGTTGCGTATTTATCATGTTACCAAGATAGTATCGGTAGCATTAAGATAGCATGGTATACTTTTGTTTTCTGTATTTTCATAACAAACCAATATAACGTGTTACAAATGTGGTGGGTGTTGTCATAGACATCACCACAAAAGTACAAAAATATGATTTTTCACACAAATGGTTGATTTGTTTTTTTACAATAGCTTAGGCCTGTGAGCTTCACGGTGTGGTCGATTCTACAAAATATAAACATTTAGATTGTTGGCACATCCAAACCATTTCACTTACACTTTTCTGGTATATCTCATCGAAAGCTTTCTTATGCACTTTACATTATTAAAAAAAACTAATTATGCATGAATACATTTAAAGTGCGTCATAAGACTCATTATTTCAAGCTTGCTTTTAATGTCTAGTTCTTTATACCATTCACTCTCCACAATGTAGTATTTATTATTACTATTATTTTGTACGATTATACTAGCTTATTATTTATATTATTTACTCATCAATATTTTATTTTCTACTTATTTATTTATTATTATTATCTGTTATGTACGTCTTGATATTTTTAGCTTAGGTTTCTTTAGTACATTTTATAGTTTAACGTAATTCTAGCCTTTTTATACCTTTAATTAACTTAACTAGCCTATTATTTTAATAATTTAGTCATTAATATATATTCATTTATTTATTTATTATAATTTGTTATGTATGTCTTGATATTTTTAGCTTACGTTTGCTTAGTATATTAAAAAAAATTATTTAATGCATTTCTAGTCTTGTTATACGTTTAATTCTATTATCTACACTTTAGTAGCTATTAGTTGTCAACACCGTTGAACAGAGTCCTACTGTGGATATGAGTGTATAAATAAAGTATATTATTATCGAACGTGTCCAACGACTGAAGCTATGTAAGATGATATGTGTTCATGGCCGATCTTGGTCATATTAAAACGACTGTAAAGTGCAAAGTATTCAAGCAATATAGCTACTATTGCTATGGAGCTCCACTTTAACATCTCCAGAGTGTGAATGTTGGCACTATATGCATGGCATGGCGAAAAGCGTTTAGAACGTTTTAAGCGCTAGCACCGTTTACACAGGTTATGCTATCGGATTATTTACCTGCATTGCTCATCTTAAAGCAAATGTTCACAAATGTATTCATAAAGCGATGAACTACGTTACACCGATTACAAACACTGTTGTTAAATTATATATTGAAGAATCTATTGTCACATTGTATTACAAAGTAGCGTCATATGCTAAATGAATGTAACATAATTCATATATTGGCCGTGGCAGGCCGGTGTATCCAACGAAACAATATCAAAATTAATAAGAATGTTTTAACCGAAATGATAGAAATAAGAAATGGTTTTAAGTAATATTTTAAACGACGATGATGTCAAACCTAATATTACGGAACTTACTGTATTTTATTAAAGACTGTCAAATTGCCTTTTAATGTGCGAGAATAAAGATAATAAAGGTTTTATTAATTAAGGGAAATGTGACTTCTTCTTAAAGAGGTTTGCGATATTTCTTTTTTGTTATTTTCATATAATTATAGTTTTATATGTGGCATTTATAGTACAATTGTAATAAAAACGAGCTTTTTGGTTTCCATTTCTATACGACCTAACATATTTTATTATGTGAATAACTTATATATTTATTACATGTACACTTTCTGTTGTGGGCATTTCCTGCCTGGCTAACTGTGTGTGTGTTGCCTACGCACACGTATTTCACACATAACGTTATCACGAATTGTATCTGGAACTACATTAACTTAAGACATCGATTACATTAAATAACTATAAAGAATGTTACCATATTACCTGAAATGAATGTCCTAATAATCATGTGAATGTATCACCATCAACATCAATATGGATAAACATAATTTTAGCTAAACAATATAGTTGCATTACGTACCATATTCCGATTATTGTTATTGTTGTATATGCATTTAATTGCTTTTCATCCTATCTGGATGTCAATGTTAATCGCATACACATTTCATGCATAACAAAAGACAACTCATGAAAACGGTGTTGCCTACGTGCTTGTTGCCCTATCTACAGTACGGATATCAACATAAAATATATGGTTGGCGTTTTCCATTGCAACTAACTCAAATCGGACGTCAGCAACTTCTTTGAACAACAGCGATACAATAATTTTGATTACAATGTATTTTAGCTTTTAAACTCTTAATTTTAGCAGATATGTTTACAATGTTCCCACGATTCATTACGAATGTAATTGTCACCTAACTGGTTTAAGATGATAACTGTGACATAGACTGCAGTTCAACAGTCTCAGACAGCATGCTTTTCAATCTTATTAATCACTTATTTCTTTGTACATATCTATACTTTTACATACAGCCGTTATTTAATTGTATCTATTTCTTTTAATTTATTTAATTTATATTTTTTAGCATTAATTTAATTGATATTTGTTAATGCTACAATGAAGGAGTTACAGTTGTTTGTTGTTATAAATATTGTACAGCCTACATAGAAAACATATTTCATATCGTAATGCTCTATTACCTCTTCTCGGATAGAGCCATTTTGATACTAACAATCGATACATTATTATTTTGGTTAATCATAAATGTCAAACTAATTATCATTATTTGTAAGTATTCTAATGTCCAACTGATAAGTGTTTACAGACATATGATGATTTATTTTACAAAATGTATAATGTTAAATATGTATGTATCTTTTTCTCTTTTCATTGTTAGCCGTTGTTGCGCAATTTCTTCCATTAGTGTAATTAGTAGGCCTAACTTTGTTTGTTTTCTTTTTCATTTTGTGAAAATGTTCTCAACTTATCCATCTATTTACGTTATGTGTGTCACTGCTCTGGTATACGCATGGAACAACAATAGCTACCGATCTAATCATCTTAATAATGGTATATACATATTGTTATCTCAATATTATTAAGCACACGTATGACCATTCCTATAAACGCAGGCTGAGTAACGTTTAACGAGGCTTTACTCTCCTACCTAGGGGGTACTCAAAACAACCTATGTAATGTTTTACATACAAATGATGATAATAACGAACCACAAGTTATACACTGCTCTTCTTATTATGACATTGATAAATTCGCTAAACTGGCAAATAAAACCACTAACAGTTTTATTATTCTAAGCTCAAACATTCAGTCTATAAATGCAAAATGTTATTAACTTGAAATATTCGTAACAATAACAAAAAATGTAGTATAATATGTTTACAAGAGACGTGGAAAGCTGATAATTATGATTATCTCAATTTTTTTTAGATGGATATGATTGTATAACACAGGGAGAATGTAGCGACAAAGGAGGGTTATTGATATATGAAGATGATGAATATAAATCTGAAATAAAAATGAATCTAAATATGTACGATAATTGGAAAGGTTTAATAATTCAAGTAACTGGAAACTGTTTATCAAAGATAATGACCATTGGAAATCTATATAGACCCCCAAAGTCATGTAAAGAAAATATTACACAATTTATTTATGAATTTTCATCACTGTTATAATCTCTGGAAAACAGCAATAATAATAATAATATCATTATAGCAGGGGATGATTTTAATATAAATTTACTTGAAATAAATGAAAACAGAATTTACATTTTTTATACCTTAACATCACATAGTCTTTACCCCCAAATTACGTTTCCAACTCGTTTCACTACAACAAACGGAACACTAATAAATAACTTTTTTGTTTTTTTATCACTAAATCAATTTATATTAGAAAGTTTTTAAATACAGAGTTTTGAAGCTATGCAGAAAGTTAATATTTAAATTGGTTCTTATAAATTATACGACAAATTACATAAACCACAAAATAAAGACCCCAACCTAAATTACAATAGAATGCATGAAGAAATCATGCGCTAAAAGTAAGTACATACCTATTAAAATAATTAAATTTAATAAATACAAATACAAAAATTCGTAAGGTTTACTCAAATCTATTAGATATCGGGTCACACATCATTAACAATTAAACATGACTGACCCTAACTCACCAGACTATGAAATCACTAATACTAATCTAAAAACTGACAACACCATATTAAAATGAAATATCCGAGCAACTAGACAAATCTATTTTAAATCACGATTTTACCAATACAAATTGTACTACCATAAGACAAAAATCAGAAATAGCAAACAAATTCAATATCTATTTTACAAACGTAGGAAACAAAAAATATTACTATTACTTAAAGACAAATGTTAGATCTGTTCTTAAATTTAAGACTGTGGGTGAAGAAACAGTAAGGAAAACAATAACTTATCTCCCAACTAAAACAGCAGTGGATTTTATGGAATTTCAGCAAAACTGCTAAAAATAATTGAACCGGCAATAATTAAATACCTAAACTTAGTAATTAACCAAGTCATTAATACTGGCATATTTTCCGAAAAAAACTAGAAAATGCAATAGTAGTTCCAATTTTCAAAACCCAACTTTAATAAAAAATACTGGCCAATTTCACTCCTTCCAACTATTTATAAAGTACTAGAGAAAATAATCCATAATCAGCTGTGCACTTATTTTATTGATTCCCAGCTATTTTTGATAATCAGTATGGATTTAGACCTATCCATTCAACAGAATATGCATCATTCGAACTAGTAGATATAAGAATTATTCAAATGAAACAAGTACCAATTAGTATTTCTCTTGACATTACCAAGACTTTTGACACTATTCACTATTCGATATTATTAAACAAGTTAAGATATTATGGCATAGATGGCAAGCTTCTTCTTTTATTCGAAAGTTATTTAAACAACCGGAAACAGTATACCGAATTTGAAGATACTACATCTGATACTTAACCAATAAAAGTAGGTTTGCCACTAGGGTCCATCCATGGACCACTGTCATTTAATATATATATATATATATAAATGGCATTTCGCAAGCAACTCAAATGTTTAAACGTATAATGTACGCTGATGATACCATTTTATTTAGCACCTTTGAAACTTTTAATAGTAAAGGGCAAAATAGAAATATAGAATATGTATTAAATTAAGAACTCCTCAAAATAATTGAGTGGCTTAATATTAATAAGTTGTCATTAAATAAAAGTAAATCTAAATATATGGCCTTCCAAATGCCAAACAAACCTAAACAGAGCCTGTTCTCAAAATTGATAATATTAATATTGAGAGAGTGGAAGAATTTAATTTATTAAGTTTAACTCTAGATATTAACTTAAATTGGAAACAAACACACTGAAAAAATATCAAATAAGTGTTCCTAAACTATACGAATATTAAATAGATTAAATAATGTGTTATCTATAGAATGAAAAATTATTTTATATAATGTACTGCTAATCTTATATTAAGTATTGTATTATGACATGAAAGGAAACAAGGAAACAGATTAACGAAAATTCAAAAGAAAGCGGTGCGAATTATAACATTAAGTCAATACAATTCTCATACAGAACCGCTTTTTTAAAGAACTCATTGTACTAAACGTAAAAGACTTGCTAAATTTACAAGAACACAAATTTTATTACAAATACAAACATCAAACTTTTCCCAAATACCAGCACACTTCTTAAATATAACTTACCACATGTTATAAATAATATCCCTGATTTTGTGAAAGATAAGATAGTGACCCATAGTTTGAAAGGATTCTGAAGTTTTGGAAAGAAAAACACAAGCTACAAAAATATAACGTCAAGTGCAATATATAAATTGCGACATACGCCAACTAAATTAATTATTATTATGAATGCATATAAATGCAACATTTAATTTTGTATAGTCGCATACATGCGTACATGCGAACTCAACACATTGCAAAGATAAGATAAGATAGTTCATTACGCTTTTACAAGTAATTTGGTGTACACTTCATAGGGACGGAGTCCACGAGTGCGTGTCGCAGCCGTGCCGACACGCACACATGGGTTTTTTCTTTCCCACACATTACATCAACAAAACAACCATCATACACATTATGTAAGAGAGGACAATTACGTTTTCTTTTTTCTTTGATTACGCCAAACATTAATGTTTGGCGTAATCATTATTTTTGTTATAGAAACCTAGGATACACTAAGAATATATTTTGTTCTGGGTGGCTCCTATGATAGCGATCAGTTTTGATCTTAATAGGCGTCTCCCATCCCACAGCAACTGTTTTCTTTCCTTTTGTTGCAAAATGTATACTGTATTCTGTTGATTATATATTTTCAGTTGTATTGTATATTTCACATTTTTATTACTGCATGTGCATGTATGTGTGTATATGTATGTATTACGTGTATGTGTATATATATACTTAATTTGTATTTTTAATGCTGTTGGAAAATTAAATATCCTATCCAACCGGCATACAGCGATCGAATAAATGCATGTTTTGCCAGGCACACTTACTTGAACTTTGTATTGCTTGCTTAACATTTGTTTCGTTCCCACCTATTTTCTATGCAATTCTATGCTCGCTAGATTGCTGTTATTAATTGACAGATTGAACGGCATCTCTCGTTGTGTCTGTTATTTTTTTCATGATGAAATATGATGTGGATATTAATTATCGTTCTTGTTTGTTGACAGATTGGATCAGCACTATTCGGTACGACATGGCGATAAAGCTACAACAAACGTTTTTATTGGTCCTATTGACATTAATCGTCATCCCTATTTCGTTCAAATACATGTTTAGTAACACGTCTAGCTTGGTAAAACAAGATATCGCTGTCGATGACGAAAAAACAGTACTGACGAAAAGTGTAGGTACAGCTGTCGCAAGAATGAATTCGATTCTGTCGCAAAAATATATAGCTGAATTGGAAGCCACTCGTCGGAAATTATTGCAGACTAGTGTTATTCCAAGCATGAAGCCTCGGAATGTTACAGTGTTGGATGGAAATAAACATACTCATTTTATGTTGATGTTGAATGATCAACGCGTCAAGGTACACAACATATGGTTCTCAGAAAGACCTAATATTCTTGCACCACCAATGGTAACAAAATACTACAATGGTATAACCACTGACTGTAGTATTTACAGGCGAAGGGCGCCATATGACAGTAAATGTTTTACTCGACCGGAAGACGTCGAACAACCGTTTTCGCTTTCGAAAGCAATTGAGATATCAAACAGGTTCTCACGTATTTTTGGGATAACGAAAAACCAAAACACAAAAGACATTTCTCCATCAGAATTACTTCATGATATGACGTACATTACAATAATCACTGGCGCATTCTTGAACGAATTAGGAGAAGTTATCAAAGACAACTGGAAGATCGTTCCCAGAAGCTGCCACGATGTACCACATATCCAATATTTTCAGCCGAAGAAGTGGTACCGTCGGTATCGGGAAGTATTCGCATTAGCGCAAGCCGGTGGCTATTTGTTCTACCATTTTCTCATTGAAAATCTCACGCGCATTGCAGCCTACGTGTCATTCCTGAAGCGCCACCCGAACATAAAGATTCTCGTAAATGTAAACAACTCTTTCAACATCCAGTTCTTGGCTGGACTTGGCATTGCCCCATCTCGCTTGGTATCCGGGGAAATTCGGGCAGACATCGTGTACATGCCGGCTGGCACTCCGTGTAGTCGCGCAATGATATTCAATTCACAGTTCTTGTCGATGCAACTGCGTGCCGCTATGTCTGAGCCGGATCTACCTCGTGACACCGTCATCTTGATTCGTCGCTCAGAGAAACGATGGTTCGACCACCACCACGACATACTCGCCATGTTACAGAAACAAGCGGCCTCGGCCAATCTGACAATGGTTGTATATGGTGACGATCCTGTGCCTGGATTTAACGAGACGCGATATATATTCAATCGCGCCTATCTTGTAGTGGCCCCGCATGGTGCTGGAGAATCTAATTTGATATTCTCGCAACCTGGTACAATTCTCGTGGAAGGAGTGTGTTATGATGACGGGGGACCGCCAGCGTGGTGCTACCGACACCTCATGCTGCTCCTAGGTCACCGATACTGCGGCATGATGTTTAAGAAACAGTGCATTTTCATAACAGCAAAAGATATCGAGCCAGTTGTGAAGTATTATATTAACAAACTCAAAAACTGAATGTACTCGGCAACGGTAGAAACATTATTTACCAGGTGAAATACGTGAAACTTATTTGATTAATTACATAGATTATATGTGTAGTTGCTTTAATGTGTTATCAAGTATTTTGTGATTGTCCCATATATATATATATATATATATATATATATATATATATATATACATATACATATATGCATATACACATAAATAAATAAATACATACGTACATGCATACATGCATACATACATACATACATGCATAAACACACACATACATACACACATACATACACACATACACACATACATGCATTACATTACATTACATTATTATTTTTATTAAACAATATATTTGTATTTTATTGTATTGTATAGTGTTGTCATGTACAACTACCAAGTTTTACCTGAATTAATTTGAAACTATTCATAATCTGATATGTTTGTACACACACGGTGTCAAAAATGTTTATATATATATATATTAATTCTACAAAACACAATAAAGCAAGCATGTTATATTATTGTTTGCCCCCACATTTATTATACATCACACGGCATATTATTTGTGCATATCTTTTTTAATTATGTGTGAATGGTGGTTCATTTAATGAAGTAAGAAGAATATGTACATTTAGTGAGAATCGATCATATATATATATATATTCTTACTTCATTAAATGATCCACCATTCACACATAATTCAAATGATATGCACAAATAATATGCCGTGAGTTGTATAATAAATGTGGGCAAGCAACAACATAAAAATCTTGCTTTATCGTGCGTTTTTTTAAATTAATTGCCACTAAATTGTATCTAATTTTACAAGGCAAAACGCAAATGTGTGTATGCATTAAACGAATAAATGAAACAAGCTTTATTCCAATGTTTAAAAGTATAAGCAATCTTAATATAGTATGCATGCATATGGATGACTAATGTATGTATAATCCCAGTCAATCTTTGCCGAGTTTATCTTTTTAAAATATATATAATGAAAACGGTTAGAAAATGGAATACCACGCGAAAGCGTTTCAATTGCAAATAACAAATATATCATATTTCCACATTAGTAATACGCGTTTAGCATATATATATATATATATATATAATGTTTAGTTTACACGTGAGTGACCAATAATAAATGCTTCCCATTACAGCTTCAAGTCAAGAACTGCCATTTTAACTAGGGGTGGTGTTAGTTTCAATGGGGTTACGTACCCTCTCTAAAACACAGAGATATGGTATATTTGAGTGAGAAAATAGTAATGTTTGATGAACTGGTCAATTCAAACCCCCATTTACATACCGCTTGGAATTTAAACCCTTGAAATATGCATTCTCACCTGGAAAATAAACTCAAAAATGGTGTTAATAAATAAGTAAATCAGGATAAAAACAACTTAATGACATACTCATCAATAAACGTGTAGTTATGCACAGTAAACATAGTGTAGACACTGTAATGATAGCTTTCTGCCACAATTTATGTTAATAATGTTCAAATTGAGAGTTACTACTGACACTAGACCATATATAATGTTTGTGTGTGTGTGTGTGTGCGTGCGTGTGTGTGTGTGTGTTTGTTTGTTTGTGTGTGTGTGTGTGTGTGTTGTGTGTGTTTTGGATGGAAAAGTGATGTGTCACAAGCATAGCCAATCTGTTCAAGTTTCTTCAGTTATTGCTGTTTTCATAATCAACGTTTGCATGATTTCTGGTTTCATACCTCCTTTTCTTTCCACTCTGCCACAGTTGCTGAAAGACCCTGGCTGCCATCGGTCAATCAGGTATGTCTTCTTGGCTTTCACTTGCGCTGAAGTTGCACCACCAAGCTGCGAGGCAACCCTGGTCGAGACCTCGTAGTTCACACTACTGACACTCGCTTCCATGGCCAGGTTGTGGATGGTTGCCTTCGGTATCTTATCTGTGTCTATGTGGGAACCTGAATGTTTTACAAACTCATCGTAGTTCCCAAAGCTAAATATGTACACCTTATGCTTGATTTTGGAAGACAGCAGCCAGTTTGGGGAGAATCATTATTTTCATGAACTATACAATTTGGGATCGAAAAGAGGCGGCTGCCTTGGCTATGGACCACATATGTCCTCATCGTGCGCATGTTTGAGCCTCTAAGTGGACACACATTTGAAGGCTGGCTCATCAACGTTCTCTTTGTCAGCTCACCACTTTATGAAAACCCTGCAGTTTATAAGCCTAACATATTGTGAACACCGCTTCAACCATTTTTGTTTGGCATCCGCCGGATTTCAAGATTTTGTATGATGTTTATTACGACACCCGCCACCTTTGGTAACAACCTACAGTATTTTGCTGTGAAAATACATAAAATGACAGTTTCTAATGCTATCTGCAATTACGAGACATACTTCAAATAGAGTTTTATTTGAAAGAACAGGTTTGCAGGGTGTCACGTAACTAATAGCTTTGAGTGATTATCCATATTGGCTACCTGTTTGTCTATTGCTTGACATAAATGCTTTTGCTATGGTAACGCTGTAGAGTCCGAAATGTACTGTTTTGGATATTATGCATATTCTGTATCAACGCATACATAACATTCTGAAAAAGGATTTGCTACCACCTTTATAGCTGTGGTTTTGTTAACTGATTTTTCAGCAAAGTAGACTTATTGTCCGTTCGGTACCCACCAATCAGACTAGTCAGTGGCTATTGCTCAGTTTGCGGGTGCCAGTTGACGCGGTAATTATTAGCTGCTGCTTGGTAAATTATTATACAGAGTTTGTCAGAATGGATGGACTCTGGTATGACTACTGGGTCGTTCCATATACATTGGCTGATCATAGGAATTACATTGTCGCTTTGTTAAGCTATGTTGGCAGTACATGTCCGCCAAAAGCTTTCTTCCAACAAATTACCATATCATAGAAAGCGAGAAGCGAACAAACTAACGCATAATATGCAGTGACGAATACAATTGTAGCCATCATCATGCCTAAAAACAAAGACGACAGTGACTGCTAAAAACAGGTTTAATAAGCTGTACTCCCGTCTAGTGGATATAAACACAGAGCGGTTCAAAGACGTACAGAAATGATTACAAGAAGATACTCTCATCAATCAATGTAGATCATAGTCGCAGACAGACTGACGACGCGATATATACGGAATGGCTACACTTGCCTAACAAAGGTTGTCTTCTACTTTGCATGCATTCTATACTTGAATATGGGCAATAATGATCACTAAATAAAGGTTGGGAGACACGGTCGGAGACACAGTACTCCCGCCAAGTTAAGGTCTCGACATAGGAACCCAGAGACGAACGTGACGCTTGTAACATAATACTGTCATCAATCAATACAAATCAAATGAGCCAGCAGACATGATGACGACAATGTGCATACAGAGCGGCCACACCTGACGGATACACACTGTCTTCTAATTAACCAGCCACCAATCACATCTGGACCGCGATCACCCGCACATACACATACCACGCCTACAAGCCTGCTTCGTGATGTTTGGAGTTGGCTACAACGCTTAATGAGACATCGTCTTGTGCATGGGAACTAAATAGGACATATGACGTAATTGTAAGTCAAAGTAGAGCCCACTTGTAAAAAGCAATATTTACAGATTGGAAAACACACTGTTAAATACGTTTGAATTGTTCTTAACTGCTATGATTTTAATTGGCTTAATTCTTGCTAGATAAAAATAATTACTGAATGTTTAAAATGGTGTATTTTATGTCACCAATTAACAAACTGATTACGTAATATGTTTGTTTAGCCAAAACACTAACATGAACTGTCAATATTCTACCCGTTGTTGGAATTCAATAGTTTACATAGGCGTCGGAACATGGTGAATATTGGAGGGGCTGAGGTTAACCAAAACCTTCCATGTGCACCCCATTACCCTTGAGACTCACCAAAACGTCCAACTCCACCCCTTGGCAAAATATCTGGGGCTGTTGAGGAAGCTTAGTCCCCATCCTCCCCTTCCCTGATTCCGATGTATGTGGTTTATATAAAACTTGTAACAAGATACTGTCATCAACTAATACAGATCAAGTGAACCAGCTGACAGGATAACAACAAGATGCATATCGAGGGTCACCACTGGTAAACACTCTCTTTAATTAACCACCTGGACCACGATCACCAGCACGTGTGTGACTGCAAGCCTTCTTGGTCGCGGTTGGAGTTAGCAACAACGTGTAAGGAGACATAGTTGTGTATACTAAATTGAAAATAAAATGCAATTTTAAGTCACTGTTGAGCCCACTTGTAAAAAGAATATTTTACAAATTCGAAAACGCACTGTTAAATATGCTTTGAATGTTCTTAAAGCGATTCTTTGTAAGCTAATATACATTCGACATATACTGTATCAAAACGTGATAATTTCCCATAAGTACCTTTTCTGCTACTTATGTATTGCATGTTTATGCATAATTTGGGTGTTATCTGCGCAAAACGCCGATAGACAATTGTGTTTACCTGAATCTTTTTGAGCTTGCTTCTACGTGGATGATTAATTATGCAGCCCGAGTATAGTGAATATTCATGCACGCTCAGTAAACCACGCAAAGACCGTTGAAGTCACACACACACTCACACACACAGAGTCAACATGTCAGATTCCGAGGTGAGTTGATTCAAGCAAAGGCATTGTAAATAAGCAATTTGTAGACATATGTATATTGACAGCTATTTTTATCATTGTAGTAAGCGTATGCATTGTTTATTTATCCTGCTTCCCAATGCCGTCAGCCGAGTAACGTTTCAATTAAGTAGAACTAAAACGGCCGCCGACGCCGACAGCTGCAGTCGGTGTCAGCTGGGACTGGGTCTGTCGAGCCTCTACTACAGTGGAATTTAACATGTTTGAGTCTCTTTGCTGTAACCCCTCGATCGAGCCAACAAAATTGTAACCCCTCCATTTCACAATGTCAAACTCGAGAAAAGGAAAGAAAATAATATACAGTCGAATAATTACGATAGCGTTAGTTATGGCTTGGCTCCGTATAACAAGCAATGCATTACAGATGAAAATATCTGTGTATGTTTGAAGTTGCGTCTTTTTGATAAACTCAGATGTTTTGTCACAGTTAGGGTACACCACAGGCCATCAGTGTGAGTTCCAATATATTTCGTTTCTTGGTTTTAATGTTGATCCTTGCAGAAATGCCTCTAATCCACATCAGTACTATGGGATGACAAATATTAGGGCTCAGTCAGACCGAGTTGGGTATTCACCACCAGCATGCTGTTAGAAAGTTACCACGTCAGAATCCTGAATGTTTTCTTTCAACGAGCTATCTTTCTTCTCCGATGACTCCATCGTCCACCGTAAAAGTATCTCTATAGATGCAGTTTTTTCGGTGTTCCAGACACGAGAATTGTTCAAGCATGGCCTTTCCCACGGAAATTACTCCCCCTTCCAAGAACAGTACGATTGATCTCTTAATTGGAATTCACGATGAAATGCTGTCCCCATACTAACCAGCGATCTTCCATATGGAAGAGGGGAACACTGAAATCGGCTCCAGTCTCTTTACATTCATCGACAATTCTGGGGTCCATGGCACTCCATGGTAAACAGTTCAGAGTGAGAGAACAGACAGTCCTCTTTTACATAGTCATCTTTCATGTACAATCAATAATGCATGATAGATAGGATGTTGAGTCATTCAGTTAAAGTGCCTTGAATGTTAACATTTCTACCACTAAAACGGTTTTATGCCTAAGTGACCTCGCTCATCTCAGACATTCCGTTTTCATGGTTGTGGCCTAAAGTGATATCTGGTTCGTTTGTCTCCCTCGTTCCTCGCCAAGGAGGAGCTTCGGGTTTTCAGATATATATGGTTTGTTGAGATCCTGTACGATTGTAAGGAACTTCTTACTTCCAGTATAAGGCGTTATTAACTTCTGGTACGTCATTCATCGATATATCTTCAATGTTGTATTCTACATGAGCGATGTCATGATGAATAATTAATTAGTGAAATATCCACACTTTAAAAAGCTTCCGAAAAACCCGAATTACCCCCAAGGGGTACTTCTAGGCAAGAGTCTCGCCTTTCTAGTTAGAAAAACTGCATTTCCCAGTATTTGACATGCAGTGAACGAAAATGCAGACTAAAATAGCAAGAGAATTAACCTGGTCATGGATGTTATTTTTTGCCTAAATCTGTGATTTAGTGCATATTTCGGATTGGGTCTGTGTCTTTAAAGTCCCGGTTTCCCCACTTATTTGAACCGAACATGAAAATGTGAGATTCGTACGTCGCAGACTCTTTCTAATGCTACAGCTACGATTGTTAGTAAACCTGGCTGGCATGTCATCATTCAATGTAAACGTTTTAGGTTTGTTAAAAAGTACACAATACCGTGTTGCCACGGAATTTTGCGATGTACAAATTGTGGATACCAGCAGATCTGCACTCTAGTATATATAAGTTTTTATCCATGATAATATATTGTTTTAATATAATAATAGATCATGTTACTTTACCGTTACTGTACACTTTTTCGCGAAAGTGGCCTATATGTATAATTTTAAACAACATTAATTATTAGAGCAAGAATAAAGGAAAACATACAGTGCACTCTGGATAAGGTCGAACCTCCAGGGACCCATGACAATACTGATAAGTGTAATTTCTGATAACTAGAAAGTTATCAGAAGGTCCCCTTATTGGGACCTTTGCCCAGGACTGAGGAAAAGATTGACTTAACTTAGCGAAAATCAACTTACGTGAGTTCGAGTTATCTGGAGTGCACTGTATATGATCAATGCATATATGTAATTATGTAGAAGCAAATTAAAAGTTTGCCAAAATAATGGATAGAGATTTTAGTGTGTCTGAATCAGCATAACAAGGTTATATTGTATTTCTTTTCCATTTAGCAGCTGTACACTTGGTGATAAGTCCCATAATCTAATATATAAACTGAATTAATCTGCACAGTGTTGACTTAGTTAATTCATATTTAAGCTCAGTGTCCTAAATTCAACTTTGTTTATTTGCAGGAACATTAAAAATAGCCGAGCTGATGGAAAGAGGAAATTGAAGAGCTCTACTCAACAGTGCCATTAATTGGACAATGTGTCACCTGACATAAGACGGTGCCTGACTTTGGTCTGCCCCATTCTGTTCTGTGCGACATCTACTGGGAAGCTGTACATCACTTCCTGTTTCAAATGGATGTGTGCATCTGATAGCTTTGTGTATCAAAATGCATAGCAGTGCTATTAATTGGGCAGTGTGTTAGATGACACAGTAGTGAAAAAGATTTCTGACTTTGTTCTGCCACATTAATTCCGTGTGGCTTATGCAGGGAAGATGTACATCACTACATTATATTGCAGAATAGAAGTACATAATAAAATGTATGCTTTCTTATGGTCATGATCCTGTTTGGATTGTGTTCTACAGCATATTCTTAAACATTTGTTGAAACAAGTTTGTGTTAAGTGAACTATACTGGGAGTAGTGTATAAAAAGGTGTCGACAAAGTTGCTTTTACAATAATTTTGAAAATTCATAAAATGTAAATGTTCCACAACATTCAAAGTGTTTTAGGGATCTTCTTGAGTTATATTCACCAATGATGACTGAAACCAGTGTTTTAAGATATTCGTCACGTTTAAAGTTTTGTCATTTTATAACTTTATTTCCATCATACAATGGTCATTTTATTTGTCATCGAAACGGAAGTTCGAAGGAAACAAATTCAATATTGTTTTACTATAAATGAAGGGCGGAACAAATAATTATTGCACTCCCGGTACAAAATAAAACATGTTGTTATACTGATGCAATATAATTAAATATTTTGTCGACAATAATGTTATTATGCTCTTATAGATCTAAATTTTTTTTACATAGATAGGAAAGTAAATAACCACCTATGCTATTTTAATATTGTACATTACTTGTAGTGATGTAGAATGTTGTATTTATACTGCTTATGGAAATAGCACATGGATTTATGGTTCAAACAAAATGGTTTCATTATTGAATTTTACTCGGCTTCAATAAGTTTCTGTTATCTAAACATTTCATTAAAACTAAACTTTAAAATGTATAGCCAGATGTACCTAGTAAAAAAGGAACATGACAGTACCATAAGTGAGATTTCGTATGTTTTATATTCCAACAAAAACAATGCCAATCATTCAATATGTCATCCGCGGCTTCGAGAGCTGGTGTTTTTCTTTTAAATCAATCCGTCTGTCATGAGCTGGACTTTTGTTTGAAATAAGCATTACTATTATTACTATTAGTATATACAATCTTGCAATTATAGTAGCTTCCATGATTGTCACTGCGGCTAGTATGCTTTTCGTGTACCAATGCGTACACAAAATACAGTAACAATGTCATCATGTTCTTAGTTGTCAACCATCTTGCTCGCTGAGGTTTGGCTAATTGATTTTTTGTGATGTAGACTTATTGTCCGCCCGTGTCGCACGATCTGTGGCTACTACTCAGGCCGTCCTTAACGAGCCAGTAGACATTGACAGGGGCATGGGGTACACTGGAACCCGGGCGCCGGGTCTGGGGGCGGCGAATCGACGCTCAACTTATATCCACCAAGCGGATAACATCGTATAACATACAAGATACTGCTCTTCACTTGTAAGTCGTGACAATCACAGTTTAAACGTGGCTGGTATTCAGTCTGTCAGCCAGGAATCACTTGTTGTAATAATGTTTGGAACAAATGAAACAGTAGACCCTATCTCTTTTTAGCAAGTTCAGCTCTGACATTGGAGAAATTAAGGCAGACGGGGCTTGGCCACCATATTCAAACGGGAGGTCGAAACTCGGCGGAGGCCTTGGAGTGCCAGAATGGAGACTGTCATTGCTATTAACGACTGTTTCGATTACATGTTGTGGCTATTTGAGAGGTTGTGCGAGAATCTGAATGAATCAACGGAAACCGTTATCTCCCGGAAAGAAGACACCATCCTCACATCTCCCGCTGCTGTCCTACCTAACACGTTTTCGGATCACCATACAATAACATTTTCTATTGAAGGAGACGCGCCACGTCTACCAACCAAGAAGTGGCGAGGGTGTGACTACCGTCATGTAGACCTGGATATCTTCAAAGCTGACCTTCACGCCGCACTAACCTCACACGATGACAATAACAGCGATAGCGTCGACAATCTCCTACAACAGTATCAACATTCCGTCTCTGTCACACTCGACATTCATGCTCCAGTTGTGTCGCGAACTCGACGATCAAAGAAAAGCCAGCCATCGTTTGATGACGAAACCTTGAGTTTAAGGCGTAAGCGACGAGCACTTGAGAGAAAATGGCGCCTAACCGGACTCGAAATCGACAAGCAGATCTACTTGTCGCAAATAAACAACGTTAAACATCATGTTCGAAACGCGAAAATCGCCTACTACCGTGCAGCACTGAACAACGCTGACGTAAAAACAACATTCCAAGTGTTACATTCACTAACCAAATGCAGTGACCGGAAATTACCTGAACGCGAGAACGATGAATCAATGTGTCATGCCTTTGCCGAGTTCTTTGAAGAAAAGATTTAAAAAGTCGTCGATGTTACGCGTGCGAAAGTGACAACAGAATCTATCGTGATGCCACTCCTGCCTGCTGCTCCACCTGTATTGCAAGGTCTAAACAATCTCTGTTCAACTGATGCTGAAGAGCTGCAAACGATCATCATGTCCAGACCAACGAAATGCTGTCCACTCGATGTGCTACCTACATGGCTACTTAAAACTACATGAACCGTTACGCTACCCACACTCGTCAACATTGTAAATGCGTCACTAAACACAGGAGTGTTTCCTGGTGAACTGAAAACTGCCCTAGTGACACCGTTACTGAAGAAAGCCTCACTTGACCAGAACGAACTGGAGAACTATCGTCCCATCTCCAACCTCGCTTTCATAGGAAAGTTGATCGAACAAGTCGTCCTCAAACGCCTGAATCTGCACATGGCAACGAATAAGCTGCATGATGAAATGCAATCGGCTTATAGACAACATCATTCTACAGAAACAGCTCTGATGAAAGTACAACACGACATCGTGCGCAACCTTGACACGGGACGTTGTGTCATGCTGGTGCTTCTTGACACGAGTGCAGCATTCGATACGTTCAACATTGACGAATTGTTGAACACTCTGGTTTCACGTTTCAACATCGGCGGTATGACACTTGACTGGTTTAGATCATACTTGACCGGCAGATCTCAGTGCGTCACGATTGATTCGTCTTCTTCGAACGCAATCCCCATCTACCACGGTGTACCTCAGGGTTCAGTACTTGGACCAGTGATGTTCAACGCATATACGACACCCATTGCTGACATCTGCAAGAAACATAATGTGCTTTACCACCGATTCGCTGATGACATCCAGCTATATGTCAGCTATAACCCTATGGTGTCTGACGAACTGGAAAACGCTAAACAGCTGCTCATCCAGTGCATCGCCGAGATTAGAGCCTGGATGCTGATTCATCAACTTAAACTCAACAATGATAAAAACTGAGTTTATCGTGCTGCAGTCACCGCACAATCTACGTGTTTACGGCAGCCCCAGCTTGGAACTACCTGGACTTCCCTTGCAATCAACAGATGCAGCGAGAAATCTAGGCTGTTACTTCGACCGACACATGCAGTTAGACCGCCTCGTCTCCAGCTACTGTTCTTCGGCCTACTACCATCTACGCCTGATCGGCAGAATTCGTCACCTGCTGACGCGAGACGCATGCCATGCTGCAGTACGCTGTCTTGTGCTAAGTCTCCTCGACTACTGCAATGCTCTACTCGGTGGATTGAACAATGGACAGACCAACCGACTTCAACGAGCACAGAACAGAACCGCTCGCCTCATCAACCGCGTCAGACGGCGAGATCACATCACACCAATTCTGCAATCACGGCATTGGCTGCCGATCAGAATGAGAATTACTTTCAAGATATGTACTTACATATTTAAGATCCTGCATGGCTTAGTCCCGAACTACCTCAACTGTGCGATAGTTCGCAACGCGCCCACACGTGCATTGCGATCGGCGAGTGACGCAACGCTTCTCGCGGTGACGGTGTCTAAGAGAACTATCGGACAGGGCAGCTTTGCAGTGACAGGCTCACATATGTGGAATAGCTTGCCAAAGTGTGTGCGATCAGTTGGAACATTGGCGGCTTTCCGGAAACAACTTAAAACCCATCTATTTCGCATGCACTACATGCCTTGATGCAAGCATTGCTGCAACATCTAAATGACACTGGTTTATATTTTATAGTATTGATTGGTTTTTAATTTAATTGTTTGAAATTGTATTTTTACACTCTAATTTATTTATTTTTATTTATGTATTTTTTTTATCTTAGCTTATTTATTTAATTAATTTATATTTTAACATTTAGCCAACACGTAATTTTAGTATGTGAAGCGCTTTGATTAGTATTTACCTACTTAAAAAGCGCGATATTAAAAAACGGAATTATTATTATAAACCGGGGGTTTGCGGGCTGTTGCTCCTTAGCGTCATAGTTTTGCGGAGAAGGTCTTTCGTCCGAACAGGAACTGAATACTAAAGACACACGGAAAATATATCTCATGGGCGTTGGCAACCAAGATTAGACTGATCGTGACTCTGACAAAACTCTACGAATCTAGGAACAGTATAACACTCCGATTCAAATGGAACCGTATAACAACAAGTGGTTCCTGACTGGCAGACGGAATACCAGCCACGTTTAAACCGTGAATGTCACAAATGAAGAGCAGTATCTTGTTATACGATATTATCCGCTTGCTGGATATAAAAGTTGATCACCTGTGCCCATGGGTCACTACGCCACTGATCAATGTCTACTGGCTCGTTAAGGATGGCCTGAATAGTAGTCACATATCGTACGACACGGGCGGGCAATACGTGTATATCGCACACAAATTAATTAGCCAAACCCCAGCGAGCAAGATGGTTGAAAACTAAGAAAATGATGACATTATTAACGTATTTTGTGTACGCATTGGTACACGAAACGCATACTAGCCACAGTGACAATCGTGGAAGCTACTTTAATTGCAATTTTTTTATAATAACAACAATAATGTTTATTTCAAACAAAAGTCTATATGTATACATAAAATACAAGTAAAAATAATACAAAGATATTATAAACACACAACATGGAATAAAAATAGTTGGTTAATAAAAAAAGTATAAAATGTAAGTTCAAGTATACAAATGGGTAGTCTAGTATTAACTTATAAACATAGCACTTGTAATATGTATATCAGTATAAAAATGAATAAAAATGGTGGATTTTCAGGCTGTTAGTGACGACATAATAAGCTAAATATGGATGCACGCATACGTTCATTAAAATATTTAACATAGTTTGTAGCCAACATATAACTTGCACTACAACGTGTTGACAAATTGTGTAAAATTCTAAAACTGTTTCTACGTACAACAGTAATACCTTTCACCTTTTTTATATTTACACTGAAGACTCGAAGTGTACATAGTACCACAGTAGTAGTGAAGTAGGGAAGTTTTAATGGTTGAGCTGCAAAGACATAATCTGAGCATAAATGCATGTTTACTGTCTGGCAATGTCATCATCATCTGTAATGTTATTGTTTAATATATGACCCACACATTTGTATTAAGTAGTAATTAATGAACAATTGAATGACGAATATTTTTTTTAATCCTGATGTAATGCAAATGGAACCTAACTAACTACTATTTAGTCGCCAGGTGTCAGCACCGCTGTAGCCGCATTCCAGTAAGTGCTGCCAATGCGGACTTCGCCGTCGGCCGTGTGGCGTATTGTCAAACGCGCTTTGACGTGTAGCCGTTGTAATATGTATGGAAGGACGTGTTTGTTATCCTACGTGTTTGTAGACGATAATATATCATTGTATATGTAGAGTATGTAGCAAGCATTTGTAGTAATCGTACTGTTCTTGTACACGTGCCAAGTGCATAATTAAGTTATTCAACACCAAACCTATTAAGACTGAGGGAGAATGTGACCATAGAAAGACCCACCATTTATAAAAACGGAGTGCGCTACATAAAACATAGGCGTTACAATAAGGAGAGGGGGATGAGGGGGTTGAGGGGGTTGAACCCCCTCAATGTTTTGGGGGAGAGGTGGAGATAGGCTTAGGCCCCAATATTTCGCTAATGTGTGGAGTTGGAAGTTGCTGGTTAGTCTTACGTTTAACATGGAAGGTTTAGCTAACCTCAGGCCCTCCAATATTCACCACGTTCCGACGTCTATATAAACTATTGAATTCCAACAACGGGTAGAATATTGATAGTTCATGTTAGCGTTTCGGCAAGACAACGGTCCACGCACGAACATATTTCGTAATTAGTGTGTTAATTGGTGACATAAAATACACCATTTTAACAATTTCGCAATACTTTATATCAAGCAAGAATGAAGCTAATTAACGTTGTAGCAGTTAAGAGCATTTTATGTATATTTAACAGTGCGTTTTCAAACTTGTCAAGTATTGTTTTTTTACAAGTGGGCTCTTCTGTGACTTAAAATTGCATTTTATTTTCAATTTCGTTCTCGTGTACACAACTATGTCTCCTTAAGCGTTGTCGCCAACTCCAACCACATCCAAGAAGGCATGTAGTCACGCAAGTGCTGGTGATCGCGGTTCAGGTGGTTAATTAGAAGATAGTGTTTGGCAATATTTGTGTATGAATAGTCTTCGCGCATTAAGTGCAGCGTGACTGAATGCCTCCCAGAGAAGTCGAAATGGTATTCGATTGAATGTCTGCCAGGAAGTAAAGTGTAAAGCGCTTTGAGCAGTCCTGAGGACTGGCTACTGCGCTATATAAGAACTTACCTTTACTTTTACTTTTTTATTACCTTTGGAGAAAACGTACAACCGAATGGACGTATTCTTGCTTTCATGACTAATACTCAACTCCATATGATAGCATGATTTCTGCATTACACGTTTTTACACTTTACTCACACTACAGAAAACATCATGCGTTACATCTTTTTTAATAGATATCCAAGAAGCACTATTGTTTGCCAGATATCTTGCGTGGTGTATATGTGCAAGACAGACATACAATGTCAATATCATTGGTCAATATTGTGAAAACAACGGTTACGTCTTAGAACGTTCGACTTGGATGTCGTAATAAACATGAATACCTCGTTGTTTAAATAATACCAACATCTTTATAAAACACATTTTCACAAAATATCGTCATCCGTGTGATTTGGCAATATTTTCTTGTAGGTGTATTTAACATCAGCAGTGGGCTTCGACAGGTGTGGATGAAAACAACAAATGCTTTACGATTTCTTCATGGTCTGCATTTACAGGACATATGATAGCCAGAAATTTTTGGGAAAGCAGCTGATCGGAGTGAGAATAATGGTGCCTCCGAGGTTATAGTAGAAGTGCGATCTGGGTTAAGTGAGGAGGACGTTGTACTGCCGCATGTCGAAGCGCATTCCTGCCCACTTCTCGGGGCTCTTTAGGTCGTACTGTAGGGTGAGGTAATGTTGACAGGAGAGGAAGATCTCCCGAGATATAGCAGGCAGTCATCCGAAGTCACCGTACTATGGACATCACAGTGTCCGGCAAATTACGTAGGAATAGTAATTAATTCTACCTTGGAGGACGCCGAACTCTATTGCAGAGGCCTCACCCTCTGTGTCCATTCTCATTATGCGTTTGGTCAAGAAGTGTGTCAGCCAGATGTGGATATGGTGGTCCAACTTGAGGGGCCCTGTATCAAAGGGTCCTTCAATAATAACATTTCACTTTTGATCGGTGTCACTACAAATTTGGTGATCCTTAATTTTTCACCCCACTGAAATGATAAATGCAGTTGTACTGAATTCGTTTCATGGGATATGTGACAAACCAGAAAAACAAAAACACCATATTGTTGTATTTCCTTGAACAGTACGCTTTCACTTTTGAATGGAAGTCACCATATATTTTGAGTGCATCCATGGGCCCGAACTGTCAGAGTTTGAGAAAGCATACCTTCCCGAATTTGAGGAAAGTCAGCATTATGAAGAAAGCTTCTTTGTGGTAAACACCGCACGTGCGATCGAAGCAGTGGGTAAAGATTAGTACGACAACAATGTTGTACTAAATCGGTGATCGTTGACATACCGCATTCCATCCATGTCCCATTAAAGAAGAGCTCACTCGCCCTTTGCAAATGTCCTACGCCACAGTCCAACAGCAAGCAGGCGGGAAAGATCTCAATGCTGAAGAATTTATTGACCCTCTTCTCTCGCATACACATCGTCTTGCAGTAAAGAACCTTTACATGAGTGCATTTTTCAGAGAAGAAACTCATCCGTACCGTCACTCCTTCCCATTTCCTTTCCACAACCAACATCACCACGCTTGATGAGTGCAGACACTGTTGTTATTTCTCACAACATGAAGCACTTAGTTAACTCCGACAGTGTTGACATTGTCTGAGACATGTACCTCTGCATAATTCGCGAGAGAGTAGCGTGGTTACGAGTCTCGGAGGAAGGTATCCTGGGACAATATGTGCTTCCAATCAACTAGATATACTTCCATCGCGATGTCACCAAGAAACATGTGCTATTTGCATTTCTCTCCACTCAATCTCCACTATCCAGATTGAAAGGAAGTGTTTGCCAGACCAGGCACCTCAGTCATCGTCAGTGGGTGCAACTATAATATGCCACAGTGTGACCTCGAGGACACTGACTCGAACTGCTGGTCCACGCAGAATGTTTTGGAACGGGAACCAACACCATATTTGACACCCACCTTGGACAGTTAAGATGTATGAACTAGTCACATGTGTCTTCAACTGCATACGTTTGTATAGCCTTTGAGCAGGCAATAACGTTATTCATCATAATGGTAACGGCATGCTCTGTGAAAATACAAGTCGACATCTTTGTTAGTTTCCACGGTTTAGCCGAGATGCTATACGACGTTTGCATTCTTCAGCAATGGTTGGGAGACAGCATGAGAAACCTAGAATAATCTGAAGGTACCAAATCATTAATTTACATGGCACTGAATTCATACATCCATTTTGACATGCATTACAGACAGTTCAACTCCTGGAACGCTTCACCGTTTTACTATATAAGTAGTAATCTGTTCTCCATTATCGAGGCATTTAGAAAGTTATTCTGCCAAAGGAATAATGCCATGAACACATTCCACCAACCCAGGATGCTCTGTAGCAGCATTAAAAGCGTATAGCATATTACCACGTTTTTATGTGGTTGACCAGTACAGTGGCCCAATAGACACCCATTGCAGATGGCTGGGGATGGACATGAGACGTGAAGAGTCTGCCATGACACATGTGGGTAGATTGGATAATGTGGGTAGATTGCATACTCTAGGTAGATTGGATAATATGGGTAGATTGGATAATAAATTCTGTAAAAGCCTTATTTCGCAAACACATTGTGCAATTAATAAATACACGTAATTATACATTTACATATTCAGTTATAACAATGGTGACCAGTGTTGAGCCAACGTTGGGTCAACCACCCTTACAGATATTGGGTCAATATTGGATCAAGGTTGGGCCAACCCCCCCCCCCCCCCCCCCCCCCCAGGAGCTGTTGAGCCAACGTTGGGCGAACGTAAGTTGGGTAATTCATTCTTGGAGTTGTCGTGTCAATGTACTTGGCCACATTCTCGAATAAAAATGTGGTTAAGTATACAGGTATACGTAATTAATTAAATTACAATTAATTTCCAAATCTCTCAATTAAATTAAACTCACACATTTAGTCGGTCAATGTTATTAAATTAACCTCTCCTTTTTTAGAATAACTATACATAAAATGTCACAGGGCTAAGTTCTAAATAAAAAATTTCAGGAATGGAAATCGTGGAATTTTTCTAATTTACTATCAAAATATTGGAAACGACTACCAGAGAACAAAAAATACTGTTCATGTATATGTGTGTGTGTGTGTGTGTGTGTGTGTGTGTGTGTGTGTGTGTGTGTGTGTGTGTGTGTGTGTGTGTGTGTGTGTGTGTGTGTGTGTGTGTCTGTGTGTGTGTGTGTGTGTGTGTGTGTGTGTGTGTGTGTGTGTGTGTGTGTGTGTGTGTGTATGTGTGTGTGTGTGTGTGTGTGTGTGTGTGTGTGTGTGTGTGTGTGTGTGTGTGTGTGTGTGTGTGTGTGTGTATGTATGAACAGTATTTTGATTTTGGATATATATACGTATGTGTGTATGTATATATATATATATATATATATATATATACGTGACGATTGTTTACGTACGTGCGTTATTTCGAACGCTCGTTTTTATTTGTGATATTGTTGTAATACAGCCTGAAATGGGTATGTAACACAAGCAGAAGATGAGGTCAACTGATCTATAATACTAATAACGCATGCTGATGTTGACGGTTGTAAGAAAGTTGGTGAGCGGTGTAGACAGAAAACTTTGACATTCCTGTGTTATCGCCCTGTGTTATCGCCAATCGTCGCATGTGAGGAAATGACTTCGACCAGAAAAGAGAAGTGCTCAGGTTGTGACCGGCGGCGTGCCGATTTCAGCCTGAGGATATCTGACGACCTTCTCTGTCAGGACTGCGAAGACGTCAACAGAGCGGCCTGTGAGGGTCGGGTTGACAAGCCCAGTGCCGACGGCAACGAGCTCCGAAGCTGTGATGTCCCTGACCCTGAAATCGGGTCTGCGAGTATTATTCCAGACTGCCCGAAGTCGGTAATACGCAATGAGCTCCTGTGCTACGTGCTCAATAAGATGGATCTGATCGTCCATGACGCACTTGTAAAGTTGTGCGTGGACTTCTACGACACCAAGGTGATCGAAGAGGCCAAACGAACATTGTTCAGTTGTGCCGCGGTGATTGACCTGGGTGTGAGGCACCAGCGAAGACAAGGTCCTAGCAAGGACAAGAGCAACATGGAAGATATTATCCTGGTCTTCTACAAGTGCTCCAGCAGCAGGAGGCTCCCTGAATTTGTTGCCAGTGACTTGTCATGCCTGCCACCTCTTGACATGAACAACATCGACTTTGCCCACTTGCTGCATGAATTCCAGGGGATGCGTGCTGAAATGGCAATGATGAGAGGAGACATCCAGCAGTGCAAACAGGCGAATGCTCCTCAGTGTGATTCACCGTGGTCGAAACGTGACACAGCAGTGGAAAAACCTGTGCACTTGGTGGTCAATTTGCCCTTACCTTCGGAAACAAAGAAATCTCACCTCCAAGATTGTGATCTGCCAGTGAAAACAAGGCCAAAGCCACCTCAGCTTGTGATGAACACCAAGAATGATCAGTGTTCAGCAGTCCCTGAAGCTGAGACGCATGTACACAACAATGATGACAGCAAACACAGTGACCCGACTGGGAAGGTCGCTGAAGGTTTCACTTTAGTGTCTCGGAAACGAATGCAAAAGAACAGGCCAAAAGTGGTCATTGGTACACGACGAACTGAACATAGTAAAACAGTTAACAGTATATCATTATTTTTTCAACCGCCATTTCGAAATTCAAGATAACGAACCTCTACTACCGTTCACATGTATAAAAATATATAAACATTAATATAAACGAGTATGTTCAAGGCTAAGGAGTCCAGATACCACTATTGGAATGTAAGGTGACATTTATAATCATATTACAATCGACAATTTGGGGGAATTTGCAAGACTAGCGGCCATTTTGAATTTGGCAAACTTATCCTGTTTAGAAAACTGTCCACCCTAACTTTTTAAAACCTTTAATAATAATAATAATAATAAATCACTTATAACGCGCAAATATTCTCAGACAATCCCAGCACAGTGGTGCACAAAAGCCAATTAATTAAGCATTCTCGTGCACGTGTGCTAGGCGAAAGTTGTCAACAAATGGATGGATGTGCTAGGAAGCTAGGGAGGATAGGCGACATTGAAAATAAAGGTTTTCAGATGACGACGAAACGTAACAATATTTTCTGCTGATTTAACATTAACGGGAAGCGAATTCCATCTAGTTGGCGCGGCAACTGAAAAAGCTCGAGTTCCAGCCTTTGTTTTAACTCTAGGAACAGATAGCAACTTCGAACTAGACGACCGAAGTTGTCTAGTTGGTATGAGCATTGAGTGTACATAACTAGGTTGTTTGGATGAAAGGGCTTGGTAGGTGATTGTACAGATCTTAAACATAATGCGATATCGCAAGGGGAGCCAAGATAGTGATTTTAGAAGTGGCACTGAGCGGGAGAATCGAGGAGATTGTGTGACTACCCTTGTTAAAAATTTGGGACAAGTTGTAGTTTTGCAATATCCTTGATACCAATATTATGAAGGAGGGAATTGCAATAATCCAATCTGCTGCTAACAAGAGCTGTTGCGATAGTCTTAGCGACATAAAACGACATATGTCGGCCAATGCGGCGAAGATCACGGATATGACGAAAACAGCAACGGCACGTTTGGGATATGTGTTGTCTGAAATTGAAGTCGCAATCAAAGGTCACTCCTAGATTCCGTACTGGTGCTGCTGGTGTGATATTTTGACCCAGGATGCATGTTGGAAAAAAAGTCATTAAGTTTACTTCGCTGCATCCGAGTACCAATTATGAGAAATTCAGTTTTGTCTGCATTTAACTTTAATTTGCTGTCGGTCATCCGTAAGAAAACATCTTAGAGACAATCGTTGAGTCGGTTTAGGGAGTGACTTGTATCAGTCGTGGCCAAGGAAATGTAGATATGTATGTCATCTGCATAAAGGTGATGATCCAAGTTATGACTTTGGATTACAGAGCTGAGTGGCGTAGTGTAGAGAGTGAAAAGCAAAAGCCCAAGAACGGAACCCTGGGGAATGCCACAGGAAGTGGGGAGTGCGGTTGAAAAGTAATTATCTATCGTTATAGATTGATGTCTATTGGTTAGATATGAATAAAACCAGGTCAGAGCTATGCCAGATATGGCATACCACTTTATAACATACATATTAATAATCAAGTGAAAGTTTTCTTTCAACAACCATTCTGCACGAAATTACACGAGGGCCTACACTGTATGGTCGATTCTCACGAAACGAAACATGTTGTCGATTTGGCGACTTTCATATATTGTTTTGATTTTTTAAATATGATACAGTAGACATATTAAAAATTCCAAGACAAAACGTTGGACATCTTAAAATGGTTATTCCTGCCAGAGAGAGTGGTTTGACGTTACATGTCCGATTCGTGTGATACCACGCGAAACACATAGACCATCCGTTTTCCAACATCGCCTGTCTCGGTAATATTAATCATTGCGCATTTGTGAGGGTTTTCTGGCACGTTGAATCCATAGACAGTCATGTGAATAGAAGACACCATTGATACACACCTGCCAAAAAAGCAATTTGGATTCAGGAGTAACAGGGGAACGTTAGATGCTACCTTCATAATGCGCCAGATCACAGACAAGGCAAGTGAACACCAGATCCCACATTTCAATTTTGTGGAATTCAAGGCCGCGTTTGACACTATTTGGATGGATGCATTATGGAAGATGCTGAGACTTATGAGGTGCACCCCAAAATGACACCGCTGATAGAGGCCATGTATGAGAGTAACGAATGTGCTGTTACCATTATCACTAATGGTCAGTGGTCAGATTGGTTCAAAGTTGAAATAAGAGTGAGGCACGGTTGTTTGATATCACCTATCCTCTTCAGCGTTTTCCTCAAGTTCGCTATGGCTGACCTGAAGAGCCTATCTAAAGAGTTCAAACTAATTACAGACCTCAGTTTTGACTTTAGTTATGCTGACGACACAACATCAATATCTGTCATGTTCGAGAAACTACTATTTGCAACTGAAGAGCTTCAAGCAGCCTATAACAAATGGGGTATGAAAATCAACATCTCCAAATGCAAAGTAATCACCTCATCGGAGAAGCATATCATCCTGGAAAATGAAGAACTCGAGACTGTGAGAGAGTTCTGCTTCCTAGGCAGCATAGCACCTTCTACAGAGAGAGATATTGACAGGCGAATAGCTTTAGCATCAGCAGCTTTTGGTAGATTCAAAAATAACATATTTTCAGAGACATCTCAATAAGAATGAAAGCCAGACTATATGGGGCCCTTGTACTGCCTATAGCAATCTATGGTGCAGAAATCTGGACACTAGGATCGCACAACACGCAGTCTCTTGAAGTGTTTGAGATGCATTACCTGTGGTCTATCAGAGGTTTACTAAGGCAGACAGCCTATGAAATAGCTAGATCAGAGAGGAGACATACAAGATTCCGGTAGTTTGGACATGTCTGCCGTATGCCAAACGAAAACCTCATTAAAATAACTTTCAATGAAGACTTTAAAAGATACAGAAATAGAAGAAAGCCACGGAAGAGGCGGAGTGATCAAGTTAGACAGGACACTGGACTCCCGCTGTTAACAACAGAGCGGTGCACTCTAGACAGGACGAAATGGAGAATAGCGATGGGTCAAATTGGCATTTAAGTGTAAATGTTGTTAAATGTAAATTCAGCAGCTGTCAACGAACGGTTTAATAGCGTTCTGGTTGTTTAAATTGATCAAATTTATTTGCATTTCTTTCGCGTCATGCATCATACCATTTCAAATGATACAAGCTTACTTATGTTGTGCTTAAAAATAATGTTGTTATTTATGACTAAATCGAAACAGATGTATGTTCAATGGTATCGAATTTGTTTTTGTGGGATCATTAATTACATGATAAATGCGGACTTACAACATATGTTTCACGGGTATCACTTATATTTGTAATAATTGGGTACCTGTCGAATAGTCAATAACGTATTTATGTTTAACTCTATCGCTGTATTGAGAATACTTCACATCTAGTTTGACAGGGAACACAAGGTCAAACATACTCAACAACATATTTTGATTTACAATTTTGTTTCTGACTTAACCATACGAAAATATTCTTAACAGTCCCAGCAGCATACATAAAAAGCTGGTTAAACCAATATTTTACGTTAACGGTAACAACTGGCGTACAAGCAATGATACCACAACAATGACATTTTTTTAATAAATCTTGGCACAACAGTTACAACAACGTATGCCTTTCGCCCTGCGCACTGATATATTTGTTGCAAAAGAGGCGGTACATGTGCATGATGTAATCGTGAAATTAAATTATCATTGACCACTTATTAATAACAATATGTTATCTATACCGTTTTGCCACAAATGTTAAAATGTAATACAATTGGCGCCTCCATAATATTAACACATACTGTTCAAATATATCATAATCATCCAGAATTTGTTTTTGTCTTTGCTAGACTGTCCTACACACTGCCGACAGAGGTTGGTGATGTTATTTGGCATAGCATTTCCCATTCTTTACATCCAGCTTTCCCTACCTGCTTTCCCTATCTGCTCTCCCTCATGTGTCCTTTACCTTCTCGGCGTATTACTTGTTATCACGCTTGACAGCTATGAAATCATCGTCTATATACATCACATTTTATGCGTATTTGATTATCTTTCATATGTGAGGTGAACAGTGGCAGGATCGTCAATAGTATCGTTTTGGGTGACATCAGTGGTGGTTATATCATTAGTGGTGGCTGTGTTGTCAGTTGTGACTATGTCAGCTAAGCTGCGCCAGCAATAGCGGTATGAACCTTGAACTTTATGATGTATGTTGATGTCATGCACGGACATATATGCTGGAGCGTCGTTGGCGTAGCAACATCCAGACAAACAAGATCTGTTTCGCATGTACGTTTGACCACAACTTGAGACCATACCGTGAACGGTCATGATAGCGGTTCTTCACCTTTTTTGTTGCGATCCAAATTTCGACTGCGGGACTTGCTTGACATGCCTTCATGAAGTTAACTTCTGATAAATGATAAATTAAATGATGCAATACATATGCATACCTAAAGTAAATGAGAAATTATAACATTTATTAAATTTCCATGTTAAATTATAAGATAACGCCACTCGTTGGCTATTGACGTAGGAAGAAGACATCCATTTCAAGTAGAACGCTGAAATGGCTGATGAAGATTTCGACAATAGTCCAGTGGCTCAACCAGAACACTTTGCAATGCCTCCTTGAAATTATTTCTTTGCATTTTTGGTTAGTCTTTGTCATCTAGTAACAAAATTAACTGGGTGTAGACTTCATACCCGCTTGCTTTTTTCAAAATCCAAGATGGCCGACAAGATGGCCGCCGAAAATAAAGGGCATAACTTCTGAACGAATTGTCTTAGGAAAATTATCTTCGGATCTAGACATAGGTTTTTGGAGGTACGAAATCTGTTTCTGAGGATTTCATCAAGATTGGTTGAGTTCATATTACAAAAAATCCACTATGGCTGCCATAACGACTGCCAAAATGCAAACATCTTTAAAATCCTTAAACGTGGCATAATTTTGGAACTAGGTGACATAGACTCGATGATATATGGTTTTAGGGGTCAGAGATTCCGATTTGAGGAATCACTATGCTGCCAAATGATTGTATGTTCAGCAAAATGAATGTTTGAAGGCTAAATACCTGAAGCCAACAACTATTGTTGGTATTTATCTGTTTATACAATTTTTCAAATTGAAAATGTAATATGAAATGAACAGTATATTTTAAAATTGCAATCCACTATGAACTCCTTAGCCCTTGCCAGTTAACATGTAATGTCAATGACCGTGACTTGTGACTGTTTAAGAAAACCTACGTATCAAGAATAAGTTTCAAATTACTGGCAGACTTAAACATATTATTTCAACTTCATGATATAACGCATCAGGTAACTGTAACTAACACTATCCAAGTAGAGTACAACTATTAGATGATCAACTGGAAACAATTATACAAAACATATCAGTAGTATCAAAACGCCTTCTCTGTGTGTTATGTAACATTATGGCACAATTACTCTTGATCCTCGTTAAACTCATCAATGACATGCTGACTCTCATCTGACACATCCTCGTCATCTCCATCCTCAGAAGAAGCTTTCTTATTGAATGGGTTGTTGCATTCAAGTCCTCCCCCACAGGCACAAAAATGGTGCATGCGTTTTGGCGTCCAGTACATCCGCAGCTGTTGTCTTTACCGGCTCGCACTGACTCACGACCGCATCGTATGAGCTTGAGTACTGACTCATCAGCTGGGGATAAACCACCAACAACAATGCGAGGAGATAGGGCTTTGTAGGCATAGTCTGCCTCCCATCCGACCTCTATTGGTTTGGGGGCAGAGGTTGTACTCGTTCCAATTTTCAAAACCCACATGCGCTGGCGGCACTCTGTCATTGAGTTACACTTCAGCTTGCTACAATAACATGCAACCATCAAAGCGGCTGCCCCTGTCTTGTCCTGCTCCATATCACCATCATCTTTACCGATAGTGTAATGTTGCAATCCCTTCTTTGCTGTTGATATGACAGTTACCTTTTCAACTCCGTAAATGGCCGCCACAGTAGTACATCCATTTATGGCAAGCCGGGCAAAAACCTGTAAGATGATAGCGGAGTGCTTCTTCACTGTTGCTGGGATGTCAACATATGTTCGGCCATGGATGGAAGACTACATGGTCATGGGACACTGCAGATTTTGAGCTGCAAAATGGTGGAGAAGTAATGCAAAGACATGATAATGTCTGCCTCCTTGGCTGCGTACAGTTGAGCACTGAATCAAGTTGTGACTTCAGGTTGTGTTTATAGACCTTTGAAAACGTCGTGGCTCGCGCTGCTCGGGTGCTGCTCTTGGTTGAGTAATCCACGTACCTGTTAAACGCCAGTTACACTTCACTTTCAAAGAGTTTGGAGGCCAAGCAGATTTTGAAGCCTTGAACAAACGTCTGGGCTGACCCTTTTTCAGGCCAATCAATTGTCCAGAGAGCAGCGTAGATATCAAAGACCACAGTAGTCGGATAGCCCGAAGTCATCAATGCCATTTCCAGAGCAAGGTTTTTCTTGAGCGTTGATTTGCCGGTCGCCGCTCTCATGCTCCCATATGGATGGAACATGGAAGGTGGGTAAGCTGCCAACTCGGTTGAGAGTATTTGTGGTAAGTCGATATCTCTATTGCTAACTAGAGGACCTATGACACTGGCGTAGATGGCCTCCTGGTCCGAAACGTTGTGGTCTCCAACAAGAATGTTTTTTTTTTCTGGGAAGCGAAGGTCACCATACGCTTGGAGAGCCTGCCATAAAATCCCTCTTGCCGGGTGCTTTCAAACTGTTTCAGCTGCTCCTTGCCGATTTCATTTCAGTGATAATATTGCGATAAGTGCAGCGTACTGTACAGTCAGATATCACACAGTTTGACCTAGCTATGGCATTATCAAGATTATGGGTCCACAAATAACCTTTACCTTTGCCTTAGCATGTGTCTTTGAATCTCAGAAATACAGATGATGTAGGTATTTGGATTCGTCATCAAAACACATAAAATAAGCTTTGTTTTGCTTTTTCGCCCCTTTAACGCTCAAGTTCTAAAACATTTAAAGGTTTTCGGGATGTCAAATTACCTTGACCTTGACCTATTTGATAAGATCTTGCCTTCTAAGCATCGCCAAACATACCCCAATGAAATCAACATCCTAAAAACATGATTTTGATATCAACATCATCACTCTCTCTCATATGGTTACTAAATTGTAAGGATGTTTGGCGTTTTGGCGGCAATTTTGGATTTTTATACATAGGACTACGTTGAAACAACAATTTCATGGCAGAAACGAATTCTCTGATCTCAAAGACCTATGCTTGGACACCAAGATCACCTACCTCGGTCAATTCGTTCCGGAAGTATGCCATTTCTTGCATTTCGGCGGCCATTTTGTCGGCCATCTTGGATTTTGAAAAAGGCAAGCGGGTGTAAAGTGCTCACCCAGTGGATTTTGTTACTAGATGACATGGACCAATTAAAAATGCAATGAAATGAGTTTAGGGGGACATTGCAAGTTTTGGGGAAAATATGTGGTTCTGCCACTGGACTACAACTTTTTAAGGATATTAGACCTACGCTAATTTATTTCATACCGGTGATAATTAGGAGGCAGTTATTCCAATAAATAAAGTGAAATGGGGGATACTCATGAATACCAGTTAGAGGACAAGGATAAATGTGTGTATTTAACTTATTCGTGTAAATCCCAACTGGGAAATGGAGTATAACTATGCTGCGCATGAGCACTGCCTTAGTGCAACCACACCGTGTACTTTAATTACATGAGGTATGCCTCTTCATAGGCGTCGTGTAGACCCATCTACTTAGCTTTCTATCCGGCATCCGCGGCCCTAAAGGCAGGGCCCAACTTTCGATTAAAACTCAGGACAGCATAGTCGTCGAACGGAGCTCTGCTTTTACTGTTCCCTCTAACTGTCAGTCTGGACTCTGTTCAAGAATGGCAGTACACCGTAGTGTCAAATGTCACTACCCCAGTGCTCCAGCCGAGGCAGGCCCGACTGCTGATAAATGACTAACGGACTCTTACACGAGGTCAACGGCGCCTAGGGAGCGGCTTGCAGGCGGCTGTCGTGTGCCGACGAGTGCCGCTTCCCAGCCGCTCAGATCCGCCCTCGGGCCGAGGGTGGCGTGCTGGATGGGTTGTTAATTGCCAGTATATCTGCCAAGTTTTGTTGAATGAACTCCTTGTGATTTTCATAAGCGGTTAAGCACGCTTCCCGTGTCGCGCTGTGTCGTCGTCGTGTTGTGTCTGGTCTTGACATTGGAAGACGGAGTGTCGGGGGGGGGGTGTTGTTGACATTTTTTCGTCGCCGTGCCGCCGTAGACGACTATTTGCCCTATTTTTTCGCCGCCGCGCCGTTGTAACTTCAGCTTCTCTGCTGTCTCGTCTCGGCTCGACATCGGAACACAGAGGAGGGACTGGAGCGGGGGGGGGGGGGGGCGGAAGATGGAGTGCTGTTGAAATTGTTTCGCGGAAATCCGGGAGATGGAGACCGGCAGACACACCCAAAATTCGGGAGACTCCCAACAAAGTACGGCCTACCCACGTTGGCCCAATGTAGGCTTGCAATACGGAAGAGAACAAATTACTAGAATGAAAAAAATCAAATTTATAACAAATATCGCTTAAGCGGCCCGTTTTGCAATATCCAAAGTGCGTATACTTTGAAAACGGAAGTGAAACACTAATACTACGCGATTAGGCCTACTACTCAAGTGTCAAATGTGGCACAGGTGGCACCGTCTGACGGACAGGTTGTGAATTACAAATATGACAAGCAAATCCGAGCTGAGCTACCTTTACATCCGGGCAACTTAGACAATTGTCGTCTTCCTTTGACAAAGATGGTAGCGACAGAGGTAGATTACGCGTTTAGACCGTTGCTAATAATTATATTGTGGCCACTTGCTATACTTGTTGGTGTTTGTTACGCCTTTTATAGACAGTCTTCGAACCGCAAATTTCCATGGAAGCCCCTTTTGGACTATGCGTGGAATCCCAAAGTCGGCACCTGTTTCGATCGCAACAAACGGAGTTGGGGTGAGTTTGAAAGTTTCGCCCGAAGAAGGAAATTGTCATAGGCACAAGTTGATAGCAATATTGCTGTCGTAGTTAGATGGTTACCGTCTGCGAATATATATATGCCTTTCACTAGTTGCACCAAGAGCACATTTATGACTGACTGGGACGGCTTGGGTTGACCCCGGCCCGAGTCCAATACATTGACAGGTGCGCTGTCGCGCCAAGGCCCGAGTTCACCTGTCAGCTTGTTGCCCTGTTTAATAAGATCCACAGCGCAAACGCTCTAGATGCCAAATCTGCATTGGCGTAATGTGAGTCGAACAAACATGTCTTTGTTTATCTATATATTAAAGTTGGCCCCTATATCTTGAGTATAACGCACTATTCTGAGATAAATAATAATAATATTATTTGTTCATATATGTTTGTAAATAAACATTCACACCAGTGTTCGAAATTACTGCCGACCCGGAGGCGCGAGACCGTCAAACATTTCATCGGGTCGATAACTTTGAAAGAGTGCCAGCCCGCAAGACCGGCAGATTTGTTTAACAAAAATAATGGAACACATGTCTAGTATCCAGGCCAACCTCGATTTCGTCATTATAGAGCTATACGTTTGCCTAAATTTGATACCTCCGTAATTTAGTTATATCATTCAACATCATCACATGCATATTTATATTATAAAAATATTGCGTCTTTTGGACATTTTGGAGGACCAAAGAGCAACTCGGGTTTGCGTTAGTCTGCGTCGGTGCGGCTGTGTGTTACTGCAGTGATCGATATAGTAGCATATATTGTTGCAAACTGGGTCGCTCTTGGGCTTCACGAGAAGACGCGATATTTTTGTAACGTAAATATGCATGGGATGATGTTGAATGCTGGAAATAAGACATGAAGTATCAAAATTAGACCCAAACAAATTATAACGATGAAGTCTGGTGGGCCTGGATCCTAGACAAGTGCCATTAATGCCATAATGGTGACATTTATGTACTTCTGAATTTTTAATGTAAGCGTGGTACAAAAACAATTTGGAAAAACAACAAAATGTTGAGCTGATCAATGCTGTTAGATCGATTGGCACTTCCAGCTAGTTCTGCTGAATGTGAAAGAGGCTTTAGCACAGTGAAACGAGTGAAGAGATCAAGACTGAGTTTCGAAACTGCATGAAGCCATCAACTGTGTCAGCTCTCATCACTATCCAGCTGCATTCACCCGATATGGCTGAAATCAAACCCACATCCGGTCATTCCGGTGCGAGGATGTCCAACTTCAAATCTGAGTTGGACTAAGACAGTGAGTCACTGTCAGAGTTCAGCTCAAATTCAGCTGGAGTCATTCAGTGACTGGAGCAAGTGTTTCATGGAGCCTGACAGTCCCGCTGCTCCTGCAGATGATGACAACTGTTCTGAGTAGACCCCTCCAGACACTTGTGTTGGAATTTGTAACATTTATGGTTTTTTCTGTCAATAATAAACTGTTGTCATTTTACACTTGCTGGTTCAATAATCTGAATATCATAAATTAATATGCACGACAGACTTGGCCTGAACTAGTATATTAATAATTGCTATGCATTCATCATCATCATCATTGTGCAGCCGTAATATCCCGTGGTTGGGCGAAGGCCTCAGCATGTCTTTTCCAAATCTGCCAGTCTTGCGCTATCCTCTGCCAGATGATGCCTTTCGGGTATTCGTCTAGTTCGTCTCTCCACCATCTCGCTGGTCTTCCTCTAGATCATTTCCCTTCGTAAGGTCTCCAGGTTGTGATACGCGATGTCCATCAGTTATCTCGTAGTCTGCTAATGTGCCCTCCCCAGGTCCACTTCTGTCTTCTGCTTTGTTCTATCACGTCTATGACCTTTGTCTTCTGCCTTACTCAGATGTTTGTTTTTCTCTCCCGATATGTGATGTTTAACATACTGCTTTCCATCTTTGTTTGTGCGGCTGCTAGCTTGTTCTTTGCCTGGATGCTCTGAGTGCCCATGTTTCCGCGCCGTATGTCATCAGTGGAAGTACGCATGAGTTGAAGACTTGTCTCTTCAAACAGGTTCCAAAGTTACCCTTGATGATGTCGCGATGTTTGGCGAATGCTGTCCAGTCGGCAGTGATCCTTCTTTGAAACTCCTTGTCTTGGTTTTTGTCTCTGATACTGTATCGCTGTCCCAGATAGATGCTGCTTTCAGCGTTCTCTATCTGCGTCGTGTTGATATATATTGGTTTGTCATTTTCTAGCATCACTTTTATCTTCGATATGTTCATCTTGAGACCTTGTTTTTCACTTTTATCAGCTAGCTCCTGCAGCATGTTTTGTAGTTCTTGCGGTGTAGTAGCACATATGAGTATGTCGTCAGCGAAGCGAAGATGGCTGATATATTCTCTGTCTCTCATCAAGCCTCTGGTTTCCCAGGTCAGTCTTCGGAATATGCTTTAGAGTGTTGCCGTGAACAGCTTGGGCGATATGGTGTCACCCTGTCATACTCCTCTCTTGATGTTGATCTTGCTGCTCTTTTTGTGTAGGTGGACTTAACCGAGCTATTGGTGTAGATGTCTTTCAGGAGATCGATGTACACATCTTCTATCTCATGTTCTTGAAGGGAGGTCAGTATTGCTTGAGTTTGCAGCCTTCTTGTAGTCAACGAAAGCGATGCAGAGCGGGATATTATATTCTTGGCATTTCTCTTTCAGTTTTTTTACGACGTGTATGTGGTCTGTCGTTGAGTACCTGCTTCTGAATCCTGCTAGCTCTCTTGGTTGGTTTTCGTCCAGTGTCTTCTCTAGTCTATTCGTTAGCATCTTTGTGAGTAATTTGTAGATGTTTGATAATAGACATATCGGTTTGTAGTTCTTTAAGTCTTTCTTATTTGCCTTCTTGAAGATTATCACCATCTTTGCGTTCTTCAATGCGGTGGGTATTCGTCTTTCTGATAAGCATTTAGTATACAGCTTAGCCAGTGTCTTCGAGATGATATCTTCTCCTGCTTTTAATGTTTCAATGTTTACATGGTCGTTGCCTGATGTTTTCCCATTCTTCCTATTTCTTAGCGCATCTTCCACTTCCCATGGTGTTATCTCTGGTACCTCTTTTGGATCGGTGTGAATTATGGTACCCTGTTCACTGTCATATAGCTCGATGTAGAATTCCTCTATTCGTTCCATGATCATATCTTGGGTCTTGTATTTCTCTACCCTGCTTGTCTAGAAGTGTAATCAGTCTGTCTTGGCCTAGTGCCTGCATTCTTCTTGCTTTCTTCAGGCTCTTGTTTGTACTTTCTGATGTCCTCCTTCGCTTTCTTTTTGATGGTCTTGCTCTATTTGTTTTTTACGGTCGCCGTTATCCACCATTTCTCGTCGTTTCTTCGACACGAACAGACTTTCTTTCAAACAAATGGGTGTATATTTTGATGCTAGAGGGCACCACATGCAGCAGGTCTGGTGATGTGAGCAATAATGGCAATTAGCGCGAGCAATAAATCGCTCTCTAGATGAGCAATTAGTGCGAGTGCAAATATCCATCACTGTCTATAGTCAGGTACTTATTCATACTGCTGAGTGAATTGAAGCAACATAGAGTGAACAAACTTGCCCAAGGTTTGACAACGCAGCACAGGATTCAAACCTACGTTCTCTCGGTCAAGAGTCCGAAGCTCTAGCCACTGCACCACTGTGCTCCATGCTCCCATTATCTAATGGCCTCTGTTCTACCAACTGATGATGTATTAAAAATACAAATTAAGTTAGTCATTTAGTGTCATTTACTTACACTGAAGACCTAGACTGTGATATGAGAACTGCATAAAGAGAGACTTGGAAGGATTGGGAGAGTGGTAGAGAATGAGAGTGAAAGATAGAGAGGGGAATGGAGTCGGTTGGTGGAGAGAGTAGTGCAAGACCAGTCAGGGAAAAGATAAAAAGATTACTGAAATCGAGGATTGGAATCGAAGCCAGCGTCACCCCTGACAACAGGGCAACATGTATATGCTACCTGTTTGAGAAAGATGGAAACAGTGACAAGTAACCTTTCAGAGGGTGCCACATTGGCTTTGAATCAGACCTGGGTTCAATTCACTTTTATCAATTCCAATTCATGTGTATTTACCAAGGATCAATTCCAGTTCAATTCGATTCAACATACTTACAAAAAAGGATAAATTTCAATTGAATTAATTTTATTCAGTTCCAATTCAATACTAATTCAAATCGGCAACAATAGCAGTTTTGTTGTGACTAGTTAAGTTTCTGCACATTTATATGCAATGAAGCCCTAGTGAAAATTCACTGAAGCCAACAATAATGCTTTAATTTGTTTAATTAAGCATAAGCCAGGAAGTCCATAATAAAATGCCTGCTTTGTTCTCAGAAGAGACAGTGCTAAGCAGGCGTTGTGCCAAGTACTGCAATCTGGGTGTTATGTTGACTCAAGTCAACAACCTGCACCAGTATCTACTTGGGTAAAAAGGGACTGAGACAGCAGAGAACTCCTAGACAAATAATTGCAGCCCATGTTTTGTCTGGTGACAAAACTGTTATGCATGTAAATACTGGTAAAGTCTGGTAGTTCTGTGTTAAATGTTACAATTTAACATATATTTTGTAGTTTATATGTCTCAATTTATATAGAAAAACATTATACATTTTTTTCCGTTTCAATCAATTCATCCATCTCACTTTGCAGGATTCAAAATTTCCAATTCAATCTGTTTTGGTTTATTCAATTCCACTTCAAATTTGTGCATTTTGTTGATCAATTCCAATTCAATTAAGAATTGAACCCACGTCTGCTTTGAATTGTTGATAGTATGTTGACTCTTATTCATTAATACATAGTTTGTTGACTCGTTGTGGTGTAGGTAGTTTGTTAAGAGCTAGTGTTTTTTGAGAGTTTGTTGACTGTTATATCATTTGTTTCTTTCAGGTCTTCTGGTTGGTTTCTACCTGATATTTGGAGCGTGTCTTGCAGCATTTATTGGTGTTCTTGCTGGCTTTGTGATCCTGGTGGTGGACAAGAACTACCCAACAAGGCAAGACATGCAGAGCATGATTAAAGCCAACCCAGGTACAGTAATTACACTCCGTGATGCTCTTGCATCGTCAGTGCATAGTGCCATGTTACTCTTGCCACGCAAATTACAATAGCTTTGGCTCGGAAGTATTTGTAATGGTGTCCTTTTGATGAGCTTGTTTGGAGACAAAATAAATATTGGTACACCATGGTAATTGGTATGTCCAGTCTGTACCTTATTTTCATGGTGGTAAACAAGAACAACCCATCATGGCTTTAAGTTCTAACATGTACTGACTGCGAAAATGTGTCCATATGAAGAATTCATTTTGATTTCAACTGTTCAATGTGTACAAACTCCCTGGTCACTGCACATTCTTCAGTTGATTCTGAATTGAACAGAACTTAGAAGGAGCTTGTAGTCATAATGCAGCGATTCATCTGAACAGCAGATTTGCATCAATGATGCGTTGTACAACCCTGCATACTTTTCTGCCACGTATGCCCCAATGACACATACAAAAACAATGTGTTTATCTGAGAAATTTGAGGGGCAATTGTGAGTTGTGTAGAATCCGGGCCCACCTTGATTTTACTTTATGTTTTTGCCTACATTTTTTACCCATCAAAGCATTAAATAAACCATTCCACCTCAACCCAGGCATATTTATGGTATAAATATATTGCATATTAGTGCATTTTCAGGCCCAAATAGCGCTCCAATCTGCACCAGTGTGTATCGCTGCGGTCATGTGTTAACCATGACTGCGCTGTGTGCTTAAGTTGAGCGCATGTTCATGCAAACACAATCTTTTACCTCTCAAATGCTGTTAATGCTGGTTCCAATGCCAGTGCACATAAAAATAAAGCACCACAATATTAAAATTTTTGATATTTATACATGCATACACCCTACCGAATGCAATTGATATAATTCATGCCCCATAGACTACCCTCACTGGATCCACCCCTAACCAGTGAACCTTTCTAAGCATGTTGTTGATTCAATGGTTATGTAGGTTTACCCATAAATATGTCACGCAGACACTCCTGAATAGAATTCAAACAAACTTATAGCAATATAATTATATGCGTAATATTAAAAAAACTAATGTTCACATTTAAGGTGCCGATCCACCATCAAGCACTGCTCTATGACAGTCTTGTGTCAGCTGAATTGCTATGGCGACATGCAAATTTTGACATCACAATCAGACAGTTATCTGATGTCTCTGGGGATCAAACATGCGCTATTTTCATCCAACACAGAGCATCCAACAGTCAGTGAAATTGCACATCATATGGCCACACCACCTTCCCGGTTCTTTTCCAAAATGAAAATTAAGCAATTATTTCTTACATAAAAATGATATGCTACACGAGTTATTTTGAGGAATGATGCATTGATAGGTGACTGTTGATATACTTTAGCACTGAAATATTTTTATTTTAAAAAATTTATAACAGCATTTTCTGCAGTTCTTTCGACAGCGCCATATGGAAAGCACCATGTCCCTTCTGTCCAACTATGGTTATATTCACCATCTCAGCCTGTTTCTGTTTCTGCCTGTGTCATCTTAATATCAGTGCTGTTAGTACTACCATTGCGGCATTTTCTTCTTTGTAAACAAACTCAAATAAAAATAAACTCGCACTTCCGTCAGACACTGTCTGAACATGTGACAGTAGTAGGCTAATGCATACACGTATCAGACATGCTGCATTGTCATACGACAATGTCTGATAGTGGATCGGCACCTTTGCCAAGTTATTTATATTATATTAAGCGATCATACTATCATGCAAAATAATAAAATTTTAATCAACTGATTTGGAGCACATACAATTACAAAAAGGCACATGTATCAGTATTTCCCCTGGGTAAAATGATGGGCAAATTGGTAGGGGTGGACTATACGAGCGCTGCAGGTGCGAAGTGTTGCTAGGGGGGTCCAGGGGCATGTTCCCGTGGAGATTTTTTTTAAATAGCTTTAAAATTATGCATTCTGAGGTTTATTACATTTACTCTTGACTATAAAAGAACAAGACACTATTTGTAAATGTAGTAATCATGATTGATAAAAGTCAGTAATCATGATTGTTTTATCGTGTTGAAGTGTGGTTTCCAGTTTACCACTGGTACTCGGTTGTGGTGTCGGTTCCACTTGACCACTGGTATTTGGTTATGGTGATGTTTTTCTTGCCCTAACCCTAGGCCTTGTTACCACACTGACCGAGTCAGTAAAAAGGTAAAAGATAAGTTCTTACATAGTGCAGTATCCGGTCCTGAGGACTGCTCAAAGCGCATTACACTTTACTTCCTGGCAGACCTGTTCAGTCGAACACCATCTCGACTTCTCTGATATCATCTGAAGACACATCATCACCTTTAAATGATTATAATATCATAATGAATTATTATGGTAATTTGGTGGTTTATGTTCCAAAGATTATATTTTATTTGTTGTTAATATGCTATGTAATTCAGTAAACAGTCATTTCTGGAATGCCACAAAAGTATGTTTCTATTAAAAGCCAGAACGTTTATCAAATTGTGTCCTTTTATACAACGGTATAAGTAATTTAGTATAACAAATTTCTGTGCAAATGTATTATTGTCTAGCCCAAGTTATTGTACCCGTTAGTATACACGGTTTTGGGCAATAGTCATCTTTTATGAGATGTGAACTTTGGTGGTTTAAATTCATAAGTACTTCACTCAAATCAACTTTCCTAAAAGTTTGTTTGCACAACTTTGTCGGAATATGTATTATATATTTAGTACAAAGATGTCTTATGAATCACCTTCCTTATTTTGCTAAAAATGCTGATGGCATAGATTGATAGAACATTAGACTTGTGGGCACTTGTGAGTTGTGTTGAATCCGGACCCACTTTGATTTCGCCGTTTATAACTTGTGTTTTGCCTAACTTTGATACCTCAGTGAGATAGTTCCATCATTCAACATTATCCTAGGCATGTTTACCTTTAAGAATGGTGCGTCTTACGCCCATTTGAGGTATAAATAGCGCCTTGATTTGTATCAACATATGCTGCTATATTGTTCTTTTGACGCGTGCTATGCGATAACGTTCGGGGCGATCTTTTACTCCACGCTTGGTCGCAGTGGCACAGATTAGCGCAAACCGGGTCACTATTTGGGCTTCAAAAGGGTTCGGATTCGACACAAGTGCCGACTAGTGACGTAGTGCCATCACTCAGCCTGCATGGTTTTTACTCCCACCACCGTCATAAACCAGGAATTCAACATCAGCTACACCAGCATCCTGATTTAATGTGGGCATGTTGTACTACACATGTTGCTACAAATCTGCGTATTTGCAGGAATATAAGTGACTTTGTGGTTTCATTTTGATTTTGCGCCACTCGCTATGTGTACCATCTCCAGAGTAACATTATAACACCAGCCCCTAGGTATACCATCTCCCATGTAACATTGTACACCAGCCCCTAGGTGTACCATCTCCAGAGTAACATTATAACACTAGTCCCTAGGTGCACCATCTCCCATGTAACATTGTACACTAGCCCCTGGGTGCACTATCTCCCATGTAAGATTGTACACTAGCCCCTGGGTGCACTATCTCCCATGTAACATTATAACGCTAGCCCCTAGGTGCACTATCTCCCATGTAACATTGTACACTAGCCCCTGGGTGCACTATCTCCCATGTAACATTATAACACTAGCCCCTAGGTTCACTATCTCCCATGTAAGATTGTACACTAGCCCCTAGGTGCACCACCTCCTGTACAAAACATGCAGTGGATACTGCAGCTTGCCACTTTGTGTCACCTGCTGGATAAGTTACTTTCTTAGTTTGTTGTTATTGTGTTGCCTGCAGGACTTGGCTACAGACCAGTGCCCAGTGTAGAAACGAACCTGATCCGCTTCATACAGGGCCAACCCAGCAGCTACAAACTGTACACAGACCACATACAGGCCTACCTTGACCGTGAGTACATCCGCCAACATATAGTGTCCACTCAGTCCTGTCAGTGTTGTTCAGGCATTCTGTCTCTGTGCAGTATCGTGGCATTCAGTCACTGTGTTGTATCATGGCATTCAGGGACTGCATTGTATCATGGCATTCAGAGACTGCATTGTATCATGATATTCAGTCATTGTACTGTATCATGACATTCAGTCACTGTACTGTATCATGACATTCAGTCACTGTGTTGTATCATGACTTTCAGTCACTGTGTTGTATCATGACTTTCAGTCACTGTGTTGTATCATGACATTCTCTCACTGTGTTGTATCATGACTTTAAGTCACTGTGTTGTATCATGACTTTCAGTCACTGTGTTGTATCATGGCATTCAGTCACTGTTGTATCATGACATTCAGTCACTGTGTTGGATCATGACATTCTGTCACTGTAAATTGTAATGTATCATGACATTCTCTCACTGTGTTGTATCATGACATTCTCTCACTGTTGTATCATGACATTCAGACACTGTGTTGTATCATGGCATTCAGTCACTGTTGTATCATGACATTCAGTCACTGTGTTGGATCATGACATTCTGTCACTGTAATGTATCATGACATTCTCTCACTGTGTTGTATCATGACATTCTCTCACTGTTGTATCATGACATTCAGTCACTGTGTTGGATCATGACATTCAGACACTGTGTTTTATCATGACATTATCTCACTGTTGTATCATGACATTCAGACACTGTGTTGTATCATGACAATCACTCACTGTTGTATCATGACATTCAGACACTGTGTTGTATCATGACATTCTCTCACTGTTGTATCATGACATTCAGTCACTGTGTTGTATCATGACATTTTCTCACTATTGTATCATGACATTCAGTCACTGTGTTTTGTCATGACATTCTCTCACTGTTGTATCGTGACATTCAGTCACTGTGTTGTATCATGACATTCTCTCACTTTTGTATCATGACATTCAGTCACTGTGTTGTATCATGACGTTCTGTCATTGTGTTGTAGTATGAGTGACATTCAGTCACTGTGTTGTATCATGAGTGACATTCAGTCACTGCATTGTATCATGACGTTCTGTCTTTGTGTTGTAGTATGAGTGACATTCAGTCACTGTGTTGTATCATGAGTGACATTCAGTCACTGCATTGTATCATGACGTTCTGTCATTGTGTTGTAGCATGAGTGACATTCAGTCACTGTGTTGTAGCATGAGTGACATTCAGTCACTGTGTTGTATCATGAGTGACATTCAGTCACTGTGTTGTATCATGAGTGACATTCAGTCACTGTGTTGTATCATGAGTGACATTCAGTCACTGTGTTGTATCATGACGTTCTGTCATTGTGTTGTAGTATGAGTGACATTCAGTCACTGTGTTGTATCATGAGTGACATTCAGTCCCTGTGTTGTATCATGAATGGCATTCTGTCATTGAGTTATGTTGTCATATTGTATGGCTACGTTATGTTGTGAATTCTGTCACTGCGGTCTGTCACCGTGGTCTGTCACCATGGTCTGTCACTGCATTCTGTCACCATGGTCTGTCACTGTGGTCTGTCACAGAGTACGAGCATGAGAAGCAGCAGGGTGAGAACTTCCAGGACTGCAGCAATCTGAAGGAGGCAGACCGCAAAAAACAGAAAGTGTGTCGCTTCAACATCGACACGCTTGGTGAGAAGTGTCAGCAGCAGAAGGACTTCGGCTACGATGAAGGACAGCCTTGCATCCTGCTCAAACTTAACAAGGTAAGCCATGCCACTTAACAGAGCGTTGCATCCTGCTCAAACTTAACAAGGTAAGCCATGCCACTTAACAGAGCGTTGCACCCTGCTCAAACTTAACAAGGTAAGCCATGCCATTTAATACAGCCTTGCATCCTGCTCAAACTTAACAAGGTAACCCATGCCACTTAACAGAGCCTTGCATTCTGCTCAAACTTAACAAGGTAAGCCATGCAACTTAATACAGCCTTGCATCCTGCTCAAACTTAACAAGGTAACCCATGCCACTTAACAGAGCATTGCATCCTGCTCAAACTTAACAAGGTAACCCATGCCACTTAACAGAGCCTTGCATTCTGCTCAAACTTAACAAGGTAAGCCATGCAACTTAATACAGCCTTGCATCCTGCCCACACTTAGCAAGGTGGTCCATGCAACTTAATCATTTCATTGCGAGACCCCGCTAGAGTGAGTTGCCATATTATGACGCTTGAATATGACAATCTGCTACAGCGGGATAGTGTTGCATCGGCTTATTCCCTAACTATTGAAATAAACATTAACAGTATCGTTGGAATCGCACAAATGCCCAGGTTTATGATGATGTAAAATGTATTTGTATACTATACAAACATTTCAGGATATTTTGATATATTTGGTAGGATTGTCCGACATGCTGTTGTCGGCCATTGATATGCATCTGTAAAGCCCAATGTTACAATAGTGCCTTTGTTATCATAAAAACCGACAATGTGGTGAGCAATGATAAGGGCATGTATGTGTAAATGGTTTCCTTCACTTATGATAACTGACAATAAGTTTTATTCCAATGAGGGTGTCTCTCTTGTTTACGATATAGGTACCAGGTATGCTTTGCATTTATGCTGCACTAATTTTGATTGTGTGCTCGCCCAGACCTGGGTTCAATTCACTTTTATCAATTCAGTTCCAGTTCATGTGTATTTACCAAGGATCAATTCCAATTCAACGTACTCACAAAAAGGATCAATTCAATTAATTTTAATTAAATTCCAAATCAATTCTAATTCAATAGTGCTCGGCAGGCCTTGTACCAATCGCTGCAGTGTGTACCTGGGTGTTCTGAAGGGTGATGTTGACTAAAATAAGATAATCTGCACCAGTATAATAGTATTATACCACCTTGCAGCCTGGTTAACTAAAGAACGAAGGGGCTGCTGAACTCTGGGTATTGGCAAATGCTACACGGTGACTGAGAGAGCAGAGAACTGCTAGACAAATTATTGCAGCCTATTTTTTGTCTGGTGACAAATCCTTTTGAGCATATCAATGCTGGTAGTTCTACTGTTGGTTGTTTTATTTTGGACTGACCAAAAAGACACATGCACAAATTTTACAATGTATATTTTGTAGTTTATATGCGTCAATTTATAAGAAAAATATCGTAAATTTATTTCCCATTTTGATCAGTTCATTCAGTTGATCTTACTTTGTGGGGTTCAATTCAAATTCAATCTGTTTTTATTTATTCAATTCAAATTCATGCATTTTGTTATCAATTCACTTCAATTAAGAATTGACTGTTGTTTGTGCTTTGCCTTTGGAGTCTTTTATATTATGACATAATTAGTGGATCCATGACATTTCTTCCGAGATTCATGTTATTATTCAGTAATTTGTGTAGTTACTTTGTGACACATTCTTGAATATAAAAAAATATTTTAAAAACTAGTCAACACTAAATTTTCACCATCATGGTACAGTTTTAGGTCATTCATATCAGTTCAGATTTCATCAAGGCAAAATGGTTGATCTTGGGTTTACTGGTTTCTATGCCAACTGTTGTTATAATGCAACTTAACAAAGCTTGCATCCTGCCCAAACTTAACAAGATGAGCTGTGCAACTTAACAGAGCCTTGCATCCTGCCCAAACTTAACAAGGTGAGCTGTGCAGCTCAACATAGCCTTCCATCCTGCCCAAACTTAACAAGGTGAGCTGTGCAGCTCAACATAGCCTTCCATCCTGCCCAAACTTTAAAATGTGAGTCATGTCATCTTGAAAAAAACTTTTGCCCTCATTATGTACAATGAGTGCCATATTAATGTGAACACCAATGTTAGCAGTGTTCAGAATCACTGTTAGTCTGGAGACTTCAGATTGTCAACTGTCGGTCTGGAGACTTGAGACTGTCAACTGTTGGTCTGGAGTCTTGAAGCTGTCAACTGTCGGTCTGGAGACTTGAGGCTGTCAACTGTTGGTCTGGAGACTTGAGGTTGTCAACTGTTGGTCTGTAGACTTGAGGTTTTCAATTGTTGTTCTGCAAACTTGAGGCTGTCAACTGTTGGTCTGGAGACTTGAGACTGTCAACTGTTGGTCTGGAGACTTGAGGTTGTCAACTGTTGATCTGGAAACTTGTGGCTGTCAACTGTTGGTCTGGAGAATTGAGCCAGTCAATTGTCGGTCTGGAGACTTGAGGTTGTCAACTGTCGGTCTGGATACTGGTGGCCTGGAGACTTGAGGTTGTCAACTGTCGATCTGGAGACTTGAGGTTGTCAACTGTTGGTCTGGAGATTTGAGGCCGTTTACTATTGATCTGCAGACTTGAGGCTGTTAACTGTTGGTAATAGTGCCCGCATGACTGAGTCTGAAAATATCTTTTAGCAGTGATTGAAATTTGCACTTCCAAAACTTAGAATGCAAGAGTTGAAGGTCATTCTGACCACCAACATTTCAGCTCATATATAGTAGACTGTTTATAAACTACATATTACTGTACTATAGTGCTCAAACAAGATCAGTTGATGAACACAGAAAAGCTTGTGTCCATCAGAGATTGTGGAACCCACTTATTATATGTTGATTGTAGATCTACTCCAGGGTGGATCCTCAGTACTTGTTGTGTTGACTGTAGATCTATGGATGGATCCCCAGAACTTGTGTTGATTGTAGATCTGTGTGGATCCTCAGAACTTGTTGTGTTGACTGAAGATCTATGGGTGGATCCTCAGAACTAGTTGTGTTGACTGTAGATCTATGGGTCGATCCTTAGAACTTGTTGTGTTGACTAAATCTATGGGTCAATCCCCAGTACTTGTGGTATTGATTGTATCTATATGGGTGGATCTTCAGAACTTGTTATGTTGATTGTAGATATATGGGTGGATCCTCAGAACTTGTGTTGTTGATTGTAGATCTATGAGTGGATCCTCAGTACTTGTTGTGTTGACTGCAGATCTATGGGTGGATCCTCAGAACTTGTTGTGTTGACTGTAGATCTATGGGTGGATCCTTAGAACTTGTTGTGTTGACTAAATATGTGGATGGATCCTCAGTACTTGTGGTATTGATTGTAGATATATGGGTGGATCCTCAGTACTTGTTGTGTTGACTGTAGATGTATGGATGGATCCTCAGAACTTGTGTTGATTGTAGATCTATGGGTGGATCCTCATAACTTGTTGTGTTGATTGTAGATCTATGGGTGGGAGCCTCAGAACTTCTCCAGAGGCTCCCAGGAAGTGCCTAAAGAGATCAAGGATGTGTACACCACTTCAAGTATCTCTGTCACTTGTCATGGAGAAGTAAGTATCTCTCTCACCTGTCAGCATATCACATTAGTCATTACTGAGACAGGGACCATTTCATTAACATTCTTATGAGCTCATATTCCCGATTCTGCCCTTTAAAACCAATTGTTGTCATTAACAGTGATCTTATATAGTGAAAAATGTCAACGCCATGGTGCGCCACTGGGGCACTTGCCATTGTTGTAACGTAACTGACTTTACGTGGGACATTATTGCAGTGTGGTCTTTTGCTATTGTGAGCGACCATCGAAGCAGTCGGTACCTTTGCGTGAATTAAACTCTGTATCTTTGCGTGAATTAACTCTGTATCTTTGCGTGAATTAAACTCTGTTCTGTGTCACTGAACAGAGTAGGACACGGTAACATGGTGTCAGAAATAAACACGAACCTGTCTCGCAAATTTGAAACCACATTCCGTTGCTGGCCTTGACATTTTACATTACCGTAAAGTCGCGAGTTTAAGACATGGCAACAGTTAATATTCCAGCACCGAAGCCCCTCAACATAAATGATAAATCTGCGTCTAGCCTGTGGAAATCCTGGAGGAAAACATGAACTCGGTTTGAAATAGCAACTGGGATAGATGACGCAGGCGACAAGAAAAGGGTGTGCACACTGCTATCCGTCATAGGAGAAGATGCAGTTAAGGTGTTTGACACTTTTCAATACGGGGATGGTGAAAGTGACGATAAAATACAAGACGTGCTCAACAAATTTGAGGAACACTGTAACCCTAGACAAAACACAGTCTATGAGCGTTATAAGTTCCATTGCCGCCACCAGGAGGCTGGTGAATCTGGGTCTTGCTATTTAACAGAATTGCATGTCGCAGCCAACAGCTGTGATTTTGGGACAATTACGACGAGCCAGATTGTGCGCGATCGTTTTGTACACGGTCTGCGCGATGCCAAGGTGCATGAGCGATTGCTGCGAGAAAAGAACCTCACACTCGACAGAGCCTATGAGATGGTTCAAGCGGCTGAGGCTACAGCAGAGCAAATGCATGTGATGTCGGGCGAGCAAACTGGCAGTGCGGTTCGTCAGCAAGGTCATCCAGGTCATCAGGATCAATGAGGTCAATGAGGTCAGCAGGATCAGCAAGGTCGTCAGTCACGCTACACACTGAAGAAGCCATCGTATAGCAAATGCAAGAATTGTTCCTTCGAGCATGCGCCAATGAGCTGCCCTGCATTTGGGAAGGAGTGCCGTAAATGCGGAAAATTAAACCACTTCCAAAGCAGATGCAAACAGAAGAACGTAAAGCAAGTGCAAAGTTCAGTGAGGGACAACGAGTTCAATGTTGGCACACTCACTACAGTGAACAGTGTAGGCAACAAGCGCCGCGCCATGATTACGCTAAATCTGTCCACATTGTGTCAGTCAGTCATCTGTCCACATTGTATCTTTTTGTGACTCATTCACATTACATTTTTCTGTCACCTGTCCACATTGTGTCAATCTGTCCACACTGTCTATTTGTGGCGAATTCATATTGTTTCAGTCTGTCACCTGTTCACATTGTGTCACTTGTCCACGTTGCTTCTTTCCGTTACCCGTTCACATTGTGCCTTTGTATCATGTGTTCACATTGTACCTTTGTGTCACCTGTACATACTGTGTCTCTCTATTACCTCTTCACATTGTGCCTTTGTGTCATCTGTTCATATTGTGTCTTTATGTCACCTGTACAGATTGTGTCTCTGTTACCTGACCATTGTGTCTGCAGAACCCAGCTGATGAAGAGAACATGGGCGAGGTAGCGTTCTACCCCAGCAATGGGTTCCCGTTCTACTACTACCCCTACCTCAACCAGGAGGGCTACCGCCAGCCACTGGTGTTTGTCCACTTCAAACGCCCCAAGAATGGGGTGCTTATACAGATCTGGTGCAAGGCATGGGCCAGCAATGTGTACCACAGTAAGAATGACAGGGCCGGCAGCGTACACTTCGAGCTGCTCGTTGACTAGATGCTCCCACCAGGGGGCACCACTTTACCTTCATCTAGTGACGTTATCGCTCCGAACACAAACACTTGTCATTCAACTTCATTCTGTATCAGCCTGATGGGTGACACCAGGTGGCAGCACTCTACTGCTGTGACTGCAATCATTGACTCGGCAGTTTGTTGTTGTCTTATCATACGGTTATCATGCATTCATTCATATCAGTATAACTTGCCCACAGGTATAGAGTAGTGTAGTTGGCTTCAGAGGCAGTGGAGTGGTAGGTTTGGCTTCAGCTACAATGTCTATGTAATAAGCAGGTACGAGTGTACTTTGTTTGTCTGATCTAGTGCCATGACTTGACAACAGTAGATTCATTCAGTCACAGACACTTCATTCTACCAGGGGTATATATTCAAACATGAAACACATCAGGTTATAGTTTGACTAATATTGTACTGTACCAACATCTTTGTAGCTCTAGTAACTTTAAGCTGCATCTGCAACTCATATTGCCCGTCACAAACCAGATTAATTGGTGTTCAAATCTATCAAGTGTGAATAGTTTAAATAACAGTTTAATACAAAGCACACTTTTTGTGAATTGATCATTACAATGCATAATTTGCAAAAACGTGAACAATCAGTATCCTTGTTATACTATACATAAGGTCACTTTTGCCTCTTGTCAAATTGTGTTTTGGCACAGTAGAAAATGTGTTCAATGATTTCACACAAATTAATACGTTTATACAAAAAACCTAGCAGGTCAAAGTGGAGAGCAGATACCTGGTAGATTAATTTTTTGGGCAAAATTATATCCAAAACAAGCAAGAAATTGCAGACGCAGCTTTAATTCATATATTTTACGACTTCTGATTAATAATTACTCTTTAAAATCATGAAATGTTTTATTTTTTTATTTATATTATGCGACTTATTTGGATCCACAGTATAGATTCACAGATCATAAATAATCACTGTCGACAGTGACAATTTATGTTATCTCTGTCACAGTTAGTGTTGATAGTTGAAGTTGTCTGTCTGTCACTGTCAGTATCGATGTTATCTCTGTGTATCAATGTTGATATTACCACTGTGTGTCAGTGTGGTCAGTTGACTCTATCTCTGTCAGTGATGACAGTTGACGCTGTCTCTGTGTGTTAGTGTTGATAGTTGACGCTATGTCTGTGTGTCAGTGTTGACAGTTGATGCTATCTGTGTGTGTCAGTGTTGTCAGTTGATACTATCTGTGTGTCAGTGTTGACATTCAGTGCTGACATAGCCATTTTGACAGAACTCAGAGTATTTAGTTTGGTGCAGGTGGTTCTTGAAATGTTATAACATTCCACATTGTAAAAACTGTAGATGTATTTTTATACTTACGATATGTATATCAATAAATATGACGGATATCAATACACAAGAGATGTTGCATTTCTCCTTTCTGCACATTGACTTTGTATGCATGAATGTAGGCACACACAGACATGCCAGGAGACATGCAAATGTACATATGTACCAGCCAAGCTAATACACACAGCACACAAACACGCATAAGAATTGTACGTAATAGTGAAGTTTGAAAGTAGATTTCACTTAGCAAATGTGATTTTAGTCCTTTGAGGCAGAAAGGTCCAACAGACTTATGCCATCCCTCTGTGTCCGCCACGCACTGTTAGCTGCCATATCTCGGAAACCGTTCAACAACTTTTTCTCTAATTTTGTATAGACATCTTAGCGTACTGCCACTATGCACGAGAAATCTGTATTTGATTTTGTATATATATTTCATTGAATCATTCTAACACCCCCAACTAGTAAATTTTAACATTTTGTCTATTTTTTCAAAAATTCTTCAGTAAGTTTTTTTCTGATTTTGCATAGACATTTCATGTGGTAGTCTCACTGTACACATGAAATCTGTATTTGATTCAATCATTCTAAGGGCACCTCAGGACCCCCCAAAATGAGATGGTATGTAGTGTAGTGTGTTTGTCACATATTGGACTGGTTGCTAAGAGAATGTCCTTCCGACTGCAACCGGACACTACACAGGCTGCATGCCATGGCATTGGCCAGATTAATGATGTGTCATTGAGGGGGACTGGATTCTGGGAACTGGTGTACTGTAGTAAACAGGCAGTTGCTGAAATAAAGTAGCCCTGTGAACTAGTACCACTGCGTTGAGTATTGCCTTCATTGTTATTGTATGATACAGCGTTACTGCATAGAAAGTGACTATGTAACACTAATTGCAATGAATATTTTGTTATACCATGTCAAATTTTATTTTCATGTGAATAATTACTCAACTTTTCTTCATAACTAATTCTTGACGTGTGCCCTGTTTAAATTCTTGTAACTTTGGTTATAGTGCAAATATTTCAGTAACTTTTCTCTGATTTTGCATAATCATTTCATGTGGTAGTGCCACTATACACAATAAATCCGTATTTGATTGAATCATTCTAACCCCCAGGGCCCCCCAAACTCCAAAGGAAATCAGGGCCTCTTGGCCCATTTTTGTCCATGTTAACTTATCATCACCCAACATATTTTGTGATTTCAGTTATTAATTGCTTCTTTGATGATCTGTGTAGAGATAGTCTTCTGCATAAGTCCCGTAATTAATATCATCAAACACAACAGAACATATTTGTGTCACCACTCACCAGCAAATAAACTAATTACATACTTTCAAAGCATTAAAAGTGTCATTAATGTATGTGCTAAAAAGAAAACTAAACCATATAACATTGTGGCAATAGATTGCACATTTTATTCACAGACATTACAACAGCCTGTCTCACAAACATTAGCAATAACACTGACTAGCAAAATAAATTATCTAAAATACATATAAAGCAACCTTTACTGTTGAACAGTACATGGGTATAAAAGATATCTTCAAAAGAAGCCATCGGATATTCTAAAAAGCACTGATTTGTTGACACTGCAATTTTAGTTCAATAAATGAACTGATGATTACAAAATAACTTTGTTTAAAAACACATGGGAATATCAAAGTAGGTCAATACAGACCTGTCACAGGGTGTGGGGTGAATACAGACTTGTCACAGGATGTGGGGTGAATACAGACCTGTCACAGGATGTGGGGTGAATACAGACTAGTCACAGGGTGCAAATGAATACAGACCTGTCACAGGGTGTGGGGTGAATACAGACTAGTCACAGGGTGCGGGATGAATACAGACTTGTCACAGGATGTGGGGTGAATACAGACCTGTCACAGGGTGTGGGGTGAATACAGACTAGTCACTGGGTGCAGGATGAATAGAGACCTGTCACATGGTGTGGGGTGAATACAGACCTGTCACAGGGTGTGGGGTGAATACAGACCTGTCACAGGGTGTGGGGTGAATACAGACCTGTCACAGGGTGTGGGGTGAATACAGACCTGTCACAGGATGTGGGATGAATACAGATCTGTCACAGGATGTGGGGTGAATACAGACCTGTCACAGGATGTGGGATGAATACAGACTTGTCACAGGATGTGGGGTGAATACAGACTTGTCACAGGATGTGGGGTGAATACAGACTTGTCACAGGATGTGGGGTGAATACAGACCTGTCACAGGGTGTGGGTTGAAAACAGACTAGTGACAGGGTGTGGGATGAATACAGACTTGTCACAGGGTGTGGGGTGAATACAGACCTGTCACAGGGTGTGGGGTGAAAACAGACTAGTCACAGGGTGTGGGGTGAATACAGGGTGTGGACTGTATGCAGACAAACGTGGGGTGAATATGGAGACTTGCCTCAGGACATGGGGTGATTATAGAGACTTGCCACAGGATGTGTGGTGAACATATAAAAACAGAAAAATGCTGTGACCTGCAAGTGTCATTTGTGTGATTGTCACAAGTGTGTGTCACTAATGTAAGTGCAGCACTTAAGACATATGGCATCACTAGTGTGAGTGTGTCACTAACGTGTCACTCTGATGGATTACAAGACGTTGACTACACGGTGAAGTTGTCATCCATACAGTGGCGCCACTGGTAGTTGTACACGGTTGTCGCCATTGGTAACATCGACTTCCTGCACGTTCCTGCATTCGATACGACGGTGACTCGAGTTGTTCGCCAACAAACGCTCGGCCTCCATGGTTGTCAACGGCAACCGTATCAGTGCCACCGACACACACAGCGTTGCCATTGGTAACGGGCATATCAACACATCGTACTTGCTGTATCTTCTTTGTTGATGCTAGCTTCGTGCTGCCGGCCTGCTCACCACCACTGTAGTACCACGCACTGTTGCCATAGCAACTATGCGCTGCGTCATGGCTGACACTGGAACCGCCACACCATTGGCTGGTGGTGGTGTCATGCACGCGACTGACATCAGAAGGCTTGAGGCTGTAATCGGCTGCAGTGCGAGTGCACCAGCTGTCACTGCTGCTGTAGTGTCGACTGTCGCTACTGGCAGGCTGGTACCACCCACAGTCAGTGGAGCTCAACGTGTCAGTCACATGATCCAGGCACGCTGAGAAACTCTCACTAGTGCTGTACGGTAGCATCACTTGGCGGGGCCGACTCCCTCCGCTCAGTGGGGGTGCCACCAGGCAGGGATCAGTTATTAATGGGTCGGTTGAAACGTGATGCCGACTGTCTTCTACTCGGCTGCCCGGTGCCCCACACCCCTGGTACTCATCCACACACCAGGTGGCGTTTCTGCTGTCGATGCTGCTAGAGCGTGTCAGTGACGTTGGTATGGTGACATCAAAGGTGATCCCAGCGCCATCCACATCATCATGGCTGACACTGGTGTCATTTCTACAGCGGTGGTCTGCTAAAGCTGACCACTGTCCCAGGGACACGTGGCTGAAGCCAAGCTGACCGCCTGCAGTGTCACACGCACTCATACGACCCTCGCTCTTGCCCACGGCATTGTAAAGCTGCTCCGATGGGGCACAATCACTGGCAATAGGGTGAATAGGGTCTCGCACAAAGTAGTTGCCTCCAATAACACTGGCTTCCTCATCCTTGCCTTCCTCCACCCAGTCCGGAGCCAGACCTACAGACAGACACCAACACCTAACAGCTGTGTCTGGAGCCAGGCCTACAGACAGACACCAACACCTAACAGCTGTGTCTGGAGCCAGACCTACAGACAGACACCAACACCTGACAGCTGTGTCTGGAGCCAGGCCTACAGACAGACACCAACACCTAACAGCTGTGTCTGGAGCCAGACCTACAGACAGACACCAACACCTAACAGCTGTGTCTGGAGCCAGGCCTATACAGACAGACACCAACATCTCACAGCTGTCTGGAGCCAGGCCTACAGACAAACAACATCTCACAGCTATGTCCGGTCTGGAGCCAGGCCTACAGACAGACAACAACATCTCACATCTATGTCCAGTCTGGAGCCAGGCCTACAGAGACACCAACATCTCACAACTGTGTCCAGTCTGGAGCCAGGCCTACAGACAAACAACATCTCACAGCTATGTCCGGTCTGGAGCCAGGCCTACAGACAGACAACAACATCTCACATATATGTCCAGTCTGGAGCCAGGCCTACAGAGACACCAACATCTCACAACTGTGTCCAGTCTGGAGCCAGGCCTACAGACAGACAACAACATCGCACAGCTGTGTCCAGTCTGGAGCCGGGCCTACAGACAAACGCCAACATCTGATGAAAAGTACCAGTCATACGTGACAACTCACCCCTGTAGATGACACAAGCAACATATCACAGCTGTGCCCTGTTTGGAGCCAGGCCTACAGTCAGACACCAACATCTCAAAACTGTCTCTAGTCTGGAGCCAGACCTACATAGAGACACCAACATCTCACAGCTGTGTCCAGCCTGGAGCCAAGCCTACAGACAGACACCAACATCTTATAGCTGTGTCTGGAGCGAGGCCTACAGAAAACAACATCCCACAGCTGTGTCCAGTCTGGACCCGGGCCTACAGACAAACGCCAACATCTGATGAGAAGTTCCAGTCATACGTGACAACTCACCCCTGTAGATGACACAAGCAAGATGTTCAGTCATGCGTGAACGTTCCTTCTGTTCGATCAGGTACATGATGTAGTCAGTGAACATCATTCCAAGTAGATGGTACGACCCTGCAGCATAGTCACATGACCACCCTCAGCCAAACAAATTCAGCAACATATGTGTGTGTCCTTCACCATATGCAGCTTTTATCAATAACCAACTAGACGGTGTCACTCATGTCACATACTCTGTCTACTCGTGTCACATACTCTGTCTACTCGTGCTGCTTACTCTGTCTACTCGTGTCGCTTACTCTGTATACTCGTGTCGCTTACTCTGTCTACTCGTGTCGCTTACTCTGTCTACTCGTGTCGCTTACTCTGTCTACTCGTGTCGCTTACTCTTTCTACTAGTGTCGCTTACTCTGTCTACTCGTGTCGCTTACTCTTTCTACTCGTGTCGCTTACTCTGTCTACTCGTGTCGCTTATTCTGTCTACTCGTGTCGCTTACTCTGTCTACTCGTGTCGCTTACTCTGTCTACTCGTGTCGCTTACTCTGTCTACTCGTGTCGCTTATTCTGTCTACCCGTGTCGCTTACTCTGTCTACTCGCGTCGCTTACTCTGTCTACTCGCGTCGCTTACTCTGTCTACTCGCGTCGCTTACTCTGCCTACTCGTGTTGCTTACTCTGCCTACTCGTGTCGCTTACTCTGTCTACTCGTGTTGCTTACTCTGTCTACTCGTGTTGCTTACTCTGTCTACTCGTGTCGCTTACTCTTTTTATTAGTGTGTCGCTTACTGTCTACTCGTGTCGCTTACTCTGCCTACTCGTGTCGCTTACTCTGTCTACTCGTGTCGCTTACTCTTTTTATTAGTGTGTCGCTTATTCTGTCTACTAGTGTCGCTTACTCTGTCTACTCGTGTCGCTTACTCTGTCTACTCGTGTCGCTTACTCTGTCTACTCGTGTCGCTTACTCTGTCTACTCGTGTCGCTTACTCTGCCTACTCGTGTCGCTTACTCTGCCTACTCGTGTCGCTTACTCTGTCTACTCGTGTCGCTTACTCTGTCTACTCGTGTCGCTTACTCTGTCTACTCGTGTCGCTTACTCTGTCTACTCGTGTCGCTTACTCTTTTTATTAGTGTGTCGCTTACTCTGTCTACTCATGTCGCTTACTCTGTCTACTCGTGTCGCTTACTCTGCCTACTTGTGTCGCTTATTCTGTCTACTAGTGTCACTTACTCTGTCTACTCGTGTCGCTTACTCTGTCTACTCGTGTTGCTTACTCTGTCTACTCGTGTCGCTTACTCTGTCTACTCGTGTCGCTTACTCTGTCTACTCATGTCGCTTACTCTGTCTACTTGTGTCGCTTACTCTGTCTACTCGTGTCGCTTACTCTGTCTACTCTTGTCGCTTATTCTATCTACTCATGTCACTTACTCTATCTACTCGTCTTGCTTACTCTGTCTACTCGTCTCACTTACTCTTTTTATTAGTGTCGCTTACTCTGTCTACTTGTGTCGTGTAGTCTGTATACTCGTGTCGCTTACTCTTTCTACTCCTGTCGCTTTCTCTGTCTACTCGTGTCACTTACTCTGTCTACTTGTATCGCATACTCTGTCTACTTGTGTCGCTTACACTATCTACTGATGTCACCTACCTTGTCTGTTTGTCTAGAACAGTGTTTAGAGTGAAGGCACACTGACCAAACATGTCTACAGTGTCTAGATTGAGAGAATACTTTGCAATCATGTCTAATGTCTAAAGTGAGTAACGAATATTAACCAAGCATGTCTAGAATGCGTGAATACTAACCAAACATGTCTACAGTGTATAGAGCGAGTGAATACTGACCAAACATTTCTACAGTGTATAGAGCGAGTGAATACTAACCAAACATTTCTACAGTGTATAGAGCGAGTGACTACTAACCAAACATTTCTACAGTGTATAGAGCGAGTGAATACTAACCAAACATGTCTACAGTGTATAGAGCGAGTGAATACTGACCAAACATGTCAGCACTAACGAGGGTGAGGTCTTTGAGGATCACTTTCAGAACAAACGTCCAGGTCAACAGGAACTGACGACCAACAGATGGCAACACCAGCTTCTTATCTTGCGCCACCTGGTGTGAAGGCACCCAATCAATTTCAGCATAATTATAAATACATTGATGATCATTAAACAGTTAAAACATCTGATTCTATTACTCTGAGTGAGACTAGACTGTAGGAACCAGAGTGAATGAGTGATTGGTACATACATACTATACTAGAGGAACCAGAGTGAATGAGTGATTGGTAAAGACAGACTAGACTGTAGGAACCAGAGTGAATGAGTGATTGGTACAGACAGGTTAGACTGTAGGAACCAGAATGAATGAGTGATTGTAGGAACCAGAGTGAATGAGTGATTGTACAGACAAACTAGTCTGATAGGAACCAGAGTGAATAAGTGATTGGTACAGACAGACTATGCTAGAGGAACCAGAGTGAATGAGTGATTGAAGGAACCAGAGTGAATGAGTGATTGAAGGAACCAGAGTGAATGAGTGATTGAAGGAACCAGAGTGAATGAGTGATTGAAGGAACCAGAGTGAATGAGTGATTGTAGGAACCACAGTGAATGAGTGATTGAAGGAACCAGAGTGAATGAGTGATTTGTACAGACAGACTAGACCGTGAGAACCACAGTGAATGAGTAATTGGTACAGACAGACTATGCTAGAGGAACCAGAGTGAAAGAGTGATTGGTAAACACAGACTAGATTGGGAACCAGAGTGAATGAGTGATTGGTACAGACAGACTAGACTGTAGGAACCAGAGTGAATGAGTGATTGTAGGAACCAGAGTGAATGGGTGATTTGTATAGACAGACTAGACCGTGAGAACCACAGTGAATGAGTGATTGGTACAGACAGACTATGCTAGAGGAACCAGAGTGAAAGAGTGATTGGTAAACACAGACTAGATTGGGAACCAGAGTGAATGAGTGATTGGTACAGACAGACTAGACTGTAGGAACCAGAGTGAATGAGTGATTATAGGAACCTGAGTGAATGAGTGATGTGTACAGACAAACTAGACTAGTAGGAGCCAGAGTGAATAAGTGATTGGTACAGACAGACTATGCTGGAGGAACCAGAATGAATAAGTGATTGGCACAGATAGACTAGATTGGGAACCAGAGTGAATGAGTGATTGGTACAGACAGACAGACAGTATTTATTTTGACCATCAAAAGTACATAAACTACAATATAAAATTCATTGTAAGGTCAGGGAGGCTCCCATTAAGACAATTATATGTCGCTATCATGGGAGCCACCCCACTGATGTAACATAATTATATGATTACCATGTGATCAACTATATATGCATACATATATGTGTAAACATAGTATGTTTAGTATAGTGTATTATAGTATAGTATAATACATAAATTAATTTAAACAAATGCAAAGTCATGTCTAGTTTAAGAATGACAGATGTAACAGTGAGAAATATAACAACATGATTCATAGTTCTTGATAAAGTAATTGTTTGTATAAGTGGAAAAACTATATAAACTATGTGTATAAATGTTATCAAGGATGATGCTTGGAGTATTGTTAACAGTTTGTATAATGTTGTGTCTGATGTACTTTTTTGCATATTGATGATTAACTATGGCAATAAATAAGTTGTTTTTACCACGTGTGTTGTATTGGTGAATTGCAAAGTTATATGTGTATGGAATACGACTGAAATATTCTGGTATAACCTTGTTGATCAATTTGTAATAAAATTTGAGCTGTTGGAGTCTATAGATGTCATCCAGCTGAAGAAATTTACATTCTTTGAAGATGGGATCTGTATGAGAATTGTATTTACTTGAAGTAACTATTCGCACTGCTTTCTTTTGAAGTTTAAAAATGCGATGGGCTTGATAACCCCTCACCAATATGCCACAATTAATCTTGGGAAGAATGAGCGAATTATACACTATAGATAATATGTTCTTAGGTAATACATGTTTAAGTTTATTTAAAATTCCAATTATTTTATTGATTTTATTCGCTGTTTTATTTATATGGCTGTCCCAATTTTGGTGTTGGTTTATGGTGATACCTAAAAAATTAAAACCATGTACACATTTAATATTTGTCCCATCAATTTCGATTTTCGATTTCCTTTTGGGGCATGTGAAATACAATGAATTTTGTTTTTTTTATGTTAAGAGAAAGTTTGTTTACCTTTAGCCACCTGCATATATTTTCTAATTCTTTATTCATATTTTGGACTTGGCCATCTGGAGATTGGAATTTATTCAATGTACCAAAACGAGTGAGGTCGTCTGCATACATTATGAATTTAAAATGATCACTTGAAAATATTATGTCATTAATATATGATAAATAGAAGGGGTCCTAAAATAGACCCTTGTGGGACACCAGTGTTTATGGCAGCTACTTCCGACTTGTAAGCACCAATTTCAACATACTGCTTACGATTGTGTAAGTAGTTTTTACTTAGATCTAGTGGTGCATCATTTATTCCATAATAATTTAGTTTTTGTAATAATATGTTATGAGAGACTAGACTGGGTACCAGAGTGAATAAGTGACTGCTACAGACTAGACTGTAGTAACCAGGTGTGAATGAGTGATTGGAACAGATAAACTAGACTGTGAACCAGAGTGAATGAGTGATTGGTACAGGCAAACTAGATTATAGGAACCAGAGTGAATGATCGATTGGTACCAACAGACTAGACTGTGGGAACCAGAGTGAATAAGTGATTGGTACAAACTAGACCGTAGGAACCAGACTGAATGAGTGATTGGTACAGACAGACTAGACCATGAGAACCACAGTGAATGAGTGACTGGTAGACAGATATTAGACCGTGAGAACCACAGTGAATGAGTGATTGATACAGACAGACTAGACCGTGAGAACCACAGTGAATGAGTAACTTGTACAGACTAGACCGTGAGAACCACAGTGAATGAGTGATTGGTACAGACAGACTAGACCGTGAGAACCACAGTGAATGAGTGACTTGTACAGACAGACTAGACCGTGAGAACCACAGTGAATGAGTGATTGGTACAGACAGACTAGACCGTGAGAACCAGAGTGAATGAGTAATTGGTACAGACAGACTAGACCATGAGAACCAGAGTGAATGAGTGATTGGTACAGACAGAGTAGACTGTGGGAACCAGAGTGAACGAGTAATTGGTACAGACATACTAGACCGTGAGAACCAGAGTGAATGAGTGATTGGTACAGACAGACTAGACCATGAGAACCAGAGTGAATGAGTGATTGGTACAGACAGACTAGACCGTGGGAACCAGAGTGAATGAGTGACTGGCACAGACAGACTAGACCATGAGAACCAGAGTGAATGAGTGACTGGTACAGACATACTAGACCGTGAGAACCAGAGTGAATGAGTGATTGGTACAGACAGACTAGACCGTGGGAACCAGAGTGAATGAGTGACTGGCACAGACAGACTAGACCGTGAGAACCAGAGTGAATGAGTGACTTGTACAGACTAGACCGTGAGAACCACAGTGAATGAGTGATTGGTACAGACAGACTAGACCGTGAGAACCACAGTGAATGAGTGACTTGTACAGACAGACTAGACCGTGAGAACCACAGTGAATGAGTGATTGGTACAGACAGACTAGACCGTGAGAACCAGAGTGAATGAGTGATTGGTACAGACAGACTAGACCGTGGGAACCAGAGTGAATGAGTGACTGGCACAGACAGACTAGACCGTGAGAACCAGTGTGAATGAGTGACTGGTACAGACATACTAGACCGTGAGAACCAGAGTGAATGAGTGATTGGTACAGACAGACTAGACCATGAGAACCTGTGAGTGGTACATACTGAGTGACCTAGAGTGGACAAGGGCTCACCTGGAAGACACAGGAGTGAACGAGTGAGTGGACCCAGGCCAGGTAGCGATCAACTGTGCTGTGCTGGTAGAGCAACTTCTCAAACTCGTGAAGACCTGTCAACGGAAGCAACACTGTCACACCACTGTCATGCTACTGTCACACCACTGTCATGCCACTGTCACACCATTGTCATGCCACTGTCACACCACTGACATGCCAATGTCATTCCACTAACATGTCAATGTCATTCCACTGCCATGCCAATGTCATGTCACTGACATGCCAATGTCATGTCACAGACATGCCAATGTCATGTCACAGACATGCCACCGACATGCCAATGTCATGCTACTGTCATGTCAATGTCATGTCACCAACATGCAAATGTCATGTCACAGACATGCCACCGACATGCCAACTTCACCGCATCAACAGCTATATTTTATTCTCTCCTCACACTCACATTTTCTAATTCGACATTGTTGTCGATGTTGCTCACTGACGTCATCATCCACTAGAGTGCAGCACTCGTGAGCTACAGCCGTGACATCTAGTTGCTTCCAGTCACGGTGCAGTTTGCGCACCATGTCTGCACTGTGGAGGAAGGCGCGTGCTACAGTGGCCATTTGTGAGATGCCTGCCCGCCGTCTGAGGCACAGACTGAAGGCTCGCGCAACTGCAACAGCCACAAACAGTCAACTACACGAGCAGGACAAGAGATTTCATGGACTGTTCACAATTGAAGGGTTTCAGGGCAAAACGCAATAAACGCCATTTTAGAAATATCACCCAAACCTCAAATAAACATTTGTTTAAACACGTGTTGAGTTAGGATATTTTTTAATTTATACAAAAACGCAATAAATCCTCATGAAAAAACATGCACAAAAGAGCATTTGGTTTCAAAATGCGATAAGCGCCATCCGTCTTTGTTATTAAAATGCGATATATCCATGTTCAGCCAATCAGCACCACTGTGCCACACGTGCAGCTACTCAGAGCTAAATATACAGCATTTTGATAACAGAATCATTTAAAATCACGTTTTGTGTAACAAATGTGCAATCAATATTTTGCCACCTTTTTCTATGATTTTGTATTCTAAATACATATCAACTTAATTTACAAGTTGTTATTTAAACTTTGAGGATGAAGCACAAATGTCACTTTATCTCAGAACAAAGAAAATGTAGCATTTTGCCGTGAAACCCTTCAATGGGTCGCTTACAATGTTGGAGTAACATAAATTATATTGATGGTATCATTCATTATACGTGGTAAATAGAGTAGAGACAATTGTGTGCACACCAAAGTAATACTATCTTGGAAAGACCACATTAAACTGAAACCGTCGTGAAAGACGAACACAACAATATGACAGTTAAATGCCTACTATTATAAAATTATAATAACTAATTGTAAGACAGTTGAAAAAATCTAACTTTTAGTGAAACAAGAAGATCACTAGCAGGTCGGGCCATACAGTGGGTTGTGGACATCATGTAGCAGGTCAGGCTATAGAGTGGACTGTGAACATCATCTAGCAGGTCTGACCATAGAGTAGACTGTGAACATCATCTAGCAGGTCTGACCATAGAGTGGACTGTGAACATCATCTAGCAGGTCAGGCCATACAGTGGGCTGTGGACATTATCTAGCAGGTCTGGCCACATAGTGGACTGTGGACATAATCTAGCAGGTCGGGCCTTACAGTGGGCTGTGGACATCACCTAGCAGGTCAGGCCAGAGTAGACTGTGGAAATCATCTAGCAGGTCGGGCCACAGAGTGGACTGTGGATATCACCTAGCAGGTCAGGCCATAGAGTGGGCTGTGAACATCATCTAGCAGGTCAGGCAACAGAGTGAACTGTGGGTTATCATCTAGCAGGTCGGGCCATAGAGTGGACTGTGAACATCATCTAGCAGGTCAGGACATAGAGTGGACTGTGAACATCGTCTAGCAGGTCAGGCCATACAGTGGGCTGTGGACATCATCTAGCAGGTCTGGCCACATAGTGGACTGTGGACATAATCTAGCAGGTCGGGCCGTACAGTGGGTTGTGGACATCATCTAGCAGGTCGGGCCGTACAGTGGGCTGTGGACATAATCTAGCTGGTCGGGCCGTACAGTTGGCTGTGGACATCATCTAGCAGGTCAGGCCATACAGTGGGCTGTGGACATCATCTAGCAGGTCGGGCCGTACAGTGGGCTGTGGACATCATCTAGCAGGTCGGGCCGTACAGTGGGCTGTGGACATCATCTAGCAGGTCAGGCCATACAGTGGACTGTGGACATAATCTAGCAGGTCGGGCCGTACAGTGGGCTGCGACATCATCTAGCAACTCAGGCCATAGAGTGGACTGTGGACATCATCTAGCAGGTTGAACCATAGAGTGAACTGTTGACATCACCTAGCAGGTCAGGCCAGAGTAGACTGTGGAAATCGTCTAGTAGGTCGGGCCACAGAGTGGACTGTGGATATCACCTAGCAGGTCAGGCCATAGAGTGGGCTGTGAACATCACCTAGCAGGTCAGACCAGAGTGGACTGTGGACATCACTTAGCAGGTCAGGCAACAGAGTGAACTGTGGATTATCATCTAGCAGGTCGGCCATAGAATGGACTGTGAACATCATCTAGCAGGTCAGGCCATAGAGTGGACTGTGGACATCATCTAGCATGTCAGGCCATAGAGTGGACTGTGGACATCATCTAGCAGGTTGAACCATAAAGTGGACTGTTGACATCACCTAGCAGGTCAGGCTAGAGTAGACTGTGGAAATCGTCTAGTAGGTCGGGCCACAGAGTGGACTGGATATCACCTAGCAGGTCAGGCCATAGAGTGGGCTGTGAACATCATCTAGCAGGTCAGACCAGAGTGGACTGTGGACATCACTTAGCAGGTCAGGCAACAGAGTGAACTGTGGGTTATCATCTAGCAGGTCGGGCCATAGAGAGGACTGTGAACATCATCTAGAACGTCAGGCCTTAGAGTGGACTGTGAACATCATCTAGCAGGTTGAACCATAGAGTGAACTGTTGGATATCATCTAGTTGGTCAGGCCATTGAGTGGACTGTGAATGTCACTTGTAATGCACTCATCGGATTACCACTGATTTTCTGATAAAAATCAAGAGAATCAACTAACCACTGACTCAACAACTGACCACTCACCCTGCAGTTTCTTGAGTCTGAGAGCTTCTGGTAGAATGCCATGACAACTGGACAGCCACATGACGAGGTCATCGGCCAAACTGTGCACACTGGACAGCAAGCTGTAGGTAAATAACAACGGACATCATGTTACAGGTAAACACCAACACTTGAAACCATGATGCAGCTATGGTCGCTAGGGACAGTGGCTGCAACTCTCTATTGCAACTACAGATGGTCGCTACAGAGAGGTGACCTGCTGGACAGTGGCTGCAGTCTCAACTAGAGATGGTTGCAAAAGAGAGGTGATCTGCTAATCAGTGGCTGTAGTCTCAACTAGAGATGGTCAATACAAAGAGGTGACCTGATGGACAGTGGCTGTAATCTTAACTAGAGATGGTTGTTACAGAGAGGTCACCTGCTGGACAGTGGTTGTAGTCTCAACTAGAGATTGTCACTATAGAGAGGTGACCTGGTGGACAGTGGCTGTAATCTTAATTAGAGATGGTTGTTACAGAGAGGTCACCTGCTGGACAGTGGTTGTAGTCTCAACTAGATATGGTCACTATGGAGGGGTGACCTGATGGACAGTGGCTGTAGTCTCAACTAGAGATGGTCACTATAGAGAGGTGACCTGATGGACAGTAGCTGTAATCTTAATTAGAGCTGGTTGTTACAGAGAGGTCACCTGCTGGACAGTGGCTGCACTCTCAACTAGAGATGGTCACTATATAGAGGTGACATAATGGACAGAGCTGTAATCTTAACTAGAGATGGTCACTATAGAGAGGTCACCTGCTGGACAGTGGCTGCAGGACAGTGGGCACAAGGAGACTGGCAACTGTCTTGTAGAGCTGGATGTCACAGAGCGCGACGAGACTGATCACCTGACAGTCGGTGAGGACACAGGTGACACGCGGCGGCAGACACTGCCAGAACTGGACCAGCTGGTCACGCACCTACAACACAACACACTCAGTGTGACACAGCTACAACACAACACACTCAGTGTGACACAGCTATAACACAACACACTCAGTGTGACACACCTACAACACAACACACTCAGTCTGACACACGTACAACAAAATACACTCAGTCTGACACACGTACAACATAACACACTCAGTCTGATGCACCTACAACACAAAACACTGACTGACACGCCTACAACACAACACCCTCAGTCTGACACAGCTACAACATAACATACTCGGTCTGACACACCTACAAAACAATACACTCAGTCTGACACACCTACAACACAACACAACACACTCAGTCAGACACACCTACAACAAACAACACACTCTAACAGGATCTCTGACACACCTACACACAAGTCGGTCTGTCTAAGTTTGTACTCCACTTACGTTAATTAGTAGGATGTTTCACTTTTGCATCTTAAACCAGCAGCACAGTACACTGGCGATCACACATGAATGCACGCATGTACACATGCATGCACGCACACAGACAAAACCAACACGAGTCACTAGAGCAGCCGAGTACGCTGGTAATAACACATACACGCACGCATGCATGCATGCACACACGCACACAAACACAAAACCTACACGAGTCACTAGAGCAGTACAGTATGCTGCAGTCGCACACACATAACCTGCCTGAGTGAAGCATGAGTGCAGTACACTGGTGATCACGCACTGACAGTGATGTTTGTACATCATCAACAACACTGCCACCTGCAGACAAATGCATGCACATTCACATAGTTAATTGACACATTTTAAACACACACATAATAGTAATAATATATAGTATTGCCTAGAAATTTGCTCCACCATTCGATTACTTTTGAAGTAGAAGAAACTGACAGTCCATTAATTCTAATAAAATGGATACATCTGAAATTAGTTGTAATTCACGGTAAAAATAAAGTTACATGTATTACTAATAATAAACAATAACACTACCTGTCCATGTTTATGTACATTTAACAGGTGTAATGACTGATGGGGAGAAGTGGGTATGGTAGCTCTGAGGGTGTAGTCATGCCAGGGTGTCGATCAGGGTTTGATTCCACCTAGACCTGTCGAGATTTCGAAATTTAGGCAATCTCGTTCACCCTAAGTTGCCTGTTTGTTCCAGATGAGACATTACAACACAACACGTTCTTTCTAATATTGGAAGTAAAAAATGTATACAGGTAAATGGAAAACCAGGTGATACTGGAACAGTGTGATTGCTGCCTGTCCAAAGGGATTCGATGGTCCTTTGAAGCATAGTCCTCAGCGAAATCCCCTTTTCACACATGACTAATGGGACAGGCCTCATTGGCTTCCCATTCATTCACTGATTAATTGCTGGGTAATGTTTGACCAGCACTTCATCTTATAATACTAACCTTAGTCAGTGGCTACCTGCACAAGGCTGACCTTATGACTCCCAGAAGTGTGAAAAACAGCCTGATGCATTTGTCTTGAGTCAATCAGACAGAGTGAAGTAACAGTAGCAAAGACTTGCTGTTGTTGAAAACTACTCTGGCTCATTGAAAAGGTAATGCACCATTTTGGATAATGGACACATAGTGGAATAATCTGACAGCCGGATATTTTTGTACTTTTTTACTTAAGTACTTTTCTATACAACTACTTGTTTTACTTTTAGTTAAGTTCATTCTTGGGGGGATACTTTTACTTTTACTTAAGTAGTTTTTTTTTAGTTACTTTTACTTAGTTACTTTATTGGAGTACTTGTAGCAGCACTGCATGCAGTGTGGATGACCCTTAGCACGGATTGTGCTGCCATATGTCATTGGTGACAAATTCGGCAGTGGGGTACAAACATTGGCCATATTTTTTATTTGCACATGAAAATTTCCAAAAGACAAAAACATCCAATATCATAATTGAAACATTAAAGTATAGTGAATGTGTTAGAAGTGTTGAATGTAGGCAACACCATATTTCAACTTTGTCAAATATTGACCCACAGGACACATTCTGTTTAGTTGCACTACTTAAAGGAAAACAAAAGGCAACGTTTTGGTGTTAAGCATCTAAAAGAGTTAATACAAACTAACAATTTCCAACTACAATCAAATTTTTAACGTCAGCGGTTTACCAGGAAAACATTTTTGAACACGCAACTACCGAATTTCTATGGACTACGCCATTGTTAGAAGAAAGTGACGTCACACTGTCGTAACTTTTCTGCGTACTATTTGTTCCCAACTCCGTTAGGTGGCGCTATGGTAAGTTTACCCATTAAACTATGTGCGCATGCGCTGTGACTGTGTAAATAAGATGGCTTTCCAATTCTTCGGAAGACAACGAAAACCAAATCGATTTCAAAGCCGCTGGTTACCGGTTTGAACCACAAAAACAATGGAAGATACGACAGAGGCGGGTGCCGGTGGGCACGAACAGGAAGGCCCACGGGCAGTCGAAATGTCGAGGCGCATGCCATGCCGAGATGGAATTGACTGGTGTCGGTGTGGAAAATGCCGCAGCGATCTCCTTGTTCAGGAACAAGAACTGAATATGTCTGCTGCCAGGAGGCGGTTGCTACTCGACAGCAACGCTGTTGGTGAAGGTAATTATTAATCTGTTTAGTTTATTGTTTAAATAACCGATGAGCGTAAGTTCCGGGCTGCGTATGAACAGCGAGAGATGATCGCTCGGGCCGGGACACGTCACTTGTCTTACATTTGGGATTGGTTGACGTTTAATGTTAGATCTCGCTCTCAGTGCCACTGCACTCAGTGTTTGAACTTTGACATGTCCATTTTCTAATACCACCCATGGCTGTACCTTCACTTTTTAAAAGAAATGTAGTTGAATGGGTAAACCGTTGAATGGTTCCATGATTCATGTGAACCAAAATTGTACAGGTCAGAGCTATGATGGAGTATGAACAATATGTGGCAGTACTACTTTTTAAACACATGGCAGGTAGATAGATTATTTTTAACTTTATGCATACTGCAATTTTTCTGCCAAAAGTTTACATTGGCTCTTATGAATAAAATGTACCTTGAACATTTTTCAGCCAGAGCCCCCATTTGTTTTGGTGACAAATAAAATGACCACCGTTTTGTGCAAATATTGACACATTTCAAAACGGCCTTCCTTAATCTGCATGATATTTGTATGGACCCAGGTATAATACTGGGATGAATACAGTTAGAGGATCGTGATGCATTCTTTGTGAAATTTGTTCAGAATAATAATCCATGTTTGCTTAACATTCGTGTAAAACTATTATTTAAAAGCTTAATTCTTTGTTACAGGTGGATTGCTGTGCATTACAACGAGCAGGGGATTTAGAATTCTTTGTTTGGAGCAGGTGATGCTGCAGAATGGGAATTACGCCGTCCAACAAACAAGTATGTATATATGTGCATGCATTGTTACAAGACCAGTGAAAAGTGTTGTTAGATATTTATTGAAATGTATTAATAATGAACACAATACAACATCATAGTAGCACTCGCAATACAAATATATATAGATAATGTTATCAGCAATCTGATGCCCAAATTATTAACAATCTTCCATGGAAATTACTTAGTGGACTTGCCATACGTCATCTACCATCCACATGCTAAGCAAATTCACATCATTGAACTGACTACCATTTGAACCTAATATCAAGAAAGATCATGTATTCAAAACTAACAAGTATGTCGCGTATGGTGCACTAATCCATAATGTAAACAATAACGGAATAAAATCAGAATTAACATGCATTGAAATAGGCTGCAGCGGCTATGTATCTGAACCCAACAAATCTAAGACTGACAACCTCCTTAAAATCTCTTGGAATAAAACCACCAACAAAACAACTAATTCAATCGTATGCTTGTTTAAACTAGCCCTGCTAACGTCATTCACCCTTTCTAAATGTAAAGACGAACCACACTGGTTTGACCGCAAGACTAATTTAAATATGATGACCATCACCCTAATATGACAATAATTGCAAAATAAAATTTCCCTCAACAGCAAGTAATCCTACATAAATGTGTTCATTTTCAATACGACGTACCTTAACCATTGGTCATTATTTACCTAAGCCTGCTACAATATACTACTATACATAGTTATTTACTGTATTCACACATGTACTTGGGTTATCGTTTCACACTTTATTGTATTCTACTGTAAGAATAAAGTGATACTCTCTCACTACAGAACAAATTATAATGGTTCCACTTAAGTTATCATAACGTATAGATACAATGTTTGTTGCAAGTTTGTTCTGTAGTGCAAAATTATAAATATTTGCCTTATTCCAGAAGAACACATGTTTAATGGTAAACAATTTATATAAAGGAATGCTGTTGTTATAGAACCGATTTTTATGTCATTTATTTACAATGTCAGATGTTTATTTGAGCCTAATTTATTTCAGGTCTCAGGTGGGCTGCATACATACAGTTTACCTGGTGGATCCATGGCAAGCTGGGACGGAGGGTACAGAGAGTTCTACCAGCATGCGCCAGCCATGGAATAAGCTCAAGGTTCCCTGCCCCCGATGGGGGACAACACGAGGGATACCACGCTGGACTTGAAAACTAAACTAGACAATGTACATGTGACCCATGAAGGTGTAGGTTGGTGGTGGCAGTATTTACTGTTTCTCTACAAATTGACTGACTCTTGCTGCCAGCAGATCCTCCTTCTCTGGTTTTGGGATATCTGCCCCAGTGACTGTGATCGCATGCAGTGTGATATATCTTTATAAACACATCTGTCACTCGATCCGTGAGCATTTGTAGGTGGGTACGTGGGTTCACCTGCTGTGGTCTGTTATGCAGCACCCATTGCTTGCGTCTTTTGGACCACATAACACCAGTCTCAACAGGTTTGTCTGGGCTGGGACGTGGTCGGTAGTTCCACGCCAGAGCAGGCAGCATCAATCTAGCTTTCATTCCTACAGTAAATAATAGTGCATGCAGTATTCTAATAAAATGTCTGCAAACAACTGATGTAACACACCAGTCTATATGTTGTTAGTAAGCAGCTGTTATTTACCTTATGACTGTAGCATTCAGTGAACTTTAAAGTGCTTTTCCTGTGTAAAGTGTTGGTTGTTTTTAGTAACAATACAATGGCCAATCATGGTAATCGTACTGGTACATTAGTAAACCGATACTGATCCTTACAAATAAGGCATTCCATCATCACATTCCTTCACATAATTTATTATAACTTGTTTTTTCTTCTTAATTTCTGTATATACAGTCACTGTATTTTGATATCATGTTTGATTTTATATTTCTTTAATAAAATTGGTGATAATGACACAAGTGCTCTTATTTATTTCATTACAGACAATTGCATTCTGGAATGTAATTATTACACGGCGATGTAATTTATTACACTCAAGTAACTGTACTCATAAATGGACACTATCCATTTGTGGATTATTCGCCCCCTCACATCTGAGTAACTAAACTACTGAAAAGTTGGTCATCAGGAACTTTGACTATGTAACATTTTTGGTCCCATTCATAAGTCGGTGGTCCACATATTAACACATAACATGTAAACAGCATTTACAGTATCACTTTTTTTTTTAAGTCTGAATAAACACATTTACTGATAAGGTAGTGGTCATGCTGGATGGTACTTTTGAGTAGCCATCCTGAAAAAAACGAGTTGGATGCCTATGAAATGCAGTAATTTCGAAAACTTATTATAATGTTAGTTAAGCATAGGAGCTAATTTAGTGTATTTGGGATTCAAGTCGGTGACTAGAAATCACCTTACACTAATTGGGTCGTGGTCCCTACTCATCATCTACTGATTGCAAATCTAAAGGTTACTTGTTGCTTTGGACATGCCTCAGGTATAAAATGAATACATATCAAGTTTGGTACTTACTCCAGCAACTGTGCGTCACCGTTGCATGTTGCACAACACCACCACAGATGGTTTGATACATTCTATATCCAATGAAGGAGGTCCTCGCATCCCTTGCCTTGGACCTTCACAGTAAACTTGCGGTTGATGCCTTTCCCCATGTGCCACATCATGTTGGTGATCGAGCTGAAATGCAAATTACAATTTATATTTTTGATCCTAATTCAAGATATTTTCACAACAGCTGTTACCTGTTTTTGTTGTTAGTATGCAAAAAAAACAAGTTAGTGAAGATGTGTGCATATGGTATATTATTAAAGATATTTCAACAATATATGATTATTGAGTGATGCCAGTATTTTTATAATACAAACATGGTGTATCTGGTGAGCTCATTGATAACTATATTTGGATCACATAATTACTCCCAGAGATATCCTTCCAAATGCAGAATTTAAATGTTTTTTTTTTAGAAAATGGCCATAAAATGTGGCATAATGGATACAAATTACTTGATATTGGCACCCTTATTCCATGGATAAGAGTGGTTTAAAGGTATGTAATTGTTATAAAATTATATATATTCACAGTAAACATAATCATAATCTGGCATAAAACAAACAATTTTGTATTTTTTCCAAAAAAAATCTCACTTTCACCTGGGTTGTATCCCCTTAACTAAAATTGAGTAACATTATGGAATTTTACTAAATACAAATGAAGCCAATTTAAACGTTTTACAATAGAGTATATAGTGGTATTCTTCGTCACATAAACAGTAGTCACACATAATTATATACGAAGTCCAATTATATAACATCATGACATAAATAATAGGCCAAACATTTCGATATATGACAATGTCTAAAGCAATATTATTGAATGCAGAACGTATTTTTGTTCATTTAACACAAAATACAGTAAGTTTTGCAATGTTATTATAAACGACAATCATTCTAGCCCATGTTAATCCGTTACTGTAATATCGCTCACGCGACTTGATTGCCGTTAACTTTTGCTATTCGGCCATCTTCTAAAGACTAAACTCTTTGTGGTGCAATATAGTACATTCTGGTACTGTTCTGGCTTGGCTCCAGCATATCTTGCATCTCAAATGTCAAAAGATTTTAATTGGTACTAACCTTCTTGCGATCGATTTCGCAGCTGCGGCGCGTTTGACCGAAAATATGCGTCGCTTCGACGGCCGAGGTCCGTGGCTAAATATCGTAGGCACTGCACCTGGCTTCAAACATCGACGTTTTGTCAGATCTTGTGTCATTAACTGATGATATAGATTTCCTTCGAAGCACGTTTCTTCAAAATGATCTGAACATAGTGCGTTGTATTTCGAAGGCTTCCAACCAGCCCGTCCACAGTTGTGAATCCACGATTTCACTTCTGCCTCGTTTCAAAGGGAAACAAAAAGACAGCTCCTTATCCTTCGCTGTACTATTGTTACAACCGTATCTAGAGCAGTGTGGCATTTTGCAAGTCACGTTTTCACTGTAAGCTCAACTTATACTAATGTAACGAACCGCATCCCATAAACATGAACCAACTACGCGAACAACACAAGACAGTGTGGCGTACACAGCAAAACTAATGCTGCTCGTTTATTGGTTGCTTTCGGCCAAATGAACGCGTCATCAGTAAGATGGCAGTCTACATGTTATCGCAGATTTCGTTAGAATCTTCCACTTTAAAACTACATTCCGAGTAAACCACTGAACTGAATTTTTTTATTGTAGATGCAAATGGTTAGTTTGTGCTAAATCTTTTAGGTGCTAAACACCACAGCGTTCCCTTTTGTTTTCCTTTAACATGTCACTACTTCACTCACTTGTCCACACGTATGAATTAGTTCCACTTTCCATCCCAACTTTATTTCTAATCTGCAAACAAATTTTGCTAGATCTAACCTTATCTTGAATATCAGATGAGATGCAAATTCGTCCAATCGTTGGGAAATCAGGCAGCATGATGCCTGCAGGGCTGCTGCTGCCACTATTTTGTAGCCAACTTCTGGTGGATGTTGCGCTGCCGAGTGCTGGTGACTGAGACATGGATAGCTCTCCCTGGAAGATAACACACTTCAGAACTGACATGGCCTTGGAAGATAACACACTTCAAAATTGACATGGACAGCCTACCCTGGAAGATAACACACATTAGAACTGACATGGACAGCTTGCACTGGAAGATAAACACACTTTAGTACTGACAATAACACACTTTAGAACTGACATGAACGGACTGCCCTGGAAGATAACACACTTTAGTACTGACAATGACACACTTTAAAACTGACATCGGCAGTCTGCCCTGGAAGATAATACTTTAGTACTGCCAATGACACACTTTAAAATTGACATGGGCAGTCTGCCCTGGAAGATAACACACTTTAGAACGGACATGGACGGTCTGCCCTGGAAGATAACACACTTTAGAACTGACGTGTATGGCCTGCCCTGGAAGATAACACCTTTTAGTACTGACATGGACGGCCTTCATGGCCTGCCATGGAAGATAACACACATTAGTACTGACATGGACAGCCTGCCGTGGAAGATAACACAGTTTAGTACAGACATGACAGCCTGTCGTTGAAGATAATACACTTTAGTTCTGACATGGACAGCCTGCCCTGGTAGATAAAACACTTTAGTACTGACAATGACACAGTTTAAAACTGACATGGACGGCCTGCCCTGGAAGATAATACACTTTAGAACTGACATGTATGGCCTGCCCTGGTAGATAACACCCTTTAGTACTGACATGGATGGCCTTCATGGCATGCCGTGGAAGATAACATACTTTAGTACAGACATGGACAGCCTGCCATGGAAGATAACACACTTTAGTACATACATGGACAGCCTGCCCTGGAAGATAACACACTTTAGTATTTACAATGACACACTTTAAAACTGACATGGGCAGCCTGCCCTGAAAGATAACACTCTTTAGAACTGACATGTATGGCCTGCCCTGGAAGATAACACCCTTTAGTACTGACATGGACGGCCTCCACTTCCTGCCGTGGAAGATAACTCACATTAGTACTGACATGGACAGCCTGCCGTGGAAGATAACACACTTTAGTACAGACATGGACAGGCTGCCGTTGAACATAATACACTTTAGTACTGACATGGACAGTCTGCCCTGGTAGATAAAACACCTTAGTACTGACAATGACACAGTTTAAAACTGACATGGACAGCCTGCCCTGGAAGATAACACACTTTAGAACTGACATGTATGGCCTGCCCTGGAAGATAACACCCTTTAGTACTGACATAGATGGCCTTCATGGCCTGTCATGGAAGATAACACACATTAGTACTGACATGGACAGCCTGCCCTGGAAGATACCACACTTTAGAACTGATATGTACGGCCTGCCCTGGAAGATAACACCCTTTAGTACTGACATAGATGGCCTTCATGGCCTGACGTGGAAGATAACACACATTAGTACTGACATAGACAGCCTGCCCTGGAAGATAACACACTTTAGAACTGACATGTACGGCATGCCCTGGAAGATAACACCCTTTAGTACTGACATAGATGGCCTTCATGGCTTGTCATGGAAGATAACACACATTAGTACTGACATAGACAGCCTGCCCTGGCAGATAACACACTTTAGAACTGACATGTACGGCCTGCCCTGGAAGATAACACCCTTTAGTACTGACATAGATGGCCTTCTTGGCCTGTCGTGGAAGATAACACACATTAGTACCGTCATAGACAGCCTGCCCTGGAAGATAACACACTTTAGAACTGATATGTACGGCCTGCCCTGGAAGATAACACCCTTTAGTACTGACATAGATGGCCTTCATGGCCTGTCATGGAAGATAACACACATTAGTACTGACATGGACAGCCTGCCCTGGAAGATAACACACTTTAGAACTGATATGTACGGCCTGCCCGGAAGATAACACCCTTTAGTACTGACATAGATGGCCTTCATGGCCTGTCGTGGAAGATAACACACATTAGTACTGACATAGACAGACTGCCCTGGAAGGTAACACACTTTAGTACTGACATGGACAGCCCGCCATGGAAGATAACACATTTTAGTACAGTCATGGACCACTAATAAATATATTATATTGTAGTTAATTGTTTTTGTTTATTTTGCTATGATATGGTCCAGCAGTCAATCAACGTTTGATGTTTTCGAAAAAAAATAGTGGCTCGGATATGACCAGTGGCCAAACGGGGTTTGGGTGCTTGGCTGCACGAAGGATCTACGATGCCCATGATCCCAGGGATTTCATTGGTTGAGGCTAATGACGCCTCCAAATTAAAGAGCTGCTGGGCCATGCGCAATGCTAATATCTGCCAATTACCAAACATACACTGCTTCAAATACTGGAAGCTTCGGCTGCATCAAAATTACCTCTCTGGCTATGCTGTGCCGAGTGTTAAATCATCTATTACTGTTATCTCAAATGAATCGGGTGTCAAACTGTTTTAGTTTTATCACAAAAAAACACTACTGGTACCACAATATAAGCTATGTGATAGTACAAATATAAAATTGCCATTATGGCAATGTTGAAATTGTTGAAATTCTCATAAGATAAATAATAGCCTGATATCTTATTTTTCTTGGTAATTATGAATTAAATTTGCCTAACACAAATTACAAAAAAGTTAAGTTAGCTATTGTATTGATTAAAGTGTAGATAAATTATTTAGGTTTGAAAACTTTTATTTGGATAGACTGTTCGTAATGACACCTGGAGAACAAGTGCACAGTCACATCGGATTGCATAAGATATAATGAAACATTTCATTTGTATTATAAGCAACTCGGAATCCTACGAAATAATGGACACATGTAACAATCAAAATTTAATATGTCCAAAGCATTCAAATCAAAAATGATTCAGATGCTCTGATTATCTGGTCAAAAACTGCATAAGCTGTCATGGTATATTTATCTGGTCAAATAGTGTATACATAATCATGAGCTATTTGTCAGTATCTGGCCAAATTGCACCATATAGTGCTATCCAACCGTGTCCAGTCAAATAGCATACAGGCGACTATGGGCTATTTGTAGACACGTATTTACCTGGTCAAATAGTGCAAAGTCAAATAGGTTATTCAACCATATCCAGATGAATAGCCAACCCCATATTTTTTAAATCATAACTCACCACTTGAAAAACTTGTAGTCTCATTAATATGTAGTATTATGTGGTATTTCAACTACACCTTGAGAAGAAAGTTTGTTTATCTTAACAATTTATAATTAAATTACTAAATTCAAAACAGAAAGGCATTGCACAGCTCCCTCAGTAATTATGACTAGTATTGTACTGCCATCAAGTGGTGGCGCCAAATGTTGTGTTGTCACCTAGTAGATGAATATTAATGGGAAGTGTCGTGTGCTGCACCTTCTAGATAGCGGTGATGGTAAAATGATTGTGCTGCCACATAGTAGATAGCGTTGATGGTAAGTGTTGCATGCTGCCACCTGGTAGATAATGTTGATGGTAACTTTTGTGTGCTGCCACCTAGTACATAGTGTTGATGGTAAAGTGTTGTGTGCTGCCACTTGGTAGATAGTGTTGATGGTAAGTGTTGTTGTGCTGCCACCTAGTACATAGTGTTGATGGTAAAGTGTTGTGTGCTGCCACCTGGTAGATAATGTTGATGGTAAATGTTGTGCTGCCACCTAGTACATAGTGTTGATGGTAAAGAGTTGTGTGCTGCCACTTGGTAGATAATGTTGATGGTAAGTGTTGTTGTGCTGCCACCTAGTACATAGTGTTGATGGTAGTGTTGTATGCTGCCAGCTAGTAGATAGTGCCGACAGTGTTTTGTGCTGCTGCCAAAAATATGGTTGTGGTGTTTTGATAAAAATGGCTTTCAACACCACAATATGGTTATTGTGGTTTGCGCCTATGTGGCTGCACCAATACATGCTATGTGGATATATTGTTTTTTAACAAATTGACAACACTCTAATTTTTAAACATATTTTACAAATACACAAAGGTGATGCTGGACTATGTAGTTTTAGCAAGGGTTTGTGACTTTTAACATGTTTACCGACTAAAATTTTACTTTTGTGAGTGCACCTCTGAGACATTATCAACAAATTATTGGACAGTGTAATTTTGCAGGGACAGTTTCACGAATGTGGAATAACGTACCAAAATATTTGCGATCGGAAGGAATATTAACAACATTCCAGAAAAAACTTACAACACCCCTATTTTGCCTGCATTACATGACATAAACACTTCTTGCAACATATAAATTACACTACTTTCTATTTTACGGTGTTGGTTATTAATTTGAATTTTTTAAACATTTAAAAATACTTAACATTTTATGTTTTACCTGAATTTATTGAATATTTGAGAATTTAGTCTACAGGTAATTTTATTATGTGAGCGCTTCGATTGGTAATAATTTACCTAAAAAGTACTATATAAAAATTAATTATTATTACTAGCAAATATGCCTGTTCCTTAATGGGATGCCTTTGTAGTTGACAGTCATGATAGCAATATTTACCA
>OZ023207.1:34096791-34251791 GCA_963995525.1 Escarpia spicata | reverse complement strand
GCAGATAATCTGTTTCATTCATTTACAGCCCTTTGTGAAAATGAGAACTTTCTTATATCTAATCTACACTGCTCTTTTGCTAATGTAAGTTCATATCCTCTCGTCCTTCTATCTTTCTTAACTGAGAAAAAATATTTCTATCAATATTTTCATAACCATTCATTATTTAAAACACTTCTATCTGATCTCCTCTCAATCTCCTGGTCTCTAGTGTTGTTAAACCATACTCTTTTAGGCGAATTTCATAACTAAGATCCCTCAGTTTTGGTATCGTTTTAGTCGCTCTCCTCTGTACTCTTTCTAGCATATCTATTTCCTTCTTGCGTTACGGCCTCCATGCTTGTATACAATATTCTAAATGAGGCCTCACTATTGTTTTCTACAGCAGTAGTATTAGTTCTTTTTCTTTATACGCTATATTTTGCCTAATTAATCCAAGGATTTGATTTCCCTTTGAAGCTGCAATTCCGCACTGCTCTGAAACCTTCATATAATTTTCTTTTACAGTAGTACTTAGTACAGTACCCCCCATTGTATATTCTACATCTTCGATCCCAAGTCCTGTGTGGAGGCATTTACATTTCCCAAAATTGAACAGCATTTGCCACTTTTCAGACCATTTTATCAATCTGTCAAGATCATCTTGTAAATGCTGTCTATCTCCATCACGTTTAATCCTTCTAAACAATTTTGTATCATCCGCAAATTTCAACACCTTGCTTGTTATATCGTTGTCCAAATTGTACTGATCCCTGTAGTACCCCACTCAAAACTGATTTCCAGTTTGAAGCCTCCCCATCAACTACTACCCGTTGTCTTCTGGCAATTAGCCATTTTTCTATCCAGTTAATTTATTTATTTTACGGTTCCATAAAAATCCAACTTTATTGAAAGAATGAAGCGAGAGAACCTCCAGTCAACCTGACAACGTCAACAAGACAAGTGGCAGCCGACTGCAAAAACCTTCGCGCTCCAGCTTATTTTGAGGAAAATAGTTTACATCAGTAAACAAACAGACACAACAATATTGTATCCGGTTCATTCTATTTTCCGTCAGTCCCTGTGGCCGAGTGGTTAAGTGCGTTGTGCTTAACGCACATCTGGTTTTACTACCAACATGGGTTCAAGCTTAACAACAAACTTTCTTTTCGCAAAATAATATAAACCAAGCCATTTTTACAATATGATGTACTGTTTATCATTAAATATATCAAATATTTTGTAGTATTTATTTATTCACAGCAAAAATGTTTATAATATATTATCGGGAATGTACAATTTCCGCTGATCTTGTAAGTTTTTATTAATCTGTGCAATAAACCTACATTACCAATGAAACAGTGTCAAAGAAAGAATTGTACCAATTGGTAATGTGTGTTTATTGCACTGATTAAAATTTTATTAAAAAAATTTCACTATACATTATACAGTAGTTTATTATAATTATATATGTGAAGACAAACTGGTTTGTCGGGATAAATATAAATAAAAGACATACAAGATCAGCAGAAATTGTATATTCCAGTAATATATTATTTTCATTTTTGTCGCAAATAAATAATCATTACAAAACATTTGATACATTTAATTATAAACAGTGCACCATATTGTAAAAATGGCTTGGTTTATAATATTTTGCGAAAAGATAAATAAAAATACACTTTTTAAAAAGTTCTGTGTTAGGCTTGAACCTGTATCGGTAATAAAAGCAGGTGTGTGCTGAACCAATGCACTTACCCACTTTAGACTGACTGTAAAAAGAATTAACTGGATTCAGGGTTATGCTCAATTGTACAGCTCTTCCTTCGTCTAATGTTATATCATATAACGTTACTTTCTGCAGTTTGACGCAATATTTGTGTGTGTGTATGTTTACTGATGTAGATTAGTTTTCCTGGGTCGCAATCGAAACCTTTTTTCAAAATAAGCTGAAGCGGAGAAGGTTTTTGTATTCGGCTTGTCTTGTTGATGTTGTCAGGTTGACTGGAGCGGAGGTACTCAACCAATTCGATTGTCTTGCTTGGAGTTGCTCCTCGCGTTTCTTAGTAATTTCACAAAAAACAGAGAAATCAAATACTCCCCAATGATATCCTAGTTCGTTTATGCATACGTATTAGTTCGTTTTTATAAAAATTAATACAAAAACTGCAAACTCTTTCGTTTTTAGTAAAAACCGGATCCGGTTTTTTGCTTCGATTTTAGCTGAGTATGGACATTGAACTTTGCGTGGAATCGCGTTCTTGTCTTCTCGTGATCGAGAATTATGGGCGATATTTACCTTTGACCCCAGCCTTTGGCGCTGTTGATGTTATGGAATTCCGAGTTTAGGCAATGAGTGGACGTCCACGAACATACATGCCACCGACACGGCAAAATGGGCTAAATTAGACAGACAAAAACAGTACCCACGCATAAAGATGTATTTCTATTTGGGAACGACTATGGAAGAAACAAAGCAAACAGGAGTTGGCGACAGTGCCAGTGGACTGTGGCCGTGGGCCGTTGCCCGTGCCGTGGTGTCAGTCACAATATCAACAGACGAGATGCAGCGTTCGCAAAGGTTCTTCCAGACAGGTTAGTAATTTCGATTTATTTAGCTATAATAACGTATATTTAGACATATGAGTATATATATTAATGTTGCTTGTACTAAATTTATTTGATTGTTTTCCTTTTAGACTTAGTCATTGGCAATGCCAAGGCAATGGCGGTATGGGCAGCCTGGCTGGGCCCTCTTTAGTGTTTACTATAGACTAATATCAGCTAACAGTACGACGCTATGCCTATGCCTATGGCATATACTTATGTCAATGATAGTGTAACGTAATAGTAATTTAACAGATTTATTACTTTTATATTAAAAAATACTATTATGGGACATTAAAAAATTTAATTTGAATTTAATTGTATGTAGTCTTGATATTTAATTATTTACAAGGAAAAGAATATGTCTATGTCTATATAATAATTGGCAAAAACCATACGGTCATTACGCCAATATTCCAGTAGTTTCACCAGGTTTTTTTATTGTCCCTTCTGTGAGTTTTTGTTATGTTCAGAAAACCAGCGCCCCTCAGTACCATGGACATTAATGCCCATAACATGTATAATTATATATAGCTCTTGACCATTGGCATTGGTTGCATTTGGCAGGTGGTCATTCACTGCATTGCAACTTTTGCAAGTACATCAAAATGATTATTGTTAGAAACAATCAGTGCCGACTATTAATACATGAGCTATATTTTCAGAACTTGAGGGGTGTCGACACCACATGCAGATGTATGCATCAAAGCTCTTCACCTTCAGGTAAACGAGTGTTATCAAATGTTGTTACTCTGTCACCAAACCTGTTATCAAAATTACAAATACAAGCAATAAGCAAGTATGTCATAGGCGGATCCATGCGGGCCTGGGGACAGGTGCCCCCTAGACCATAAGAATTTGGCGGGTCTGCAAATCTTTTATAATGGGCCCACGCGACTGTGTCCTCCCAGACCGTTTGGAATGTGCCCCAGTTTAGGTGATAATAATAAGCTGAAGTTATGGTGTCTTCCAATATCACCACTCCAGTGGAGCGGGTGAAGTTATGGCGTCTTCCAATATCACCACTCCAGTGGAGCGGGTGATGTTATGGCGTCTTCCAATATCACCACTCCAGTGGAGCGGGTGAAGTTATGGCGTCTTCCAATATCACCACTCCAGTGGAGCGGGTGATGTTATGGCGTCTTCCAATATCACCACTCCAGTGGAGCGGGTGAAGTTATGGCGTCTTCCAATATCACCACTCCAGTGGAGCGGGTGAAGTTATGGCGTCTTCCAATATCACCACTCCAGTGGAGCGGGTGAAGTTATGGCGTCTTCCAATATCACCACTCCAGTGGAGCGGGTGAAGTTATGGCGTCTTCCAATATCACCACTCCAGTGGAGCGGGTGAAGTTATGGCGTCTTCCAATATCACCACTCCAGTGGAGCGGGTGATGTTATGGTGTCTTCCAATATCACCACTCCAGTGGAGCGGGTGATGTTATGGTGTCTTCCAATATCACCACTCCAGTGGAGCGGGTGATGTTATGGCGTCTTCCAATATCACCGCTCCAGTGGAGCGGGTGAAGTTATGGCGTCTTCCGATATCACCACTCCAGTGGGCGGGTGAAGTTATGGTGTCTTCCAATATCACCGCTCCAGTGGAGCGGGTGAAGTTATGGCGTCTTCCAATATCACCACTCCAGTGGAGCGGGTGAAGTTATGGTGTCTTCCAATATCACCACACCAGTGGAGCGGGTGATGTTATGGCGTCTTCCAATATCACCGCTCCAGCCGAGACAGCGGAGTGGCTGAAGTTATGGCGTCTTCCAATATCACCACTCCAGTGGAGCGGGTGAAGTTATGGCGTCTTCCAATATCACCACTCCAGTGGAGCGGGTGAAGTTATGGCGTCTTCCAATATCACCACTCCAGTGGAGCGGGTGATGTTATGGTGTCTTCCAATATCACCACTCCAGTGGGCGGGTGATGTTATGGCGTCTTCCAATATCACCGCTCCAGCCGAGACAGCGGAGTGGCTGAAGTTATGGCGTCTTCCAATATCACCACTCCAGTGGAGCGGGTGAAGTTATGGCGTCTTCCAATATCACCACTCCAGTGGAGCGGGTGAAGTTATGGCGTCTTCCAATATCACCACTCCAGTGGAGCGGGTGAAGTTATGGCGTCTTCCAATATCACCACTCCAGTGGAGCGGGTGAAGTTATGGCGTCTTCCAATATCACCACTCCAGTGGAGCGGGTGAAGTTATGGCGTCTTCCAATATCACCACTCCAGTCGAGACAGCGGAGTGGCTGAAGTTATGGCGTCTTCCAATATCACCGCTCCAGCCGAGACAGAGGAGTGGCTGAAGTTATGGCGTCTTCCAATATCACCGCTCCAGGCGAGACAGCGGAGTGGCTGAAGTTATGGCGTCTTCCAATATCACCGCTCCAGCCGAGACAGCGGAGTGGCTGAAGTCCAATATCACCACTCCAGTGGAGCGGGTGAAGTTATGGCGTCTTCCAATATCACCACTCCAGTGCAGCGGGTGATGTTATGGCGTCTTCCAATATCACCACTCCAGTGGAGCGGGTGATGTTATGGCGTCTTCCAATATCACCATTCCAGTGGAGCGGGTGATGTTATGGTGTCTTCCAATATCACCACTCCAGTGGAGCGGGTGATGTTATGGTGTCTTCCAATATCACCACTCCAGTGGAGCGGGTGATGTTATGGCGTCTTCCAATATCACCACTCCAGTGGAGCGGGTGAAGTTATGGCGTCTTCCAATATCACCACTCCAGTGGAGCGGGTGAAGTTATGGCGTCTTCCAATATCACCATTCCAGTGGAGCGGGTGAAGTTATGGCGTCTTCCAATATCACCACTCCAGTGGAGTGGGTGAAGTTATGGCGTCTTCCAATATCACCACTCCAGTGGAGCGGGTGAAGTTATGGCGTCTTCCAATATCACCACTCCAGTGGAGCGGGTGAAGTTATGGCGTCTTCCAATATCACCACTCCAGTGGAGCGGGTGATGTTATGGCGTCTTCCAATATCACCACTCCAGTGGAGCGGGTGAAGTTATGGCGTCTTCCAATATCACCACTCCAGTGGAGCGGGTGAAGTTATGGTGTCTTCCAATATCACCACTCCAGTGGAGCGGGTGATGTTATGGCGTCTTCCAATATCACCACTCCAGTGGAGCGGGTGATGTTATGGTGTCTTCCAATATCACCACTCCAGTGGAGCGGGTGATGTTATGGTGTCTTCCAATATCACCACTCCAGTGGAGCGGGTGATGTTATGGTGTCTTCCAATATCACCATTCCAGTGCAGCGGGTGATGTTATGGCGTCTTCCAATATCACCACTCCAGTGGAGCGGGTGATGTTATGGCGTCTTCCAATATCACCACTCCAGTGGAGCGGGTGAAGTTATGGCGTCTTCCAATATCACCACTCCAGTGGAGCGGGTGATGTTATGGTGTCTTCCAATATCACCACTCCAGTGGAGCGGGTGATGTTATGGCGTCTTCCAATATCACCACTCCAGTGGAGCGGGTGAAGTTATGGTGTCTTCCAATATCACCACTCCAGTGGAGCAGGTGATGTTATGGCGTCTTCCAATATCACCATTCCAGTGGAGCGGGTGATGTTATGGTGTCTTCCAATATCACCACTCCAGTGGAGCGGGTGATGTTATGGTGTCTTCCAATATCACCACTCCAGTGGAGCGGGTGATGTTATGGCGTCTTCCAATATCACCACTCCAGTGGAGCGGGTGATGTTATGGCGTCTTCCAATATCACCACTCCAGTGGAGCGGGTGATGTTATGGTGTCTTCCAATATCACCACTCCAGTGGAGCGGGTGATGTTATGGTGTCTTCCAATATCACCATTCCAGTGCAGCGGGTGATGTTATGGCGTCTTCCAATATCACCACTCCAGTGGAGCGGGTGATGTTATGGCGTCTTCCAATATCACCATTCCAGTGGAGCGGGTGATGTTATGGCGTCTTCCAATATCACCACTCCAGTGGAGCGGGTGAAGTTATGGCGTCTTCCAATATCACCATTCCAGTAGAGCGGGTGAAGTTATGGTGTCTTCCAATATCACCACTCCAGTGGAGCGGGTGATGTTATGGTGTCTTCCAATATCACCACTCCAGTGGAGCGGGTGATGTTATGGCGTCTTCCAATATCACCACTCCAGTGGAGCGGGTGATGTTATGGCGTCTTCCAATATCACCACTCCAGTGGAGCGGGTGATGTTATGGCGTCTTCCAATATCACCACTCCAGTGGAGCGGGTGAAGTTATGGTGTCGTCCAATATCACCACTCCAGTGGAGCGGGTGATGTTATGGTGTCTTCCAATATCACCACTCCAGTGGAGCGGGTGATGTTATGGCGTCTTCCAATATCACCACTCCAGTGGAGCGGGTGATGTTATGGCGTCTTCCAATATCACCACTCCAGTGGAGCGGGTGATGTTATGGCGTCTTCCAATATCACCACTCCAGTGGAGCGGGTGATGTTATGGCGTCTTCCAATATCACCACTCCAGTGGAGCGGGTGATGTTATGGCGTCTTCCAATATCACCACTCCAGTGGAGCGGGTGATGTTATGGCAGCGTGGCAGCAACAAAATTGAGACTACACCATTTCGTTTGGCCGCCAGTGGAGGTTTTTGTGCCTCCCATACTCGATTTCTGGATCCACCCCTGTATGTGATAGTTTTGTTTGTCTGCATGAGGATTTTGCAGTAATGTGGTGTCCTCGTTAAATTGCATATTGTTGTTAGAAATGCATGTGAATTAAAGTAAAAACAATGTAAAGTAAAAACATTTTATTGAAACTATTTGATGAGATTGACTACAAAATAATGAAAAGTACAATACAACTACAGGTACAATCACTGCACTTGATGTGTATAATGTAATACTTTTTAATATCACATGCACATAAAATGCAAAACAACAATAGAAACAAAAATTAGGAAGAAGTTGAAAAAATGTCAGGTATATACAAAAAACAAACAGATACTTTTATGAAGATTCTTTGTTACAAAAAAACAACACTAGTACACGTGATGTCAAATGCTAGTTGTAGTTTATACATGCCTTGTATGTTTACAACTCACAAAATTAGTGACTAAATAATTATGTGTATTAACAACAATTTTTAATATCGCATGCCCATAAAATGTAAACCAATGAGAACAAATTACTTAGGAAGATATTTAGTTGAACAAATGTAATATGTACATATCAAATAAAAATAACTATTATTAATCATAATTGTTTTGTTTTTTTAAGAATCATAATTTATGGTTCTTTGTTAAAAAAAAATCAATGATTAGAAAATTCGAAAATTTTGTAGTTTATGCAATGCTTGGTATGTTTACAACTCGCAAATAATAGTGACTAGACTAGTCAGGGTCATCGCCAAGTGACTGAGAATTACATGTACAATCACTACAGGCTACATTGCTCAGGTTTACTCAGTTGTATGAAGAGTACCGGCTACAGACCGCAATATTTGTGTACGAATAGTCTTCGCATATTAATTTCAGTGTGGCTGAATGCTTCCCACATAAGTTGAGATGGTGTTCGAATTAACAGGTCTGCCAGGGATTAAAGTGTCAAGCGCTTTGAGCAATACCGAGGACTGGATACTACACCATATCAGTACAGGTGTATAATCATCATGCGAAGTGAAAATGTAATGTAAATTATTTGTGAAAATATAAACCAGTGATAAAAAAGAATAATTTTGAAATATGAAACGTGACATGAAAAGTATAATAACAGTCCTCATGATACATAGAGAACTTAAACAAGTAAAATGCTGCTGTCGGTGTATCAACAGATTGTTGTTGCAAGATGTGAAAAGGCTTTCAATACCATTACTTCATCACAAACTTGTGTTGTTGTACATAACAAGTACCTGGTGTACGTTGCAAGAACTCAGCTGGCTGCCACTGGCTATCAGCAACACAAAGACAATGAAACCCTACCACTGTAACAATGCTGGATAATTTATGTATTTTCTCTTAGACACTGTTAAAAGTTAAAGTTGAATTGAATACAAATACCATGTATTATTGACTTTTGATAAATGTGTCATCACATATAAAATATAATGCATGTCAGAGCCATGCTAATTGTCACTTTGTCTCTGGTATAGGTAGATGCGGATGTACAGCAAAATGTCAGGAGGCTGGTATGCAGTACCATCGAAGACAGCGAACACATACAGTGATGTCATCGATATCCAAACCGATGTAGTTCAGTCAGTCAGGCATCACCATATTCGTATGTTGAGCAACCTGTATTCTACATTGGTTTTTAGTCAGTTAAGCTAACTGACTGACCTAGAAGCCAGTGTACATCCCATCGGCACTGGGGAATCTGTCACGGATGCAACACACGACACAATTGGGATCAGTCGGTGGACATTCACATGACAAACCATTAATATGCAGCATGCTGCATGGCTGTAGAATCTTTTCCGAGATCCTGGACAAGTACAGCTGCCCAGTATGCCATATTAACTTGGAGAACTAGTGATACTAAGCACACTAGTCCAATCTCCTGTAAAGAGAAGCATATATTCAGTAAACAAAAACAGGTATTATTGTAGGTTGGTACTAAATAATTATGGAATGTTCATTCTCATAATCAGTAAATGTAAAATAATGTTTCATGTGTGACCTGCAGCATTTCACAAGAAAAACAGCAGCAAGAAATGTGCTACTACAGCTGCATCTATACATGTTGATATCTTAGGAACAGTCAGTGTTTACCAGGGTTGTTCCGGAGGAGGGAGAGGGTGGGTTGATACAGCATGCAGACATTAGTAGAATGTGCTCTTTTTCAAAACGGTGAAAAATGTTTAACTATTTTTTCTTTATAAGGTGTTCATTGTCATTACATGAATTAAAACATTTTCTATTTCATTACAGTGATGCCTGATCTTAGTCAATATTATAGACTGATTTGAATTCTGCTAATCAGTAAAGCATCAGTAAAGAGCATTTATATTTTTTGTTTTCAGTATACAAATTCATGTCAGTGTCTGCCATGTGTAACTACTACACATATTCATGTTTGAAATTTTAAGGTTCTGCCTGAGGTTGAATGGTCAAGTTGAATGTTGGAAATTACAAAATGAGGTATTATTGCAGACTTGCCTACCCCAAAAACTTCCTGTCAGTAATCCATCTTCCCATTTACACTGATTTTCAGGAATATACGCTTCCTGTCAGTAATGCAGAACCACCATGTCAGATATTGTCACCGGGGGGGGGGGGGGGGGTAGCGGGGGGGGGGGGGGTAGCGATGAACCAAAACCATTACATTACACTGGACCAAAACCATTAGGTACACTGTCATCAACAACACCTACACTCTAGCCTACTCAACTCTAGGTATGATAAATTATAGACGGGGGGGGGGGGGGGGGGACCAAAACCATTGCCTTGGCATTATTTACACTGTCATCGACATCGACTAGACTGTGGTAACTGTATGATAGGCTGTAAATGATACACTAAACTCCTCAATAAATACACTAACTTAGTCTTAGTACAGTCAGTTGGCCTAACACTACAAGTACAACACTCACTACATTTTTGCATTACACATTTCTTTTGGGTTGGCGGTGGTGTCGTTTCGCTGTCAGCCATCATTTTGTGCCGCATGACTTCGTTTTGTTTGATCGCGGAAATGCGAATTTGTCATAAAGCTGTTTCCTATTGGTTAGATTACGACCAGACTCAGCGAATGAAAAACCATGTCACAACATGCTGCATACATATGCTGCCACCTGTTGAATATAGTGGACCCTAAATTTGAGTGATTGCCCAACATGGTCACAGTCCGTAATATTTTCATCCCTCACCGTAATACCGTAATGTGAGGTGACTTTCCGGAATGATTCCGGACAATCCGGAATGGTAGGCAGGTCTGTAATATTGTGATGCTAACAGTATATTTTCCTCGCCAAGTATTCAAAGGTTCATAACATGTATGTTTACCTTCTTCAAAAATAAAAAAATTATTTTATAAACTTATTTCTGAGTCATCGCCGTATGCTAAATACTTTTAAAGGTGTATTAATATGTATGTGGGTATAATATAAGTGCAGAAGTCAACTTAGTTTTCCACGTCCAAGATGTTATTATTAAAATGTGTATGAAAACAAATATATATGTAAATGTGCACATTAAAATTTTTTGATAACTTATATGTGGTTGATTGTTATAAATTTGAAATTACCTGGATTGATCAAATGTGGGCCTCCTGCAGACTATGTATCCTCCCTGTGTCTGCTTGACCCAGGTGACCGCCTTAGCTCCTCTTCTGCCTCCTGTCATTCCCATTCTTGGGTTGCAGTGTGGCCTCTAGCGACATCATAATTAAAGTTACGCATTATGCATTCATATACTGCTGTGGTGAGAATATATACACATATTGGTAAATACACAAGAATAGCTGGCATATGTCAGTTGAAAGGTATCACAGGATACCAATTACATAAACTATAGCCAGGCACCAAGGACCATAACGGAAACAAGTGCGAGCATTATCTTGTTTAATCCTTATATATGGTGTACTTTAACTGTATTAATGTTTTATGTATTTACATGTTTACATTTATATATTTAATAAAATCATCATCACCATCATGGTCGTCAATATAACAAATCTCAATTATTTTGCATAAACTACAATGTAAATCAACAACATTCTGCAGTAATAGTATCAAAATATGCGTCACAAAACACTGTTTTAATAATTATGATCACCAATATAATACTCCCGTGTTTGACGTTCTGCTGCACAAAATTACGGATGCTCCCTGACTAAGTTACTTGCACGATCAACAGGGGCCTATTGCCAAACCAATGTTATTTGTCATTTCACAGCCTCACGTCATCTATTCTCTACATGTATTGTCGCAATAACATAGTTTATTACCAAGATCCTACGTAATCAAATACAAATTACAATGCATATCAAATATTATGCTCGTTGACACAGCCTCTGACTGAATCTCTGGCTGATAATATGGTCATGGACCTGGTGACTGGCTAGCCTTAGGCTTAGTCTTAGACAGTCTTAGTCTTAGAGTTAGACTGCCTCGAGTCAAGTGTTGACGTTCGCAAGTTACAATTATCGTTGAATTAATACGCGGCTACGCGTTCTTGTTGCTAAATGCGATAGTGTAGTATACGTACCTTCGTACAACCACTTTGGAATCTTCATTTTGATACACCAAAGCACGTGTATGTTGTTATTGTTTTCGAATGCATGGGATGCCGATCTCGCGTAAAGCACGTGACCGAAATGGCGCAGGAGGTCGACAGCGCAATTGGCTTTTGTCAGCTATACCCGGTGTAACGACAAATCTTGTTTTTTGACGATTAAAAAACAAGTACGCATTTTTTATTAAACCGACTGTGCACACTAGTTAAACTATTCACACATTACACATCTGGACCTAAAAGAACTGGATTGGCGATGGGCAAACGAATTGGTTGAGGACCTTTAATTTTTTCAACAGAGTTCATATTGATGTGGAACCATAAAATAAATGCTTCTTCCTCTATAACGACTACCTGGTAGTGCTTATATTACATCAGAATACTACAAAATAACTAATTCAGATACTTGCTTCGACCCAACATCTATCATTGTAAACATGCTGTGAATGTATTGAAAATGCTGGCATCTTGCGCGACATTCGCGCCTCTGACGTCACACCTAGGCATACCAAAGGCATGCCAAAAATATGCATATTCGAAGAAGATTAGTTGCACAACGTAAATTGTGAAATTATTAATATATTGAATTCTGGTAAAATTATTGTCTTAGTGGAAATGGAAATATACAGGAAGATGTAATATAATATGAATTCAAGCAATAGGGGGTTTTTATTCCTTTTAATTCCATCCATTTTTCTCGTTCACAAAAAATCAGTCTCCCTAATTTTCTATAAACTCATGATTTATGGGTAAAATAAATGTAATAAAGACACAACAATATTTCTAAAGTTGTTGATCAACATTCCCTTCGTCAACTGTCATCATACGATCACCGGTCCTAAGTTGTGAAAATTCATCTGCTGACAACATTTTGTTTTGAACAATGTTCGGTGACTTCGTGAAGACGGCCATAATTGTTCCAATAAAAGGTAATGATACTCAAGTCTACTACTTCTCAAGTTCATCAAATATGATCCATGCTTGGAAGCAAGTTGAACTTTGTGCCAAACTGAAAGATTTTTGACGTAGTGAAATATAGCCTCAATCAATGATGCCGTCCTGTTCCTATGAGAACACCAGAGGTAGATCGATGTGCTCAGCAGATGATGCAGTTAACGGAGAGTGTCCGTGTTCCATTCATATATACTCCATTACTCATTTATATTGTGTGTTCATATTTAAGTACAGTACTTCTCTAATTAGATTGTATTACAAACATATTATACTACCCACTTAAACTGTGTTCCATAAGTAAGTACCCTACTACACATTTTTACTGTTTTCTATGAATAAGTACCCCACTACCCACTTAGAATGCCCGTGTGTTCCAGAAACACGTACCCTATTACTCTCTTTGACTGCCTGTGTGTTCCAGGCACAAGTACTCCACTACTCACTTTAACTGCTCGAGTGTTCCAGACACTAATACTCTACTACTTATTTTGACTTGCCCATGTGTTCCAAACACAAGTACTCCACTACTCACTTTGACTGCCCTAGTGTTCCAGACACAAGTACTCCACTACTCACTTTGACTGCCCGAGTGTTCCAGACACAAGTACTCCACTACTCACTTTGACTGCCCGAGTGTTCCAGACACAAGTACTCCACTACTCACTTTGACTGCCCGAGTGTTCCAGACACAAGTACTCCACTACTCACTTTGACTGCCCGAGTGTTCCAGACACAAGTACTCCACTACTCACTTTGACTGCCCGAGTGTTCCAGACACAAGTACTCCACTACTCACTTTGACTGCCCGAGTGTTCCAGACACAAGTACTCCACTACTCACTTTGACTGCCCGAGTGTTCCAGACACAAGTACCCCACTACTAACTTTGACTGCCTGCGCATTCCAAACACAAGTACATTTAGTTGCTGCTACTCACTTAGACTGCCCGCGTGTTCCCAGACGACGTGTTTTGACATCAGGAAAGATTGACCTGATGACCTTTCCAAGACTGGCCTGATTCATCGGCTCAATGTTCGCCTCCTGACAGAAGTCCAGGTAGTGACTGTAGAGGGCACCACGAGGCAGACTAATGCTGTCCTGTTCTTCGTAGTTTTGTTGTAACCTAACAATAAATGTAATCGTAGCTGAAGTATTTCAGTTAAATTATACTGGTAATAAATATGAAAAAATTATGATGCCAATGATTTTGTAATCACCAACTGTTCCCCAGACAAATATACAAGGAACACTACAGGGAGTTTCCATGAGGCCGCAAGTAGAGAGGTCTTACTGAACTGAGGGTGACATATATCAGTGGACTGAAGATCAGGTTCATCAGTCAGCAACAGTGCACTGAAGGCGAGATATATCAGCCAGTGACAGTGGACTGAGTGAGATATCAGCCAGTGACAGTGGACTTATTGAGATATCTGTCTGCAACAGTGGACTGAAGGTGAGATATATCAGCTAGTGACAGTGGACTGAGTGAGATATCAGCCAGTGACAGTGGACTGGGTGAAATACCAGTCAGTGACAGCGGACTGAGTGAGATATCAAACAGTGACAGTGAATCGACTGATCGAGATATATTAGTGAGTGACAGTGGACTGAGTGAGATAAATATCAGTCAGTGACAGTGGACTGAATGAGATATATCAGTCAGTGACAGTGGACTGAGCGAGATGTATCAGTCAATGTCACTGAGAGAGGACTGAAGGAGAAATGTATAAGTCAATGATATTGAGATTTTAAAATACTGATTCTGGGATCATGTCATTTTTGTTCGACAGATGTATTCTGCATATGCAAAACAATTGTGTCCCTAAATTCACAATTTACAGTTATAATAAATGTGGTCTAGACATAGCAACACTACTAAGATGTTTATTAACATTCCATTCATCAACCACTACTGTACTTTTACAAGAGAGCCAGTTACAAATTCTGAAAAATATTACTGCCTGGTCAGGACTATCGTTCGTGTGACTTTATGAAGATTGCCGAGTCCATGTGGGTTAATACCGGATAAAACTACATAATTACTCAAATAAAATGTAGTTGTCCAAAGTATACTATTTCCAAAGTTCATCAAACATGGAAGCAAGCTGAACATTGGCCAAACTGAAAAATTTTCAGTGGAGTGAAATACAGCCTCGATCAACGATGCCAAAGACGCAGTTAACCGAGGCATTAAACTTCACAGAAAACGGACATACACCACATGCTAATGAAACTGCAACATACCTGATTGCAGGCGCACTCCATAGATCTACATTTTAATGTCCACAAATAAAAAGGTTGCTTCTGGGTATGTTGCACGAACTAACTAAATGTATTTACTGTCAATGTTCACTTGTCCACCGGACGACCATGCAGGGTCATTCTACTTGTCTGGGCCAAAAGTGGACTGTAGGTGATATGTACCAATCAGTGACAGTAGACTCAATGTGATGTGTAGCAGTTAGTGACAGTGGACACAAGGTGATGTGTTCCAGTTAGTGACAGTGGACTCAATGTGATGTGTACCAGTTAGTGACAGTGGACACAAGGTGATGTGTTCCAGTTAGTGACAGTGGACTCAATGTGATGTGTACCAGTTAGTGACAGTGGACACAAGGTGATGTGTTCCAGTTAGTGACAGTGGACTCAATGTGATGTGTACCAGTTAGTGACAGTGGACACAAGGTGATGTGTTCCAGTTAGTGACAGTGGACTCAATGTGATGTGTAGCAGTTAGTGACAGTGGACACAAGGTGATGTGTTCCAGTTAGTGACAGTGGACTCAATGTGATGTGTACCAGTTAGTGACAGTGGACACAAGGTGATGTGTTCCAGTTAATGACAGTGGACTCAATGTGATGTGTAGCAGTTAGTGACAGTGGACTCAAGGTGATGTGTTCCAATTAGTGACAGTGGACTCAAGGTGATGTGTTCCAGTTAGTGACAGTGGACTCAATGTGATGTGTACAAGTCAGTGACAATAGACTCAATGTGATGTGTAGCAGTTAGTGACAGTGGACTCAAGGTGATGTGTAGCAGTTAGTGACAGTGGACTCAAGGTGATGTGTTCCAGTTAGTGACAGTGGACTCAAGGTGATGTGTTCCAATTAGTGACAGTGGACTCAAGGTGATGTGTTCCAGTTAGTGACAGTGGACTCAATGTGATGTGTACCAGTCAGTGACAACAGACTCAATGTGATCTGTAGCAGTTAGTGACAGTGGACTCAAGGTGATGTGTAGTAGTTAGTGACAGTAGACTCAATGTGATGTGTATCAGTTAGTGACAATAGACTCAATGTGATGTGTATCAGTTAGTGACAGTGGACACAAGGTGATGTGTACCAGTTAGTGACAACAGACTCAATGTGATGTGTAGCAGTTAGTAACAGTGGACTCAACGTGATGTGTACCAGTTAGTGACAGTGGACTCAATGTGCTGTGTACCAGTTAGTGACAATAGACTCAATGTGGTGTGTGTAGCAGTTAGTGACAGTGGACTCAAGGTGATGTGTATCAGTTAGAGACAGTGGACTCAACGTGATGTGTACCAGTTAGTGACAACAGACTCAATGTGATGTGTAGTAGTTAGTGACAGTGGACACAAGGTGATGTGTATCAGATAGTGACAGTGGACTCAACGTGATGTGTACCAGTTAGTGACAACAGACTCAATGTGATGTGTAGCAGTTAGTGACAGTGGACACAAGGTGATGTGTATCAGTTAGTGACAGTGGACTCAATGTGATGTGTACCAGTGGACTCAATGTGATGTGTAGCAGTTAGTGACAGTGGACTCAAGGTGATGTGTAGCAGTTAGTGACAGTGGACTCAAGGTGATGTGTACCAGTTAGTGACAATGGACTCAATGTGATGTGTACCAGTCAGTGACAATGGACTGACAGTGATGTGTACCAGTCAGTGACACTGGAGTGACAGTGATGTGTACCAGTCAGGACAGTGGACTGACAGTGATGTGTACCAGTCAGGGCAGTGGACTGACAGTGATGTGTACCAGTCAATGGCAGCCGAGGCATTGAGTTTGGCGAGGGCTGGGACGTAGACGGCGGTCTGACTGTCGCAGCAGATGTCTGACATGGCGGCCATGTTAGCAGCGGCCTCCTCCATGCAGTGGTACTCGGCCACGATGGAGCAGGTCACATGGTATGCGTTGTCCAACTCACTCTTCACCGGATCTGTCACAAGTTACACAAGACGACTGCTGCATGAAGACGACCAGTACAGCAGGGCTAATGTCATGCACGGTTAAATATATTTGTTCAGCAGAAATAGTTTATCTCCCTACATGCAATACGTTAGCCTTTTTAGCAGCAGTCTTGTTTGACTTTATAGTCAAACATGTATGTCTTCATGAAAGTTCAACATTGTACATAATAACAATAATAGTAATTCTGTTTCTTAATATACCACTTTTTAAGTAAGTAAATACCAATCAAAACGCTTCACATATTAAAATGGTGTGTTGACTAAATGCTAAAATATAAATTAATTAAATAAATAAGCTAAGATAAAAAATAAGTAAATAAAATAAATAAATTAGGGTCTAAAAATACAATTTCAAACAATGAAATTAAAAACCAATCAATATTATAAAATAGAAACCAGTGTCATTTAAATGTGGCAGCAGTGCTTGCATCATGGCATGTAGTGCAGGCAAAATAAATGGGTTTTAAGTTGTTTCCGGAAAGCCGCCAATGTTCCAACCGATCGCACACACTTTGGCAAGCTATTCCACATCTGTGGGCCTGTCACTGCAAAGCTGCTTCGTCTGATGGTTCTCTTTGCCACCGTCACCTCGAGAAGCGTTGTGTCACTCGCCGATCGCAATGCACATGTGGCGTGTTGCGAACTATCGCACAGTTGAGGTAGTCCGGGGCTAAGCCATGCAAGATTTTAAATATGTAAGTACATATCTTGAAGATGATTCTCATTCTGATCGGCAGCCAATACAGTGATTGCAGAATCAACGTGATATGATCTCGCCTTTTGACGCGGTTGATGAAGTGAGTGGCCGAGTTCTGTGCTCGTTGAAGTCGGTTGGCCTGTCCATTGTTCAATCCACCGAGTAGAACATTGCAGTAGTCGAGGCGACTTAGCACAAGACAGCGTACTGCAGCATGGCATGCGTCTCGCGTCAGCAGGTGATGAATTCTGCCGATCAGGTGTAGATGGTAGTAGGCCGAAGAACAGTAGCTGGAGATGAGGCGGTCTAACTGCATGTGTCGGTTGAAGTAGCAGCCTAGATTTCTCGCTGCATCTGTTGATTGCAAGGTAAGTCCAGATAGTTCCAAGCTGGGGCCGACATCAACAGGTAGATTGTGCGGTGACTGCAGAACGATAAACATTGATGAAATCACTAAATAAAGAGCCTATTTATATTTACATACTTACTTATTTAGGCCTGTTTGCTCGCTGGGAGCATAGGCCATCGACCATGGTCCTCCAATGTTGTCGGTTTGATGCCATTTTCTCAATTTCTTTCCAGGTTTTTCCCATTTGCTTTCTTTCACTTTCTGTGTCTTTCTGTCAGGTGTTTCTCGGCCTTCCTCTTCTTCTCTTCCCTGGGGGGGTCCATGGAATTGCTTGTCGTGTGATGTTTGTTGCAGGTTTTGTCAGTGTATGTCCTAACCACCTCCATTTTCTCTTCTTTATTTAGTTTTTTATTGGTAGTTGTTTGATCCATTCCCATAGTGTAGTGTTGGGTACCTTGTCTGACCACTTTAAACATATGATTCTGTGCAGGCATTTGTTGATGAAGGTCTGTAATCTTTTTAGTGTTTTCTGTGTAATTCGCCATGTCTCTAAGCCATAAAGTAACACTGACTTGACATTTGAGATAAATATAATTAATTTGATGTTAAGCTTGATTTCTTTTGCTTTCCAAATGTTTCTCAAATGAGAAATGACACTCTTGCTTTTTGTATCCTTGCTTTGACGTCTTCTGCTGTGCCTCCACTCTTGTTAATGACACTTCCCAGGTATGTGAAGGAGTCGATTTCTTCCAGTGGTTCCCCTCCTAATATGACTGGGTTGTTATTCTTCATGTTGGCTTTCATGATCTTTGTCTTGCTTCTGTTGATGTTGAGTCCTATCTGTGTTGACACTGTGTTTAGAAGCTCTGTTTTCTCCTGCATCTGTTGGTGACTATGGGACAGGAGAGCGAGGTCATCTGCAAAGTGTAGGTCCTCCAACTGGCTCCAAGGTGTCCACTGGATACCGTTTCTTCTGTTGTCTTTTTAATAATCCAATCTATGGCAAGCAGGAAGAGGAATGGTGAGTTTGTGAGTTGTCCTGCATGAATGACCTTACATGCCATGCCTTCATAGTTATTTTGTATCTGAGAAATCAATCTCTCTGGTATCCCGTAGTGTCACAGGAGCTTCCAAAGTGTCTCTCTGTCGAGGCTATCAAATGCCTTCTCAAAGTCTACAAAGTTTATGTACAGGGATGTGTCCCATGCCATCGATTGTTCAACTATGATTCGGAGTGTAGCTATTTGGTCGGTGCATAATCTATCTTTACAGAATCCTGCCTGGTGATCTCTGAGTTTGGCGTCCACTGCTGTTTTCAGTCTGTCCAAGATGACTCTGTTGAGTATCTTTCTGGGCACACACAGGAGCATTATTCCTCTGTAGTTCTTGCGTTCCTGCAGGTCTCCTTTCTTTGGGAGTTTTACCAGGTATCCTTCTTTCCATCCAGTTGGTATTTTTTCTTGATCCCATATCTTCCCAATCAGATCATGCAGTATCTCTGTGGAGGTCTCCATATCTGCCTTGATTGCCTCGGCAGGAAGTTCATCTGGGCTGGAAGCTTTCCCTCTCTTCAGGTGATGAATGACTTTCTCGATCTCTGCCTTGCTTGGTTTTTCACAGTTTAGTTGGAGTAGTTCTTCAGCTGGTGGGATCTGGTGGGTTCTGAGGTGGTGGTCGGTTCAGCAGTTCATCAAAATGTTCACTCCATCTCTTCAACTGATCTTCATCACTTGTAACTATGTTGGTGTTCTGTCTTTGATTGGCCTGTCTCCGTGCTTGTACTTTCCTGCTAACTTTCTTGTTGTGAGCCTATTTATAACAGCAACTAATTTCGATGAAGCTTGGTAATTTTACAAGAAGCATCAATGTTGTTTTCATGTTTATTCCACTCAATTTGTATGAAACAATGTGAAAATTTTCTTTTATCTCTTAAGTAACAAAGTGACATGCAAAGTTATACATGGACAAAATATGACATACACTTTGTGATGGTGACAAAAAATGAAGTGGACACAAAGTGATGTGTACACAAAGTGACATAGGGACAAAGTGAATCACTGACTTGTACAAAAAATTACATGTACATAACATACAGGTACACAATGTCACATATATGTACACAAAGTGACATGGACACAAAGTGACATTTGGTACCAAATGACTCGTGGTGCAGTTCCTGCTGTAGAGTGCTGAGTAGCACGTTGTGGCCAGACCAGACAAGTTTCTTCTGCAGATGAGCACTGAGTGGGATGATGTGAGGCTGGCCCACACGGTACGTCAGCTCTAGAGACATGGGCCTGGTGGTCAACACCAAGTGGATCGATACAGTGCATAGTCTTATTTGGGAAAGACAAGGTTTATCGCTGACATGGTAATCCTACACAATTAACACGAGTTTGTATGTGTGTGCATGCAAGCGTGTGTGGGGGGGAAGGCAGAGGGTAGCATACCGTTTTGTCATCAAAAGGATGTTTAGTTGGAGGTTTCTTGGTGAGTTTCAAGTGGGGATGATGGATGGCTGCACCCACCATTAGTTAAATCTTAGTTCCAACTGTGGCCTAAAGTGACATAGTGACATGAGAATATTTATAAAAGGAAGATGGGGGTTGATATCTATTAGTTTGGAACTACACTGAATTGTGACGTCGGCCGGGAACTCCCACCAGCTTGTGTCAAATGATAGAAGTCATGTGACACACGTAATGACATTCTGCTGATGACCACCACAAATAGATCGAAAACAAGTATCATGAGAGGTAAATATGTCAAATTAAGTTTTTATGTTAACCTTTGAAAATCCTGAAGAATATCTCTGCAGCAATTAACGTTTAGCAGCAAACAGCCCAGTGTGCATTCCAGAACAATGTATCTTTTCAGTATTTTGTTTATATCGAGGCCAAGGTTGTCCTAAAAATTAGTCCAGTGACCAGTTGCAATTTATCAAAGCCTGACAAAGGCCCAGTTTAAAATGCACTACATTTTGGGGATCAGTGAGTTTCAAGAGTTGGGCTTTTGTGGTTAGGTCAGTACAATTCAGTATTCAGAACTAACCCAACAATAATTTTGGGAAAAACATGTGGATTAGATTTGAGTGCAAATGATTTGAGGATGGGTCACATTCCCATGTAGAAGATTGTGGGATCCACTGGCATAGACATGGCTTTATCTGGAAATAATATTATCCCATGCAAATCCGGGCAACTCGGCTAGTTATTTAGATTTTTTCGATGTTGTTGATTTACCAGTCACATAGACTATAGTCACGTGGCAAGCTATTCTGGCAATAAATGTAATTATCTTTGTCGATCTTTCCCGGATGATTACCGGTAATGTGAATAGTTGATCTCAGTTAAGTTGTTGAAACTGTTAACATTTAATTACATTTTTGCATACATATAGGCACTGCAACAAAACCTGCCAGCTGGTTCTTGCAGCATGTACAGAGAGCCACTCAGTGCAGAGCTGTTGTTTTTCACTGGCATCAGTGTAGAGGTTTGTTTTAATTTGTATTTTGGTGGTGTATTTCTAGTCAATTATCTAATTTACTGTTGGATCTTATTACTGATAGGTTGAACTTTATTCATGTTGTTTTCTTTTTGAAATGTGACCAAAATTATGCTAAATTTCATTGATTTGATGACATAGCTGTTTCATTTGCAGTTTTCGCATTGAAGGATGCATTGGGAGGAAACAATTATTATGTTTTAGCCATATTTATAGGTTTAAGTCTGTGGTGAAAAAATTGTTGCGGAGAACGAAAGAGAAGTGTTGTTTTTGTGCTGTTCAAAACGTGACATTTGTTTGATTCGCAAGCTAATTAGCAAACACTGACTTATTAATTAAGTTATTGTTAATGATAAATGACTGGTTAATGTATATTTATTATTGTATTTAATGTGGTTGTACACTTTGCAAAAATTATATGAATATCTTTATAATCATGGACATAATGACCTTCTATTCAAATGTGTCTGTCTGTCGAGTTCATGCACTAATTAGCCAATACTGACTTATTAATTAATTAAGTTATTAAATTAATGTTAAATGATTTGTTAATATATATTTATTACCATAATTAATATGGCTATACACTTTGCATCAATTTATATCAATATCTTCATAATCATGGACATTACTAGTCATCATGGCCTTTTATTGAAATGTGTCGGTATGTTGAGTTTGCGAGCTAATTACTAATTTATGCAATACTAACTTATTAATTAAGTTATTGTTAATGTTAAATGACTGTTTAATATATATTTATCACTCTAATCAGTATGTTTATAAACCCAGAAAACATTATTTCAATATCAATACAAATAAAAAAGTAATGACATTTTAATCAAATATTTATTGAAGAAAACACACAAATTAGCCTATTTTGCGTGTATCATTATATATATATATATATATATTATCTATATATATATATATATTATCTATATATGTGTGATACATAACATTTTTGTTTTTCCATCTAAAAATTATTATGCATTTTTTTAACCAATAAAGATATCGTAATAAAATAAACAGTTATATTCTATAGGCGTATCCAGGGGGCCTGGAGGGCACGTGCCCCCTAGACCTTTGTAACTTTGCATGCCCATAGACCTTTTTGGGCCCACGTGACTTTGCCCCCTAGACCGTTTGAAATGTGCCGCCGTTCAGGTTACTATAAGGTGAACTTACGCTGACGTGGCGGCGAAAATGTTTTGACAGCACACACACCCCCCTCCCCCCGCCCCCGGTCATCACAGTGTCTAGCCAGCCGTGAGACAGCGGAGAAGCTGAAAGAGAAGAGATGAAAATACGTCAACAGCACCCCGTCCACCTCCCCCTCCCCCCATCTTCCGATTGATGGTGGCGTGGTAGCAAACTTTTTTCTACACGACTACACCACTTGGCTCAGCCACCAGAGGTTTTTGTGCCTCCCCCTAGACTCACTTTCTGGATCCGCCGCTGGATCCATAAGCTATTACCTCCAAGCTAAGCCTAAGCCAATTCCCAATCATGATCTAGGACTAGGTCTAGGACTAGGCCGCGGGTAGATTCTACTTCTAAAAGTTCTATTCCAGCAGGATTGATATTTAATTATTTTTTTAAGTGCTTAATTTCAGTCTTAATGCCAGTGGCAGTGGGCATACAGGATAACATGACACACACACACTTTACTAAAGTAACATCATGCTACGAATACTTACACCCGATATAGCCGTATCGATAAAACTTGTCATTTACATTTATGTATTCAAAAAGTGTGTTCGCCTCGCGACGTTCGCAAACATTGACGTAGAATGTCGCGCGAAGTACCACAGGCGCCGACTGGTGACCACACCTGTCAAAACAATTGTAGACTCAATTTTCCAGGCCCCGTACTTTGGCGCCACTGTTTGTCGCTCCAAAATGACACTGGGGATCCACAGCATCCTCCCAACCCAGGGCTGTTTGCCATGCAAAATAAGCCTTGGCAGATCTCGTACGCGAAGTGCAGAAGTTAGCCGAGTCAAACTAGTGCAGTGTAATTGACTCCGCCAGTCGCGACTGCGTCATCCGTGAGAACAGCGCAAATACCCGCCCCAATTTGAAGACAGATAAATGACTTCTGGGAATCCCAATATATAATGACCCGTTCGCCCATTAGCACGAGCAGCTGAGCGGTATTGTGTATTCGAATAATTGCTTCTACTTCCTAAACATTGCATGTAACACGAGCCACGGTTGGGTGAAATTGGTTTTATTATGACCACCTGACCTGCCGCCAACCACTGATCTAGTGGGCGATTTCGTAGGCTGAGCTTAAATTCAGAGTTTAAATTCGCAAAGCGGTCAACCAGGGGGTACTGTTGGCTGGCACTGACGTAATCACCAGCAGCGACCGCTGGCGCTCGAGGATATTACACAGTAGTCAGGAGGCTTCGTGGTATGACGAGTTATTTTTGTGAATGGTGACCCTAAATTAAACCTGTGTAACCAATAACATCGACTCTTAAGCTAACTTTTCAAATAAGACTAAACCTTTACCAGTTCATACGAAGCTTTTGAGCTAACATTAAGTTGTTGGATGTATAGGTGTGGTAGTTGATATTCCCCTCCATTCTCTTGTCTCCTTTCGATTGTTCATTGTTTGTCTCTTCAGCCTTCTGAATACCGCACCGCACGATCTGTCACTAGTTCATGAGGTATTGTGCATCAGATTCCTACGATAAAATGCTGATCTGCGCAGACTTAATGTCTCGCTTACAGGCATCCATGATACCTGCACGCTCGATGACTTCCTTGTTTGGCGTGTACGTACGTGTTCCTGCCAGGTGATGCTTGGTATGGGTTGAAGACCTCGGAGGTGGAAGTTCCTGTTTCGCCTATTATATAGAAGCTATAGGCTGCTTAGGACAGAATCATGGTATCCTCAAACATTGATGTTCTCTGTGAGCTTGCTGTTCTCCTACACCCTTGCGTGGAGCGCAATGGCGCACTAACTGGAGCACCGAAAGGTGCTTCCCCAATGTAATTTTTTCCAAAGAAGACCTATCGGGACCACTTTATAAGAGGAGGGCTGATAGGATCCATAGGATGTGCATCCCAGTCTGTTGGATTAACGAGGAATTGTTCGTTCAATATCTAGAGCACGTCATTCTTCATACGAGGTGCACTGTCGATCGAAAGATATTGCTGATTCTGGACAATCATGAGTCGCATATATCTTTGCAGGCCATTGAAATGGCCAGAGCAAATGGTGTAGTTATGGTAACCATCCCACCGCACACATCACATCGTTTGCAGCCCTTGGATAGATATGTATACGGTCTATTCAAAACAGTGTACAACATGGCCATGGACGCATGGCTGAGAAGCAACCCGGGGAAACCGTCACAATATATGATATTCAGGAAGTAGTGAAACAGGCACAGCATTCGGCAGTGACACCCAGAAATATTGTTTCTGGGTTTGAAAGCACCGGGATTTGCTTTTACAATCGCGACCTATTCACGGATGTAGACTTCGCCCCTGCAGCCGTCACAGACCGTGCGCCACCAGAAGCTGCTGAAGTTGAAGACAGACCTATGCCACAAGATGATTTCACACATCAGCCAGTCCCTGGTCCATCGACTTCTCCGCCAAGTTACATTGTATCACAAGACATGCAGACGTATGTCTCACCATCGGACATTCACGCACTTCCAAAAGCAGGTGAGAGAATGAAGACACGCACACGGAGGAAGGGCAAAACCACGATCCTTACCAACACCCCTATCCGCAATGAAATTGCCCTTCTGAAGAAGAAGAAACCTACTGCACCAAAAGTGAAGAAGACACCTTTTAAAAGGAAAAAGAAGACCGAGGCTAGCGATTCGTGCAGTTCCTCTAATGAGAAGTCTGATATCCCCTGTGATGACTTCAGTTTATGACAAAATTTAGGATACCGAAGAAATAATTTAGGGAGATTTTGTGGTGGTCAAGATAGCTGGAAAATATAGAGTCCTGCGCTGTATTGCACTTGTAGATATGGTGGTGGATGACGAATACGACGGAATATTCCTCCAGCGGATGATCTGGAAGGTAGTGACAGATGATATAATATTCATCCCTAATCCCGAAGACAATGCGTAATTCCCAAAATCGGACATTGTGAGAAAAAAACTCCCCCAGCCAAAGACAGTCGGGGTTCTGCACGCCGTTCAGCTCAGCTCAACTCACGTTCACCTGCAACCTGAGCAAGTGGAATCTGCAATAATATGGATAAATTTATGGATAATGTAGAATCAAATGGAACAGTTGACAGTTTGTTGGCCAAAGCTGATAATCATGTAGTCTACATGTATTCAGTGGACTAGCTGACATTTTGTAAGACTGGAACTTCAATGGGATTCGGTGACATTTTGTTGGACAGAATATGATATTATTTTGAAAAGATCAGTTGGTAATTTACGACTACAACGTGACATAAAATCAATACACCTTACAGCTATAAAGTCATTAAAGTCATGTAATTAACTTTTGCTTTTAAATGAAAATATCTCGGACATAGATTTTTGTTGAAACGTTGTTCTGGACAAGGACAGTTGTAGGGGTATCAACTGGTCTTACAAGTGGATCAACTAACCCTATGGGGTGTATCAACTGATACTACCAGCAGGGTTAGTTGGTACGTTTGACACCTTTTTTGGCGGACCCACCAAATCCTTATTAACTGACTGCGTACATTCTACCTTCCTCAGAAATGTGTCCAACAATTAGCTGTGTTTTTGTAGACCTCTCATCTCAGACTCCCACATACTTAGGCCTCAATGTTGAGTTCAGTAAAAAGCGTATCAATTAACCCTCCTTTCCCCTACCGGAGCGGGTGCTTATGGATAATTAACGAATTATCGAAACGTGTTAAACTGCAGAATGTACATATTTAAAGACACGCCAAGAACAAGAGCGATATGCCTATGTGAATAATAACATATTAAAAGTTAATATACACATTATACCCTACCGGCTGAGAAGCATGAAATTTGATAATGTGGAACGGTGCTGTGGTTTGATTGTGTGGTGCGGTGTGGTGGTTTGATTGTGTGGTGCGGTGTGGTGGTTTGATTGTGTGGTGCGATGTCACGACACGATCGGGGAGGAACACAGTTTATTTTGTATACCTTACATCAGCGCTTAATGAAACCAAATGTATTGTTATTTACCAAAGTCAAATAATTAAATGCTGGAAAGAAAGTATTGCATTTGTTGATGTTGTGATTACTTGCTTCACCCTCTTACACTTATACTGGCTTCACCCTCTTACACTTATACTGGCTTCACCCTCTTACACTTATGAACTACTTCAAGACAACTGTAGACGTTCTTCAGGAGTGCGCACTCGTGTCTGTTCTCTTTGACATAATCCTCGAGAACATCACACACATCTCCACTACCACCTCCGTTTTGTAGACGACATTCACCTGATGGGAGCTCAGCAGGAGTGAACTTCATGACTTCACCACCAGACTGGCAGAAAGGGTCAGAGCACAATTATGGAACGAAAGTCAGCGCAGAGAACAAACCAAATATTATAGACCACAATACCAACCAGATTACTTACTTACTTATATCGGCCACACGCCGGACAAAACTGAGTCCCAGGATGAGCAATGTCTTCATTCTACAATGTATATCATGAACATGGTATCCTCAGTCGTGTTCAATTGGTCATTGTTTAACGTCTATTGACATGGGAATGTAACGGCTGATTGCATTCCTGTGCCATGGTTGGATAATCACGCATTCTCGTGTCCGTAGTAGACCGATAGTCGTTATTTGGACGTACCATTAATCAGACATGTTTCCCTCTTTTTTAGGTTTAATTCACCCTTTTTGCAGGAAAGACCATCTACCTGGAAAGACTAAATTGATTTTATCAGATGTCAGGGTTTAGGGTTCACATTCACCACCTACATTCCTTTGCCATTTTACCGTTTATCATCCGAAATAATTACTGAATACCCATGTATTAATTATTAATAACAAGGACACGTGTTTGTGGAGGTGTGGGGTGGTCAGCAGTAGCGGCTCTGTGGACAGCACCACAACTTCGCAATCCCGTGTTTACTTTAATTTCAGCGCATACGTACCTTCGTACGGCACACGTATGTTTTTTTTTTATACAGCATCGTCCCCCTCTGATTCAGATGAACACGATCGTGTCGCAAACACGTTTTCTCTCTTGTAGCGAACCATTAGACAAACGATGCAGAAGACACGCAAGCGTCTATCAGGCGTTTTGCTAGACATATCCAATTACGATATTTTTCACGGAACGAAATCAGCCAAATTAAAAGAGAAATTTACAGCAAAATCAACTTGGAATCCGCCTTGCCACAACGAAGACATTAACTCTAAATTGGAACAACTGAAAGAGTTTAGCTCGATAACTAACAAACACCGGAACAGTGTTGGTAATTTGTCAGAGTCGCAATTGGCGTCGATTTCGGCACTCAAGAGAAACCCACCTATTATTAGTAAACCTGCTGATAAAGGCTCGGCCACAGTAATCATGTCTAAAGAAAAGTATGTCGCAGAGGCGAATCGACAGCGTGCGAACAACAAAACCATTACACTAAACTAGACACACCGGTCTATCCACAAGCCGCAGTCCTCATTTCAGCAACACTAAACAGATTACGACAAACAGGTTACATATCCAAGATTATTTAGAGCCACCGGATACACCTCGACCACGTCTGCTCTATACATTACCCAAGATTCATAAGGCTAAAGATATATGGCCTCAGCCTCAAAAGCCTCCAGGACGACCGATCATATCCGATTGCAACAGCGAATTATATAAAATAGCTGAGTATACTACTTTTTGTATTGACTATTTTTAGACCCATTGGCAGTAACACATGCTTCGTATGTTAAAAAGACAACAGACGTCATTAATAAAGTGACTAAAATCGAAATTCCTAGTGATGCGCTACTGTTCTCCATGGATGTAGAAAGCCTTTACACCAATATTGACAATAATTCGGGGACTGAAGCAGTAAGACAGCCTTTTTTAAGAAACCCGCAGACATTTTAGAACTACTTAAAATTTCCTTACAACACAACGACTTTTTATTCGGATCAAACTGGTACCTTCAAATTTTCTGCACTGCAATGAGGAAACGATTTACCTCCAACTATACCAATTTTTTTATGGCTCAGTGGGAGAAACAAGCACTAAGGAAATGCAACAAATTACCATTAATCAATTTACTATATTTGGACGATATTTTCGGAATCTGGACACATGGGAATTATGAATTCCTAGTTTTCTTGGACATACTAAATAGCCATCAAAATTGCGTAAAATTAATGTCAGTTACGAGTAAACACTCAATAGATTTCTTGGACATAACGATCATTAAAGGCAAACGATATAATTCGACGGGGCATCTTGACAGCAAGGTTTACTTTAAACCAACATATACACATCAACTACTGTACAAAGACTCGTTCCATCCGAAACATACCTTCTCCGGTATCCTCAAGTCGCAACTATTACGATTTCATAGGATTTGCAACAATAAATCAGACTTTGAGGGAGCCGTACAAACACTTTTACACAGCCTGAGGCAAAGGAATTATACATCGCGTTTTTAAGGCACATTAAAAGAAGCAGTACCCTAGCGGACATTAAAAATCAGAACAGGAAAGAACAGGCCGTGAAATGTCAGGTGAAAAGGTGTCTAGCCTGTACGGTATTTGTAGACTTCACGCCTATTAACAACACAAGGAGACCACCACAGGGCAAAATCAACAATTGCGGTACATCCAGCGTGGTTTACCTAATTATACATGCAACGCCTGCCCCGCAAGATACGTGGGTGAGACTGGCAATCAACTCCGAACACGTCTAAATAATCACACATCGGACATACGACATCACAACGACACACAAGTGGCCAAGCATTTTAACGGAGCCGGTCACTCAATTTCTGATTTGCGTATTACAATCTTGCAATCAGGGCCATTTTCTGACGTCGCCTCACTGGAAACCATTTACAGACGAAATTGTGAATCAAAATGAATTACAAGACTTAAAACTACGCAGCCAGGGGGACTGAATGTTAGAGAGGGCTTTTAATTTTGATATTATTACCTTTTGTGATTCCCTTCTCCCACCAGGGACGAGCAATTGCTAAACTAGCTAAAGCCACCTATAAACTGCTACAAACGGCGTGTCCAAAAATATACACGCCGAGATTTATAACAGCACTCTCAAAGAACAAGAATCTGAAAGATATGCTGGTGGCCACCAAATTACAATGAACAATTGACTTCTACAGAACAATGACCTTAGCTTTACTGAACATTCTTCAGGATAGTTCGTTTTCAAATTCGAAACTTTCATTTTTCATATCCAAGAATCATGTTAAATTACCTGGTAGAGGCTTTCGTTGACATGTCACGTTGACGTGTCACGAGTGAAAATTGTTGACAAAGAACCCAACAGAAGAATTCGGCAAATCAAGGAAGCCATCTGGATCAGAAAAACCCAAACACCCATCAACAGAGACTAGGGCAATTACGAACTGCCTCACGTGTACGATGACGTCATTCAGCGTCATAGGTACTGATGAAGTCGACGTGACACGTCAACGAAAGCCTCTACCAGGTAATTTAACATGATTCTTGGATATGAAAAATGAAAGTTTCGAATTTTTTAATTTTAATGACCTTAGCGTTTTGGACACTGTGAGACGTCGTAGTGTTAGTGCAATTGTGTAGTTGTTAGGGGATTAGGCTGTATGTGGGGTTGTCGGGTTGCATCAGTACTGGCTCGTACGGCTTCACATGTTCCGTCTTCTGTACAACTATGATAGGATAGATATATTTCATGCACTATGTAATGGCTTATTTTGTTTTTACAGGTTTACCGGCCGAAATAATTACTGAATACCCATGTATTAATTATTAATAAACAGGACACGTGTTTGTGGAGGTGTGGGGTGGTCAGCAGTAGCGGCACTGTGGACGGCACCACAACTTTGCAATCCAGCATCGTCCCCCTCTGATTCAGATAAACACCATCGTGTCGCAAATACTTGTTCTATCTAGTAGCGAACCCTCTGTGATTGTATACGTATATGTATGGTTTTTTTTATACAAAAAACAAAACAAAAATATGTATTCATCTATGTTATTTAACAGGACAGAGGATGTTAACCCCCGGTTACTATTCTCGGCCTTGTCCAATTGGTCATTGTTTAATGTTCAGTGGCACGGGAATGTAATGGCTGAATGCATCCCTCTGCCATGACTGGAAAATCACGCATTCTCGTCTCCGTTGTAGACCGATAGTCGTTATTTAGATGTACCATTAATCATACATGTTTGTCTTTTTTAGGCTTAATTTACAAAAAATTATTTGCAGAGAAGACCATCTACCCGAAAGGACTAAACTGATATTATCAGATGACTGGGTTTAGGGTTCACATTCGTCACCTATACTCCGTTACCAGTGCATTAGGGTCTTCGCTCATGTTCCAAATCCTTAACAGAGGACACTTGAGCCCAGTACACCCATTTTCCTAAAATATTTACTTACTGGCTCTTGCCAACCTCTCGAGGGTGACCCAGCTTTGCCCTGCCCCCTTCATCTCCACTTCATCTCCACTTCTTGGGAGGTGGCGGCAACCTTCAAGTAGTCTCTCCTGTCAGTAGTATATCTTGAGTTAGGAAGCTGCGGGCTGGCAACCTTCCTCAATGCAGACACTGGGTGATCGCTCGTATCCCAGTCACTACCTCAGTCAGAGACTGAATGACATGTCGTAAAAGAACACGAGTTATGAATATGGTCAACGGTACCAGTCGCCACCAACGAAACTGGAAGCAACAAAAGCTCCCTGTATATACGCCGGTGATTTCAACTGTCAACACGTCGAATGGGGATACAACAACAACAACAACAACGACAGGGAATGTCTGGCAGACAGGGTATATGCCAATGACCTGACCCTACTACACAACCCGAAGGAACCACACTCATTTCACTCCGGACGCTCGAATACAACATCGAATCAAGCCTTTGCCTTTGTTGGTCAGAACAGAGAAGAACCACTACCAGAAATTCGTGTCCTTGGAAAGTTCCCACGGTCACAGCACCGACCCTCGCTCATCTCCCCATCATTCTTAGTGGCTTCAACAGAAAGTAAACCTGCTAAGAGGTGAAACTTTCAGAAGGCACAATAGAAGGCGTTTGCAGCAGACACAGACTTGGGCCAAGTTCCTGCTACCGCCGGACTGTAATGACACATACGATACATACAGAGCGTACTGCGATATGTTAACAAATGCCACAAAGCAAAACATCCCTCGAGGTTGCAAAAAGCATTGTAACCTATGCTGGGACAGTGAATGCCAGGCATTTTACGATGAACACATGTCATCTTCAAGAACAAACACACACGCTCTGCTCAAGTGCCTGGACGAAAAAGTAATATCCGCTGGACAGAGACTGTGGAGTCAACCGACTTTACCCACTCAAACCGAAACGCTTGAGTCCGTGACCGTGTGCTTAATTGTGTGAGGGGGAGGGTAGTCTTCCGTTTTGTTATCAAATGGATGTATAGTTGATGGTTTCTTTGTGAGTCTTACGATGGGAAGATGGGTGACTGCGCGCACATTGCCATTGGTTAAATCCTAGATCCAACCCTGGCCTAAAGTGACATGAGAAGATACGCCTATAATACTACATAGAAGGAAGATGGGGGCCCGGTGGGGCAGTGCATACGGGTTGAGAGAATAGTTGGGAATTAATTGCAGTTGGGTATAGGTTGAAATTGTCAAGCAGGAAATAATTATTATACATTGGAAATACAAAGAATGAGTGAGAAAAATTGACAAAGAGAGCGTGGAAAACAAAAGAGGGCTGTATAGAATTAGGAGATCGAAGACGAAGAGGAAGGCCGAAATTAAAATGAAGAGACAGTGCCAAAAGATATCTCGAAAGCCGAAAGAGCAGCCTGGATGAACAGCCAGCCGATCGAGAGTCGGGGAAAATTAGAGAACAGAGAAGCATAAAATGCGTATGTGTGAATATTTTGTATTCGCAGACAACAGTAAACCTCGAATTGTAAACAAAACGCTACCACAAAGGAAACACTTTGGCAACGACTTGCGTGATAGACCCCGCCCAGTTCAGTGTATTGTCCAATGAGACGACGCAACACATCGGCAAAGCGCTGACAAACAAGTCGCGCTACAAACACGACGAAGTTGACTAGAACGCACGTGCCGTGGCTGCAGCGGTCACAGAGGCAACATGGCGACGTCCAGCGGCGGGTCCGTCAAACGTAGCACCTTGGGCCAATCTCGGGCGAAATTCGCCTCTGTTCCCGACATAAACGAGGGAACGCCAATGTCTGTTTGTGACACGTCCGATAGCGACGATGAGACAGAACCGGCCGAGTCATTTCATCGGCGAATTTCAACGAACAAGGACATAAAAACGACGGTAAGTTCCTAGTTTATTATGGTTAGTCACTTTAGTGTCAACCTATCATGGCTATGTGTCTGTGACACCGTCTGTCGAAGCGATTAACATATTCAACCATTTTAAATAGGTTACGGAAGTTTTTTCTTTGAATCGCTGTCAAATATCAACCGGTAATTGAAAATATGAACCTGTGTTAGTCACTTAGTGTGACGGCAGCGGAGTACATAGTCATAGAGAGGTGTGTTGTCGATCCAGATCGAAGTGTCGTCTGCCTGTAGTGTAGGTAGCCTGTACACGCGTACTCGTTTGTTGACACTGACAGGCAGCATATATAGATCACCGTAGTCGTAGATCTCCTAATGTAAATAAAATGAAATGAAAATCGATTAGTTCACGTTGATGGTATACACGTTATCTGCCTTGTCTTCTGAAACTCGACAGTTACAATTAAAATAGTAGAGTTAGAGTAGATCAATGTTGGGCTTGTTGCCTTATTTATATATAAATCTATCCCAGCGCAGTGTCAAATGAAACAGGCTAAACATCAGCTGGGAACCTAGGTGAATTGGACAACATATTTGGCTTTTATTTGAGTCTAGGCTTTGATATCTTTGATAAATGACACTTGTTTACTAAACTAGATTTATGCTGAACAGTTTAACCATCCCAAATGTAATGATTGTATAACCATGATGAATTCATACTAATGTTGTACACTGGCTATATATAGCTAACCTGATCACTTGTAGCAGACGATACTTTATTTAATACATTAATATTAATAATAACATATCTTGTATGGACCTGAATATGTTGGAGAGATATTAACTGTCAGCAGAAATGTAGAAAGGAAGACATCACTTGTCAGGTCTGGGCACTTTGTGAAGCAGGAAGTGTGTTCTCAACCAAAACTGCATGGTCACTTCCTGGTCCTGTAATTCTTTAGAAGTAACAACATTCTTTGCTTCATTTCTAGATAACAATATCTTCATAACTGTTCATTGGATATTATTTAAATTTAATAGGTTTCTTTCATCTGTCTCCAGCTATCATCCTCCCACAATTTAAAGACAATTTATTCTAGTTCTAGTTATTTATAATGCTCACTAATGTTCTGTTAACTGACTTGTTTGTATATATGTGTGTGTGTGTATATATAAAGTTAGTTAATAGAACGTTGGTGAGCAATACAAATAACTAGAATTAGAATATATATATAGTCAGCCTTTTTATTCATTTTTTTCGCACGAACTGGGATCTGTTGTGTTGCCCTTCTTTGTCATCATGCTAACTTATATATAAATATATATACTTATATATATATATAATAACTCTTTCTAATGTTATATTTCACACAATTCACTATTAAATTTTTGTGTTATACCAGTCAGCAAGAGAGGTCTATAAGTCCAGTAAATTACATCGTCCCATATTTCATGAGCTTTTCGTATAACTATAAGCTGCAATCATTGTGAATGCTGTTCCTTAAATTTAGTGTCAGGCTCTAATGAATAAATTATGTTGGCTAGTCGGAGCTGAAGTACCAATTCAGGTCATCTGCAATTTAGGACACATTTAATTATTTCTAGTCATCTTCCCTTCCAGCCTCATTAAAGCTGCTTCCTCGACTAGTTTTGCCCATTGTAAAACTGGTTCTTTGATGTCCAGATATGTAATGTATGAATAGTTTAAACTAATACACACAGTTGGTTTAATGAACAAGTGCATTCATTTGTTTAAATGGTTGAAACTGAAAGAATTTAGTTTTATCATTACTTTGAGTAATTTGCCAATTTAGCCAAATGTAGGTCTGACATTTAATCTTCAACTGACTGAAGTTGATAAATTCACTTTTTGAGAGAGTAAGAACAGTGTACAACATCAGTACATAAATATATGTAGTTAATCATATCGTACATTCACATACAAATTTCCAGTTTGGAGAATCACTTGAATTGAGTCTGGATCCATTATTAAACAAGTTAATCTTTGTGATGATTTTACCAGAACTACTGTAATGACTAATTGGATACCTAAAAATTTAATAAATATTCAACTGTCTGAAAACATACAGTACAAAAACAGCTATTTTTGGCATCCAAAAACATGTCATGATGGAATGCGTATATTCGGACACGTAAAAATATTAGGTGTCTGGAAACAGACATATATACCAAAAATAGATCAGTGAGCGTAACAAATGAACATCCTCCAAACACGTCCAAAACATGGAATTCTATGGTTGTTAGCACCCTCACAGCTCGTCCTGTCCCGACGATCTTGGTATAATTTGAAAGGATGCACTTTCTGTTATTCTAGCATCATCTAGATGTCTCGGTAACCGTTCGTAAAACACCTATAAACGGACCTACAATCATACCATTTTCAGTGTTCTGTACGGTTCCGAACGATATTGGCGGCGGGTACTCAGTACACTAATCTTCCGATTGCGGCACTGTTTTCCTCATTTGCATAAGTACAGACTTGCGCACTTCACAATTTCTTGATTTCATGTTATAAGATCTGCCCACTTTTAAACGGAGTCGAAACTGACATCATGCTTTGATGGCAGCAAAACCGATATATTATATGACTACATCGGCATGACATCACAATAACATACGCCAACCAACGGAGACTAAAGGTAACAATTTATTGTATTGGTTGGTTGATATATGTGATTGTGACGTCACGCCTACTTCGAGTATGTCAGCTTAGCCTTAGCTGCCATTTGAAAGAGGGTGGAGCTTATAGCATGAAATCAGATTGTGGTGCCTCGAACAGACGTCCAAATACACACAATCATTGTTGTAGTGGATACTGTATGTAGGTTTTTTCTTTTGGAAACTGAAATTGAAATGAGATAAGTGAAAACAATTGAACAGAGGAGGTACCTTTAAACTTTACTCTGAGGTCAGTGTTTTCAAAGATTTTGGTTTGGATTGTCTAATTTAATATCCATCCTCAAAGAATGCTCATCTGATTCAGAAACATATTGCTACAAATCAACATTATTTTGTGTACATTATGACATGGTAACTTATTGGTATACATGTGTTATTTTGTGTACGTTCTGAGTTATGACATGCTAGGTTGTTGGTATAAATGTGGTATTTTGTGTACGTTATGAGATATGACATGCTAGGTTGTTGGTATAAATGTGGTATTTTGTGTACGTTATAAGATATGACATGCTAGCTTGTTGGTATAAATGTGTTATTTGGTTTTGTTGGATAAAGTGTTAAATTCTTGATCCAGATTAAATGTGCAACAATATATGAAAGTTTGTACCTATATTACAATAGATACCCACCATAACAAAACAAACTCATTCACAGCTTTGCAAGTTACCTGATCTAACAATCAGTGTTAATTGTTTTGATCCATCACACCAATACACATAGTACACCAGTACACCTAAAACGGTTCTAATGCAGCGTTCCAATGGGCTCGTTTATATCGTAAACACGACTTGGCGAACTGGAAAGTTCACAATCTCCTCGAGTTTTCCACTTGTAAATTTATGCATCTGGGTCAAGTGAGGATTACGAAGTTGTATTCGTGGTATACACGAGATGATTGGAACTCAGCATTACACTACAGACAAGCAACCCATTTCATGTGTGGCCATGTAAGGTGTGTCTGTATGAATTGGTGCATGTATGTTTGTTGTCATGTAGACGTCAGTTCTAATATTTCTCTTTTTGTATCACCATTCTGTCTGTAGCTAGCTCCTCATGACAACTGCATTCATGAGCATATTTGCCTACAAACAAAACAGGCATGAGTGTTAGTAAATATAACCTCTTAGTCCTCTACTGGCTGTGGAATAGTCAGACACTACAGAGCTGGTGTTAAGGCGCACAAGTTTGTGTATTGGCTCTACTCTCTGTGGCAAAATATACAACACTACAGAGTTGCTCCAGTCTTAACAGACACTTGTGATTTTGTAGCTCTAGTCTTAAAGGATACTTGTGTAGTTGACTCTACTCTCTCTGGCAAAATCAGACACTACAGAGTTGCTCCAGTCTTAAGGGATACTTGTGTATTTGCTCTAAATCCTCTAATCTCTGTGGCAGAGTCAGACACTACATGGTGGCTCTAGTCTTAAGGGACACTTATGTATTTGCTCTAAATCCTCTAATCTCTGTGGCAGAGTCAGACACTACATAGTAGCTCTAGACTTAAAGGATACTTGTGTAGTTGACTCTACTCTCTCTGGCAGAATCAGACACTACAAAGTTGCCCCAGTCTTAATGGACACTTATGTATTTGCTCTAAATCCTCTAATCTCAGTGGCAGAGTCTGTCCACACATCCACCCACTGCCCACCATCCACCCACTGTCCACACATCCACCCACTGCCCTCCATGCACCCACTGTCCACACATCCACCCACTGCCCTCCATCCGCCCACTGTCCACACATCCACCCACTGCCCACCATCCACCCACTGTCCTCACATCCACCCACTGTCCTCCATCCACCCACTGTCCTCACATCCACCCACTGTCCTCCATCCACCCACTGCCCTCCATCCACCCACTGTCCACACATCCACCCACTGTCCTCCATCCACCCACTGCCCACCATCCACCCACTGCCCACCATCCACCCACTGTCCACCCATCCACCCACTGCCCTCCATCCACCCACTGTCCACACATTCTCCCAATGTCCTCCATCCACCCACTGTCCTCACATCCACCCACTGCCCACCATCCACCCACTGTCCACACATCCTCCCACTGTCCACACATCCACCCACTGTCCACCATCCACCCACTGTCCACCATCCACCCACTGTCCACACATCCACCCACTGTCCACCATCCACCCACTGTCCACCATCCACCCACTGTCCACACATCCACCCACTGTCCACACATCCACCCACTGCCCACCATCCACCCACTGCCCACACATCCACCCACTGCCCTCCATCCACCCACTGTCCACACATCCACCCACTTCCCACCATCCACCCACTGCCCTACATCTACCCACTGCCTACCCATTCACCCACGGCCCAGTGTGCCCAACCATCCGCCCACCCATCCACCCACGGATCTGATATGGACCTGAATATGTTGTCAGCAGAAATGTAGAAAGGAAGACATCAGTCAGGGATTCCCTCGGACAGCAGAAACGCATCAATGACACGCTGTATGCTGGAATGCTGCATACGTTTTTGCCGCTTTTAGCCAAAAGACATACAAAAATGTGTCTGAGAAATCTGAGAAAATTGAGGGGCACTTGTGTAGAATCCAGGTCCACCTTGATTTTGCCATTTTTAGTTATAGTTTTGCCTACCTTTGACACATTGATGTGATAACTAAATTATTCCACATCATCCCAGTCATATTTATGCTAAAAAATATAACGTCTTAGCAAATGTTGATGCCCAAATAGCATTATGGTTTGCTTCACCCACTGCCCATCAACCCACCCATCCACCCACTGCCCATCAACCCACCCATCTACCCACTGCCCATCAACCCACCCATCTACCCACTGCCCAGGCAACCACCCACCCATCCACCCACTGCCTAACCATTTACACCCTTCCCACCCATCCATCCTGTAACCCCTGTCATCTGGGACCTAATTAACTTAATTGACACCTGATAGTTACCTAATAGTTCCCACCTGTTGTCCCATATCTAATTAGTAGGTCTACTGCCAGATTAATTGGTGTCAGTGGATCAAGAGAGGCTGGCTGTACATTGTGACTGATTGGCAGGCCTTTAGCCAGAAATAATTTCTTGCCAGTCTTGAATTAATCAGAAATGTACCTTTAAGTCTGTAAACAGCTTGCATGGAGGCCATTCCCGTCAACCACAGCCACTATTGGCCAGTTTAGTTTTTCTGAAATGACAAACCAGTGTCATTTGAGCCATTTATTTAAGTAATACTGATCCATTCGATTTATTTCAGTTTCACTGCCAGTTGTGCCAATGATAGATATTAATGTGGACCTGTTAGACATGGAACTATAAGTTAATCTAGTGGCCAGCTGGTTCCCTCTAAATTCCACCCGTCTTATCAGTTGTGGTTACCAATCTTGGTCAGTCATCTGCCAGTCTTGAAGACAGACAGACAGACAGGTCTCTGGCTAAACCCTTGCAGATTGGTGATTGAAGTCCTAGTACAGAGAAGCTGGGTGTATGCTGTGACTGATTGGTGTATTCAGTTGGAATCAGTCCTACTAGCAGTTTCACCAAGCATCTGTTCCTGATGGTGCTGGGGACAAAAGCCCCTCAGTACAAAATGTATGAGGGGCTTTTGTCCAGAGTGGCTTTTGTTAAGGATTCCTCATTCATCCCTGAAGGCCTGGTCAACATGTGCTGGAGGTATGTTATTTTGATAAGATTCTGTGAGCATGTCTATGATAGTGGCAATGGCTGCAAAGAAAGTTCAGCTGTCAGAGTTGAATGACAGCATTAATGTTTGTGTTGAGTGATAGCTATCAGTGTTGAGTGACGAATTGTCACTGATTACAGGATTCTTGAATACGATACTCATTCTCTGGTCAACACGCGCATATTCTATGGAATAATATGCCAGAGAACATTAAACAACTGAATATTTCGGTTGAGTTGAGATAGTGACAATATGCAGTGAAGGAGGCAATGACAGAGATAGGACTCACAATAGGCAGTGAGAGAGATAGGATGCACAGTAGGCAGTGACAGAGATAGGACTCATAGTAGGCAGTGACAGAGATAGGACTCATAGTAGGCAGTGACAGAGATAGGACTTGCAGTAGGCAGTGACAAAGATAGGACTCACAGTAGGCAGTGACAGAGATAGGACTCACAGTAGGCAGTGACAGAGATAGGACTCACAGTAGGCAGTGACAGAGATAGGACTCACAGTAGGCAGTGACAGATATAGGACTCACAGTAGGCAGTGACATAGATAGGACTCACAGTAGGCAGTGACAGAGATAGGACTCACAGTAGGCAGTGACAGAGATAGGACTCACAGTAGGCAGTGACAGAGACAGGATGCACAGTAGGCAGTGACAGAGATAGGACTCACAGTAGGCAGTGACAGAGATAGGATGCACAGTAGGCAGTGACAGAGATAGGATGCACAGTAGGCAATGACAGAGATAGGACTCACAATAGGCAGTGACAGAGATAGGATGCACAGTAGGCAGTGACAGAGATAGGACTCACAGTAGGCAGTGACAGAGATAGGATGCACAGTAGGCAGTGACAGAGATAGGATGCACAGTAGGCAGTGACAGAGATAGGATGCACAGTAGGCAGTGACAGAGATAGGACTCACAGTAGGCAGTGACAGATATAGGATGCACAGTAGGCAGTGACAGAGATAGGACTCGCAGTAGGCAGTGACAAAGATAGGATGCACAGTAGGCAGCTCTTTACAACATAATGTTTAAATTGTAAGAGTTGACAAGACTTCACATAAGGTGACACAGGATGAAGTCAGCATGATGTGACAATAGCACTGTTGTTGAACTATGTTAGAGTTCAATTAAAGTTCGACTACAGTTTAAAAAAGCCTGTCATTCACTGAACAGTGAACAGGACATTTTTCTGATGGTTTTTTGTTTGTAAATGTCCCCTGAAGTTTGCTGATACTTGAGGCACTGAAGCAGCAATTGAAATATTGCGTTAACAAACATTGACTGTGTCATCATAATAGATGATGTTATTGACTGTAAGATGACATCAAGTAACTTAGACTCTCTGAGTGTGTACAAAGTAGACATGTTGACAGCCCATGCAGTCATGTTTCTTAAGACTTCTAGTACTCATATTCAGGTCTCATCTTAGAAATTCTGTACTGTTTACCCAAAAAATGAGACTGAACCAACCTGGCTCACTGGCACTGAATCAGCCTGGCTCATTGACACTGAACTAACCTGGCTCGCTGACACTGAACCAACCTGGCTCACTGACACTGAACCACCCTGACTCACTGACACTGAACCAGCCTGACTCACTGACACTGAACTAACCTGGCTCACTGACGCTGAACCAACCTGGCTCACTGGCACTGAACCAACCTGGCTCACTGGCACTGAATCAGCCTGGCTCGTTGACACTGAACTAACCTGGCTCGCTGACACTGAACCAACCTGGCTCACTGACACTGAACCACCCTGACTCACTGACACTGAACCAGCCTGACTCACTGACACTGAACTAACCTGGCTCACTGACGCTGAACCAACCTGGTTCACTGGCACTGAACCAGCCTGACTCACTGACACTAAATCCCCTAGTACTCGTACCGGGTAGTCTGACAGCTATATATACAGTCTGACCATTATTATTTATTATTGGTACCAGCAATATGAGCATGTATCAGCAGTAACAGCATGTATCAGCAGTAACATGAGCATGTATCAGCAGTAATATGAGCATGTATCAGCAACATTATGTGTAAGCAAAATTAACAGGTATCAATAACTTGAGCGTGTATCATCAGTAATATGAGCATGTATCGACAACAATATGAGCATGTATCAGCAACATGAAGCAATATGGGCATGTGTGAGCAATATGAATATGACATTGTATTAGCAATATGAACACGTATCAGCAATATACAAAACAATTAAACATTACACGTTTGATCAACTCTTTTTGTTTGGCCTTGTACGAATTCATTCGTCAGTTTATGTTATTTTGATGGTGATTCTGTATGGAATTATTACACAATGTTGTAATTATTGCTTGGTAGACATTACTCACTGGGCCGTTGATGTGCAAATACTGGTAATCAAAATCATCAATGATGAATTTTAGTTGTTTTTTATTTAATCCTGACACTATGTCTGCATACTAAATATGGAAGTGCAGCAAATATGATATTGACGATGGTATAAAATAAGAGTAAATATTTGATGGCCCTATTCCTTGCATAATGCACGTAGTCAGATGTAGACGTTATCTCACATAGGAGAATTGAGAACATTTTACTTCCAGTCAGCTTTTTGACAGACTCTTTGTAAGGTAATTTTGTTTTGAGTGAGTAATACATACATGTTTCTTGCTTAGTTCATACCAACAATGTTTTGACGGACACGGTATGTTTCTGAGTTCATGTCAACACTGTTTAGACTGACATGGTATGTTTCTTAGTTTATGTCAACAATGTTTAGACTAACTTAGTACGTGTCTGAGTTAACGTGACAAAGGTATTTGTGCAGAGTGCAGCGACAGGATGTGTTTGTGCAGAGTGCAGCGATAGGATGTTTTTGTGCAGAGTGCAGCAACAGGATGTGTTTGTGCGGAATGCAGTGACAATTTGTGTTTGTGCAGAGTGCAGCGACAGGATGTGTTTGTGTAGAGTGCATTGACAGGATGTGTTTGTACAGAGTGCAGCGATAGGATGTGTTTGTGCAGAGTACAACGACAGGATGTGTTTGTGTGGAGTGTAGCGACAGGATGAGTTTGGGCGGAGTGCAGCAACAGGATGTGTTTGTGCGGAGTGCAGGGACAGGATGTGTTTGTGCAGAGTGCAGCAACAAGATGAGTTTCTGTGGAGTGCAGCGACAAGATGTGTTTGTGCAGAGACAGGATGTGAGGCCCACAAGTGACTGGATGCCACTCTGTCTCTCACCTTTAGAATGACATTCACAAAGAGCAACCCCGCCGGCTGCACCAGTGCCTAACAATGCCTCCGACAGACTCACATCTATTATTGATAAATGATTGGTTGTATATAAAAACTTTGAGGTGACACGGTGGCCTGTTGATGACAATGATGGCTGCAGGAGGACGTGGTGACACTGTGGCCACTGCACTCTGGCCCCTGGTCACCATTGACATCAGTCATAGGACAATGTCCCTGCAGAAGTGAATACACATAGACAGCTCTGGTCTTCTAGTTCTCATCTCCCTGTTTAATCTTATCCTCTTTGTCTCATCAGCTCCTCAGTGTAATCAGCAATAAAAATGGAACATCAGCACTAAATAAAAGTGGAAGAAAACACCCAAAAGTTGTTTCATAGTAATGCTTAAGAGCCTAAAACCAGTGTCCCTTAAAAGTTAAAGGAACAAAAAACAAGGCACTAACTAAAATCCATTTCCCATGTGTATGCAAAGTAGAACATTTCCCATGTGTATGCAAAGTAGAACTTTGTATGTAACATTTTATCAGCATGAAAAAAATACATTTTCAGGTGAAGCACAATACTGGGCGAAAAAAGGAGGACACAAGTATCAAAAACAAGAAGTGCTTAAAATAAATGAAAAACTCTTAGATGGTAGGCAAGATACATCTACACTTAAAATTAAAGAAGAAGGTAAGATCTCTTTACTCACTGTTAGGTGGCGCAATGCCAAGTGTACGTAGTCGAAGTTCAACATGATGTCTTTTAACTAAAATAAAATGAAAATGTGAAACCCTTCAGAAATCTAAATTTGCTTGACTGATGTATGCCAGTACATCATCAGAATCCAGACTTTTAAAATGTTAAGAATGCTCAGATCACTCTGGACCTGAAATGGTGGACACTGTAACTTACGTTATCCACCACAACCACAGTTTTCCACAATAACAATAAACAGGCAAAATGTGTTTTTTGTCTCTTCTTTCTTCATGGGCCTAAGTTACAGCACAAATGTTATCAATAGCAACTGTCCACAAAGAAGCTGGTTAGTACGGAGTAAATATTGTGCGACTCCACTTGTAGTAAAAATCCGATTTTAAACTGTATCACGATTCCCACAGAAAGTTTTTATTTAATTAACCAGACGTTCACGTGGTACTGTGATGTCACAATAGAAATATACATGCAAGAACTGGCCTTTTTTATGCTTTCATAGCAAGTTTACAAGGACAGCTTTTCGGTCGAAATGAGCATCAAAATGAGTTATTGTGCAGTATTCCAATGTAATACAAACACTAGTCATGATAGAGGAACAAGTGGTTATCTTATGTTTCCACATTAATCCAGTTTTGTTCAAAAGACGAACGCTGAAATAAGCTAACTTCCAGTACAACATCGACGAACCTTTGTCTTTGGCTCGTTTTATTTGAGACGAATAGGTTTGACTGGGACCATGGAAAATTATCTACATCAGTAAACATGCACAACAAAACAACTATTGTATTCAGCTGTAGAAAGAAACGTTGTATGATATCATAATATTAATATATATCAATACTTGACGGAAGAGCTGCATATATACATTATGTATATATATTGTTACTTTTTGTTTTACTACCAGGAGATCTTGGTTCAAGCCTCACATCAGACCTTTTATCAGTCTTTTTTGTTTATTTTTCCACAAAGTAATGTAAATTAAACCATTTTTAATCCTTTGGGCCGTAGGTCCAACAGACTTATGCCATCACTTTGCATCTGCTGTGCGCCGTTAGCTGCCACATCTCAGAAACCGTTCAGCAACTTTTTCTCTAATTTTGCATAGATGTTGGTTAGGGTACGGCCACTATGCACGAGAAATCTGTATTTGATTGAATAATTCTTAGGGCCCCCCAGGGCCCCCGAAACTGGTAAATTTTCACATTTTGCCTATTTTTTCAAAAACTCTTCAGAAACGTTTTCTGTGATTTTGCATAGACATTTTATGTGGTAGTGCCACTATACACAATAAATCTCTATTTGATTGAAACATTCTAAGGGCACCTCAGAGACTCCAAAATGTAAATTTTTTACTACTATTTCCCTACTGCTGTAAGCCTCCTGCAATCACTGATCTCAATTTATAATTGGATAGTGGACTTTGCCTGATCTCTGATAACTGGGGTGGCTGAGTGGTTCAGCCAGCTGTAAACCAGTGTATTGGACTAGCTTTAGCTCACTGCCTGCCATTGTCCCTGTGTCAAACAGCAAGCCTCCATGTGGGCTATAACTATAATGTGTAATGATAATCCCTACACACTAGCAGAACCTGAGAAACTTTAAAACAGCAATATACATAATTATCAATGCAATATAAAGATATGATCTAGGATTAAAATAAAATAACTTAGGTATCAAATACTATATTAAATAAAAACTTAGGTATACTCAAAAAGGTTCAAGCATATTTAGCCAAAATTATAAGGAATATTATTAAGATGTTTTACTATACATGTTGCAGCTGTTACTTCACTCCAATTCAATCAGCATTATGTCATTAATTGTTACTCTTTTTAAGTCCAAATGCACCTATGTATATGTACCTTGTGAACAAATAAAGTTTGATCACAGTTCCTCTCTTTCTTCCTTCCATTCTGGGGGAAGGTGGTTGGGACAAAATCTGAACAGAAAATGTGTGCACATTTTCTTAAACAACCTTTAACTGTGCTACATGCAAGATTGCAGCTCACCAACTCTCCTGCAAGATTTCTACAACCACTGGTAGTCGGCCTAAATAGCAGAGTATCGGGATAAAATTCTACAGTATTTTTAATAACACATTACCTTATATATACAATCTTCACGAAACGGTCTACTCGAATATTTTAGTTCCAGATGTACCTTCACTGGCATGCATATAGTGTCCATTAAACATGTAAACAGTTTACTTCCATCATAACCCTTAATGATCTGCAACTATGATTCACCAAAAAACATTTCATTAATAATTACAAACTCACAATATAGTCCAAAGGACTTCAGGCCCTTTTGGCCCATTTTTGTAATATTATGCACTTTTTGTAAATAAATTTTGCAATTTTTAGTATTGATTTATTGGGCCATTTTGTTTATATCATCTTTTGGAAGAGAGTATGTTTAAGTTTAACCATCAGGTATAAGGAACCAACGACTTTAATAACTTGTTGGTCCCTTCAGTTCCTTATTCCAGGTGGTTATGCTAGGAAGTAAAAGGTCCCATACATGAGCTAGGTGACAGTACCATGTTGGTATTACCTCACCCTAGGGCTAGGTGACAGTACCATGTTGGTATTACCTCACCCTAGGGCTAGGTGACAGGCCCTTGTTGGTATTACCTCACCCTAGGGCTAGATGACAGGCCCTTGTTGGTATTACCTCACCCTAGGGCTAGATGACAGGCCCTTGTTGGTATTACCTCACCCTAGGGCTAGGTGACAGTACCATGTTGGTATTACCTCACCCTAGGGCTAGGGGACAGGCCCTTGTTGGTATTACCTCACCCTAGGGCTAGGTGACAGGACCATGTTGGTATTACCTCACCCTAGGGCTAGGTGACAGGACCATGTTGGTATTACCTCACCCTAGGGCTAGATGACAGGCCCTTGTTGGTATTACCTCTCCCTAGGGCTAGGTGACAGGCCCTTGTTGGTATTACCTCATCCTAGGGCTAGGTGACAGGACCATGTTGGTATTACCTCACCCTAAAGCTATGTGACAGGACCATGTTGGTATTACCTCACCCTAGGGCTAGGTAACAGGACCATGTTGGTATTACCTCACCCTAGGGCTAGGTGACAGGACCATGTTGGTATTACCTCACCCTAGGGCTAGGTGACAGGACCATGTTGGTATTACCTTACCCTAGGGCTAAGTGACAGGACCATGTCGGTATTACCTCACCCTAGGGCTAGGTGACAGGACCATGTTGGTATTACCTTACCCTAGGGCTAGGTGACAGGACCATGTCGGTATTACCTCACCCTAGGGCTAGATGACAGGACCATGTTAGTATTCACCCTAGGTGTCAGGACCACGTTTGTCCTACCCAGCCCTAGGTGACAGGACCATGTTGGTCCTATCCAGCCCTAGGTGACAGTCACCACCTGCTGTGTATGTAGACTGCTGTGGCAGTGTGTGACACTGTCAGCAGGTGACAGGTCAGTCAGTGCTTGCTGCTGGTGCCACACAGTCTTGCAGTAATGACCTCATCAGTGAAGTGCTGATTAAATGAGACTGATTTATTGGCTGATTCTGGTGGTTAGTGCTAATGCTGATGCCATTATGTTGATGTGCTAAACTATGTTATAGTAATACTGTATATATATAGATAGGTAATGTGTCCTGTGATGTATCATGGTGTATCATAGGTGTACTGTGTACAGTGACTACTGTAGTAGTCTGTACTGTGTACAGTGACGCCAGGAACACTGACACCAGGAACACTGATGCTAGCAACACTGACGCCAGGAGCCCTGATGCCAGGAACACTGACGCCAGGAGCCCTGACGCCAGGAACACTGACGCCAGGAGCCCTGATGCTAGTAATATTGAGTAATTATAATGGATATTTAATAAATGTAGATGACATATTTTTTTAATTTACAGCACTATGCTTGCTTCCTACAATTGTTCAAAACAGGCCTGGGTTCAATTACATTGCAATGTAATATGTTACTGTTATTTAGTTTCTAGTTTTATTATTATTTTCTAGTTTTACTATTACATGCTGAAGACAAGGTAATCTATTACTATTACATTTGAAACTATTACTATAATTTTTTTTATCATAACTCTTGTGTATAATATCCAGTATGCATAAATATATAGTTACTTACTGCTCCCATAACCCGCCTGGCTCATAGGGGGCGCTGCATTGTTGAATGTTTCACCAGTCGACGCCAGTCTTTGCGGTTGTGTGCTAATGTCTGAGTTTCTGCGAAGGTCTTCCCAGTCCATTCTGCAATAGTGTCTGACCATCTCTTCCTCTGTCTTCCCTGTCTTCTTATCCCCGGCACTGTTCCTTGTAGTATTGTTTTTGTGAGCCCCCTTGATCGTGTTACATGGCCATACCATCTCAGTATCCTCTTTTTTCCTGTGGTCAGCAGGTCTTCGTAATGTCCCACATTTTGAGTGATGATTTTTTTCCTGATTTCATCGTTGGTGATGTGGTCAGTGTCGAATATTTTATTTCCAGGTGTACCTTCACTGGCATGCATATCGTCTCCATTAAACATGTAAATATTTTACTTCCATTATAACCCTTCATGATCTGCAACTATGATTCACCAAAAAACATTTCATTAATAATTACAGACTCACAATATAGTCCAAAGACTTCAGGACCTCTTGGCCCATTTTTTTTCCCGATACGAATCCGACACATACATTTCTGTCTTCCTTGTATACGCAGTGCATTGGTGATTAATGTTATAATATTATATGTAACAAAATTGTGATGTCCCAAATGCAGCAAGTTTACGTTGTGCCTATGATTTTGGCTGTTACAGTGACTATTTAGATATGGGCTCATCAGTAATCCTGTAGACAATGGACTTTTATTTCCAATAAATCTACTAGATGACCACCTACTCTGCAGCTGACATTGACCTTGAGTATATTGATGTTGATTCCAGGAATGGCTGCCATATGTATGACATGCAAGCCTCGTTAATAATCAAGGTATTACCGTTTGTAGAACATATCAGTAACCATATATCATGAAGCAGGTTAATAATGTATAAATGCTATTTTGAACACATGATAGCAAATTCATATAAGTATAACATAATCCATATGTTTTAAAGTAGTATAAAGTTCGCAGTGTAAAACATTAATTATTTAAGTGCCTATTTTGTAGAAGACAAACAGAAAAAAACCAAATATCAGTTCGTATTTTGAAGGCAGTGGATGTTGAAAAGGACATTTTTCTACCCAACAAAATGTATATTTATAAATTATACTATGGTCGATTATATATATTATTACATAAAAAACTCATATTTCAAACAAGTGATATATGGCAGCAATTCCCAGTCTTTTTCGCTCTGCATATGCCATAAGGTCTGAGACAATTGTCAGTGTATCCCCATAATTTTAACATTAAATCTATAGACTATAAAAACATATTTTACACTCAGTTCAATGATAACACATAATCTTATTAATGAGATAAAAAAGTGTATGCCAAATTTATTATAACAAATATTTAAAAATAACTAGAGGGATGAGTTAGCCTTTCAAGTTTCAAGATCAGAGACTCGATTTGGGAAGCAGTTTTGGACAGGCAGATCCGGATATCATCCGTGACAGAATCATACTAGAAGTTTGGTGTTCGTGCAGAACAACGCCAAGAATCCTTGTTCACATAAATATGTGGACGGAAAATAAACAATGCCCTCATGGAGACATCATACAGAGTCGAATACAACACGCCCGTCTTAGAGAGAACTTGGCCAGGAGAAGATTATCGGAAATATTGTAAATAAAAATAGTGTGGAGTCATTCACGAATTCCAAAAAGTCTTCCTAACTCGCATGCCGTCTGCTAATGATAAATGCACTTCCATGCTGAATGTATGCATGTCGGAGTAAATTTGCATTTTTCGCACTGAACGTTAATTTGGAATTCTAATTGGCGTTGACACCTGCATAAGTTGCCCCATGGTTCCGTTCACAATTTCTTCATCAACAAACGCTGCGTTGAGATGATCTGACATGTCAGATAATTAAGATAATAGATAAGATGTTGAAGTGTCCTTAGTTGACGTTGCCTTCCCATAATTCCAGCATCACGATAAATATTTGTATTTTAAGTTAGCCAGCTTCAAGGGTTAACTTCTTTCTCAAAGCATTTTCGTAACTTTTCCATATAGATGTGGTCAAACAATTTGGCAACTCATCTTTTAGCCATTCCTTTTTAGTGCCATGTTCTCTGTGACAGTTAATAGACCGTGGAGTGGAAGAGCTGCGTCTCTTGGTCCACGTGAATCTCTTGGCAAAAGTAGAATCGAATATTGTGAGTGCTGGATTTGGTGGTATTCACCACCTTGACAACATCATCATTCCAAATATACTCTTGGCTCTGGCGGGACTACATTTGAAACAAAGTGTATCGATGGATCATGCAATGAAGTATTTTTGAATGGTAAAACATATGACCTCCTTCATCCACTCAGGAAACAGCTGCAAAGCATGACCAGTGTGAGAATGTAAATGGACACCAGTAGTAAATGGAACTCTTTATGTTGTTAGTGCCTAGTGATTTAAACACAATAAACGTGGTTCACTGATGTCTGTAGATAAAAAATGTACTATCCTGAAAGACAAAATTGTACCAAGAGAGTTGTTATAACAATGTTAATAACTGTACAGAATACCGAAATGACCATTGCGGATTTACGTAAATCAGCAATGGTCATTTCGGTATTCTGTACAGTTATGGTTTGGACTCGTTTTTTTAACAGTTCTGTGTTTTGTTATAGCACGTTCACCAACTGACCACTTCTAACTCACTCAATACAGTAGAAATTTGATTTTTACAGGAGGGTCCTTTTTCAACACTGTAGTAAATGGACCCCTGGTTCATATACGACAGGGGTCCATTTACAATACCACACTGGCGCACTGTCCTCGCACACCCTTGCACATTGTTCCACGATAATCCCTCGGCCTCAAAATATGTGGAGGCCTCTTGGAAAACGTCTTCGCTCTTAGTGAATTCCAAAGGATGATAGAACAAGAACTCTCCCTTGAGGTCTCCGTCTTTGGTGTAAACGAACACAAGTAGCATACAAGATACCAAAATCCTTATTACTTTCAGCTAACCATTCGCGTACCCCCTGGAAAACCTCTCATGTACCCTCGGGGGTACACATACCCTAGTTTGGACTGCTGATATATGGTTTGATCTTTGTTCAGATTGTTTGTCCATTTGATCATTCTGAACAATAATGTCACTTTATATGGCTATTTCACTCATGTTATATCGCATCAAGTCAAGATGAAGGAGCTAATATTTGTGATAGAACACACTGGAGACAAATGAGTCAGTGTTAGTGATAGAACACACTGGAGACAAATGAGTCAGTGTTAGTGATAGAACACACTGGAGACAAATGAGTCAGTGTTAGTGATAGAACACACTGGAGACAAAGGAGTTAGTGTTAGTGATAGAACACACTGGAGACAAATGAGTCAGTGTTAGTGATAGAACACACTGGAGACAAAGGAGTCAGTGTTAGTGATAGAACACACTGGAGACAAATGAGTCAGTGTTTGTGATAGAACACACTGGAGACAAAGGAGTCAGTGTTAGTGATAGAACACACTGGAGACAAAGGAGCCAGTGTTAGTGATAGAACACACTGGAGACAAAGGAGTCAGTGTTAGTGATATAACTCACTGGAGACAAAGGAGCCAGTGTTTGTGATAGAACTCACTGGAGACAAAGGAGCCAGCATTAGTGATAGAACTCACAGGAGACAAAGGAGTCAGCGTTAGTGATAGAACACACTGGAGACAAAGGAGTCAGCGTTAGTGATAGAACACACTGGAGACAAAGGAGCCAGTGTTAGTGATAGAACTCACTGGAGACAAAGAAGTCAGTGTTAGTGATAGAACACACTGGAGACAAAGGAGTCAGTGTTAGTGATAGAACACACTGGAGACAAAGGAGTCAGTGTTAGTGATAGAACACACTGGAGACAAATGAGTCAGTGTTAGTGATAAACACACTGGAGACAAAGGAGCCAGTGTTAGTGATAGAACACACTGGATACAAATGAGTCAGTGTTAGTGATAGAACACACTGGAGACAAAGGAGCCAGTGTTAGTGATAGAACATACTGGAGACAAATGAGTCAGCGTTTGTGATAGAACTAACTGGAGACAAAGGAGCCAGCGTTTGTGATAGAACTAACTGGAGACAAAGGAGCCAGCGTTTGTGATAGAACTCACAGGAGACAAAGGAGCCAGCGTTTGTGATAGAACTCACTGGAGACAAAGGAGCCAGCGTTTGTGATAGAACTCACTGGAGACAAAGGAGCCAGCGTTTGTGATAGAACTCACTGGAGACAAAGGAGCCAGCGTTTGTGATAGAACTCACTGACTGACAAAGGAGGAATAACAGTTTACAACCGGTCACATTTTTTCATGACATCACATGATCTTATTTTTGTGACTTTCGATGGTCACTGTATCCAGAGGTAATTAACAAGCAGTACGTTGATTAGGAATATTGCCATAACGAAAATGCTGTCTTGTTGGAAGTGTGAGGGTGTGGGTGGTTTGGGCCTTGTCTGGTCACTTGATATAACATGACTGACATTGTTAGCAGTGGCAGAGGAACAGTCCCTGTTGGCTATATTAACAATAATTAGTCTCTTCATCAGTTTCAACACTAATTAATCTCTTGTTGTCTTCATAATAGATACATATGGTAAATTGACACTGTTTTTTCAGTGTTTTCTACAGAAGGCCAAAGACAAATTGAGGTAATTCATAGACAAAATGTCACCTTGACTGCTCACTGACAGGGAGGTGTTCACTGACATGGAGGTGTTCACTGACTGGGAGGTGTTCATTGACAGGGAGGTGTTCACTGTCTGGGAGGTGTTCACTGACAGGGAGGTGTTCATTGACATGGAGGTGTTCACTGGCTGGGAGGTGTTTACAGTAGTGACCTTCTGCATGTGACTGGTGATGTCTCATTAATGGTGGAGCAGGTTGAGGCAGCATTAATTGGGATCATGTTGTCAGTTGGGTGGCAGCTTGTCAAGGGCCAAGGGGCTTGTTACAGACACTAGTTATGGCATGTCTACAAGGCTGCTGCTGCTGCTGCTGCTGCTGCTGCTGCTGCTGCTGCTGCTGCTGCTGCTGCTGCTGCTGCTGCCACAGCCATGGCTGCTACCACCATTGCTACTGCTGCTGTCACAGCCATGGGTGCTACCACCATTGCTACTACTGCTGCTGCTGCTGCTGCTGCTGCTGCTGTTAATGCTACTGCTGCTGTAACAATACTGATTACAGTTGCCGTTATAATAAAACTGAGTAAATAAACTGACCAAACACTACACAGTATTAATATAATTTACAACAAATATATTTTCATATCTGAAGACAAGAGGGAACTAAGAGATTTACATGTATAATGTAGCAAAATAGCCTTCCAGCTGAGGTGATAACATGGCAGTTCACTGTAAGCTCTTGTTGATTGTCTTGATGGTTAGGTCAGAGTTCAAGCAACCAAGTCTTTGGTTTCATACGATACATCATATACATATACACGGATACATTAGACATTTTCACAAAGTAATTATAATGGATGTTTAATAAATGTAGATCACATATTTTTTTATTTACAGCACTATGCTTGCTTCCCACAATTGTTCAAAACAGGCCTGGGTTCAATTACATTGCAATGTAATATGTTTCTGTTATATAGTTTCTAGTTTTATTATTATTTTCTAGTTTTAATATTACATGCTATTACTATTACATTTTTCATCAGAACTCTTGTGTATAATATCCAGTATGCATAAATGTATACTTACTTACTGCTCCCGTAACCCGCCTGGCTCATAGGGGGCGCTGCATTGTTGAATGTTTCACCAGTCGACGCCAGTCTTTGCGGTTGTGTGCTAATGTCTGAGTTTCTGCGAAGGTCTTCCCAGTCCATTCTGCAATAGTGTCTGACCATCTCTTCCTCTGTCTTCCCTGTCTTCGTTTCCATACCATGACCATACCATCTCAGTATCCTCTTTTTTACTGTGGTCAGCAGGTCTTCGTAATGTCCCACATGTTGCGTGATGATTATTCTGATTTCATCGTTGGTGATGCGGTCTGTGTAGGAAATACCGAGAATTCTTCAGTAGCATTTCATTTCCACTGCAGCAATTCTTTGCAGTTCCACAGTGACGGTCCATGATTCGCATGCAGACAGAAAGGTGGAAAGGACCAGTGTACGCACTAGTTTAGATTTCAGTGCGAAGTTCTTGTCTCTCCAAACTGGTTTCAATTTCGCCAGTGCTGCTAAAGTTTGCGCAGACCTTGCAAGGATTTCGTTCCTGGAACCCTCGCCATTGATGATAGCTCCGAGGTACTTGAACTGACTTACTATTTCCAGTTCGCGTCCATTGGCAGTTATTCGGGGCCTCATTGCATTTTTGCTGTTTGTCATTAGCTTGGTTTTTTCTGTACTAATTTCCATTCCATATCTAGCTGATGTTTCGTTCAGTCGGTTCACAAGGTTGTCATCAGCGAACCATAGGTTGGTGATGATGCGTCCTCCAATGTTGACTGTGCCAGTGGGATCTTCCAGGGCATCTGTCATTATTCGTTTAAATATATACAACCCCCGAAATAAAACTCATAAAAATGATCTAGTATTTTTTATACTGTCTAAGGATAGAACATATTTGATTTCAATACCTTACTGGAACAAAAAACAAAAGCGATGCCACTTTTAACTTGGTAGATTATAATTAGTGTAATTAAACGATATCGCTCTACCACTGCTTGGAGGACAGTCAGTTATTGGATCAAGTTCAAATATACCAGGACGTTTTTCACACCTGCAGTAGCTTGGGCTCATTTAGTGTGCAGGCAGCCACTAAATCCATAGCCTTTGTGTGAAAAAGGATATAGCTGGAGGTGGTAGGATAACAGACTTCAAAGTACCACTGAACCCCCATGTAAGCAGTGCAGCAGTGTCTCCTGCTGTGTAAAACTCATAGACACCAGGGTGAAACTCACTCACCAAGGACCATGATTCACACAGGGGTATAATCAATCTTAAGCCAGGAGAAACTAGTGGAATCCACTTTTCCTTGTAAATAATTAAATAACCAGATAGCAGTTATGCAAGATTCAAATCAAACTTTGATGTCGTTGAAATGTTCAATAGTAATATAAAAGTAATAGGTCAGTTAGTGTTACATTGTTTCTTATTACTATTGCATGTACATTGTGTTTTGTCCAACCTATTACTTTGGTATTTATTACTATTTTCCGAACACTTATTTTACCTATATATATATATAATAATAATTATATAGATTACTGTTACCCCAGACCTGGTTCCAAGCTATGTATGCAATCCACAGATCAGTCGTTGGGGGTCAGTTGACTTAATTTGCAACAATCATAATTTGATTGTTCTTAGAAAGTGTAATGGTGGGGTGAATTATGAAAAAAAGCTGGCATTATGGGTTCTTCTTGGGGGTGATAGATGAACCCCTGAAGGTTTGTTGTCTGAGATGAAAAGCTTCTAGTTGTATAATGAACACTTGTTGGATACAGGCACACCTGCATAATATCAAAAATAGATAAGCGAGCGAAAAATGAACAACTCAGAACATGTCCAAAACATGAAATTCTACGGTCGCTAGCACCGTCACGGCTCGTCCTGTCCCAACGATCTTGGTATCATTTGAAAGGATGCACTTTTGTTATTCTAGCGTCATCTAGATTTCCCGGTAACTGTTTAAAGAACACCGATAAAGGGACCTACAATCACGCCGTTTTTGGTGTTCTGTACGGTTCCAACCGATGTTGGCGGCGGGTACTCAGTACACTAATCTTCCGATTGCGGCACTGTTTTCCTCATTTGCATAGGTTCAGACATGCGCACTTCACCATTTCTTGATTTCATGTTATAAGCTCCACCCACTTTTAAACCGCTGCGAAATTGGTGTGCTTTGATCGCAGCGATCGCAACGGGTCTAAATCCATTGCGTTGGTTGGTTGATATACGTGATTGTGACGTCACGCCTACTTTGCGTTTGTCATTTTAGCAGCCGTTTGAAAGTGGGTGGAGCTTATACCATGAAATCAGATAGGGGTGCCTCAATCGGTAGATTGGTGAACTGTGTCAACGAAACAACATCGTTCGTAGTGTCTAAGACACCGAAACAGGCCCGGTTGTAGGTCCGTTTTGAGTTAATTTTAGGAATCATTATCAGGAAACCATTTATATGTTTGAATAGCAGAAAGCTTAAACTTTCAAACGACATCAATATTGTTGGGATCCGACGAACCGTAGTGGTACTAGCAGTTGTTCAAAAGGCGTTTTTTGAACGTGTTTGACAGTTGTTCATTTTTCGCTCGCTTATCTATTTTTGATAATGTGCATGTGTGTACATACACACATGTCTACTTTGGCTGCGTGATGGGTCTGTCATGGCTGTCTGATGGGTCTGTCATGGCTGTCTGGTGGGTCTGTCATGACTGTCTGATGGGTCTGTCGTGACTGTCTGGTGGGTCTGTCGTGACTGTCTGGTGGGTCTGTCATGGCTGTCTGGTGGGTTTGTCGTGACTGTCTGTCGTGACTATCTGGTGGGTCTGTCATGGCTGTCTGGTGAGTCTGTCATGGCTGTCTGGTGGGTCTGTCATGGCTGTCTGGTGGGTCTGTCATGGCTGTCTGGTGGGTCTGTCATGACTGTCAAATGGGTCTGTCGTGACTGTCTGGTGGGTCTGTCATGGCTGTCTGGTGGGTTTGTCGTGACTGTCTGTCATGGCTGTCTGGCGGGTCTGTCGTGACTATCTGGTGGGTCTATCATGGCTGTCTGTGTGGTGGGTCTATCATGGCTGTCTGTGTGGTGGGTCTGTTGTTTCTGTCTGGTGGATCTGTCATGGCTGTGTGGTGGGTCTGTTGTTTCTGTCTGGTGGGTCTGTCATGGCTGTGTGGTGGGTCTGGTGGATCTGTCTGGTGGATCTGTCATGGCTGTGTGGTGGGTCTGTTGTTTCTGTCTGGTGGATCTGTCATGGCTGTGTGGTGGGTCTGTTGTTTCTGTCTGGTGGATCTGTCATGGCTGTGTGGTGGGTCTGTTGTTTCTGTCTGGTGGATCTGTCAAGGCTTTCTGGTGGGTCTGTTGTTTCTGTCTGGTGGGTCTGTCATGGCTGTGTGGTGGGTCTGTTGTTTCTGTCTGGTGGATCTGTCATGGCTGTGTGGTGGGTCTGTTGTTTCTGTCTGGTGGATCTGTCATGACTGTCTGGTGGGTCTGTTGTTTCTGTCTGGTGGGTCTGTCATGGCTGTCTGGTGGGTCTGTTGTTTCTGTCTGGTGGATCTGTCATGGCTGTGTGGTGGGTCTGTTGTTTCTGTCTGGTGGTTCTGTCATGGCTGTGTGGTGGGTCTGTTGTTTCTGTCTGGTGGATCTGTCATGGCTGTGTGGTGGGTTTGTTGTTTTTGTCTGGTGGTTCTGTCATGGCTGTGTGGTGGGTCTGTCATGGCTGTCTGGTGGGTCTGTCATGGCTGTGTGGTGGGTCTGTCATGGCTGTGTGGTGGGTCTGTTGTTTCTGTCTGGTGGTTCTGTCATGGCTGTGTGGTGGGTCTGTCATGGATGTCTGGTGGGTCTGTCATGGCTGTGTGGTGGTTCTGTCATGGCTGTGTGGTGGGTCTGTCATGGCTGTGTGGTGGGTCTGTTGTTTCTGTCTGGTGGATCTGTCATGGTTGCCTTATAGGTCAGGTCTGTTACGGGTGCTTTATAGGTCTGTCATGGCTGTCTGGTGGGTCTGTTGTTTCTCTCTGGTGGATCTGTCATGGCTGTGTGGTGGGTCTGTCATGGCTGTCTGTCATGGCTGTGTGGTGGGTCTGTCATGGCTGTGTGGTGGGTCTGTTTTTTCTGTCTGGTGGTTCTGTCATGGCTGTCTGGTGGGTCTATCATGGCTGTCTGGTGGATCTGTCATGGCTGTCTGGTAGGTCTATCATGGCTGTCTGGTGGATCTGTCATGGCTGTGTGGTGGGTCTGTTGTTTCTGTCTGGTGGGTCTGTCATGGCTGTGTGGTGGGTCTGTTGTTTCTGTCTGGTGGATCTGTCATGGCTGTGTGGTGGGTCTGTTGTTTCTGTCTGGTGGATCTGTCATGGCTGTGTGGTGGGTCTGTTGTTTCTGTCTGGTGGATCTGTCATGGCTGTCTGGTGGGTCTGTTGTTTCTGTCTGGTGGATCTGTCATGGCTGTGTGGTGGGTCTGGTGGATCTGTCTGGTGGATCTGTCATGGCTGTCTGGTGGGTCTGTTGTTTCTGTCTGGTGGATCTGTCATGGCTGTGTGGTGGGTCTGTTGTTTCTGTCTGGTGGATCTGTCATGGCTGTCTGGTGGGTATGTTGTTTCTGTCTGGTGGGTCTGTCATGGCTGTCTGGTGGTTCTGTCATGGCTGCGTGGTGGGTCTGTCATGGCTGTCTGGTGGGTCTATCATGGCTGTCTGGTGGTTCTGTCATGGCTGTGTGGTGGGTCTGTCATGGCTGTCTGGTGGGTCTGTCATGGCTGTGTGGTGGGTCTGTCATGGCTGTCTGGTGGGTCTGTCATGGCTGCATGGTGGGTCTGTTGTTTCTGTCTCGTGGATCTGTCATGGCTGTGTGGTGGGTCTGTTGTTTCTGTCTGGTGGGTCTGTCATGGCTGTGTGGTGGGTCTGTTGTTTCTGTCTGGTGGTTCTGTCATGGCTGTGTGGTGGGTGTTGTTTCTGTCTGGTGGATCTGTCATGGCTGTCTGGTGGGTCTGTCATGGCTGTGTGGTGGGTCTGTTGTTTCTGTCTGGTGGTTCTGTCATGGCTGTGTGGTGGGTCTGTCATGGCTGTCTGGTGGGTCTGTCATGGCTGTGTGGTGGTTCTGTCATGGCTGTGTGGTGGGTCTGTCATGGCTGTGTGGTGGGTCTGTTGTTTCTGTCTGGTGGTTCTGTCATGGCTGTGTGGTGGGTCTGTCATGGCTGTCTGGTGGGTCTGTCATGGCTGTGTGGTGGGTCTGTTGTTTCTGTCTGGTGGGTCTGTCTTGGCTGTGTGGTGGGTCTGTTGTTTCTGTCTGGTGGATCTGTCATGGCTGTGTGGTGGGTCTGTTGTTTCTGTCTGGTGGATCTGTTGTGGGTCTGTTGTTTCTGTCTGGTGGATCTGTCATGGCTGTGTGGTGGGTCTGTTGTTTCTGTCTGGTGGATCTGTCATGGCTGTGTGGTGGGTCTGTTGTTTCTGTCTGGTGGATCTGTCATGGCTGTCTGGTGGGTCTGTTGTTTCTGTCTAGTGGATCTGTCATGGCTGTGTGGTGGGTCTGTTGTTTCTGTCTGGTGGATCTGTCATGGCTGTCTGGTGGGTCTGTCATGGCTGTGTGGTGGGTCTGTTGTTTCTGTCTGGTGGTTCTGTCATGGCTGTGTGGTGGGTCTGTTGTTTCTGTCTGGTGGATCTGTCATGGCTGTCTGGTGGGTCTGTCATGGCTGTGTGGTGGGTCTGTTGTTTCTGTCTGGTGGTTCTGTCATGGCTGTGTGGTGGGTCTGTCATGGCTGTGTGGTGGTTCTGTCATGGCTGTGTGGTGGGTCTGTTGTTTCTGTCTGGTGGTTCTGTCATGGCTGTGTGGTGGGTCTGTCATGGCTGTCTGGTGGGTCTGTTGTTTCTGTCTGGTGGGTCTGTCATGGCTGTGTGGTGGGTCTGGTGGATCTGTCATGGCTGTGTGGTGGGTCTGTTGTTTCTGTCTGGTGGGTCTGTCATGGTTGCCTTATAGGTCAGGTCTGTTATGGGTGCTTTATAGGTCTGTCGTGACTGTATGATGGGTGTCATGAGTGTCTGGTGGTTCTGTCATGGCTGTGTGGTGGGTCTGTCGTGACTGTATGATGGGTGTCATGAGTGTCTGGTGGTTCTGTCATGGCTGTGTGGTTGGTCTGTCGTGACTGTATGATGGGTGTCATGTCTGTCTGGTGGGTCTCTCATGGCTGTCCATAGCTACCTGTGCCAGTTAGTGTAGTAGTAGGACACAGCTGTACCAGGCTGATTGATAGATGTTGTGTGCCAGGTGTGTTTAATCGAAGGGACCCACACTACAGTGTGACTGCTGGCTATTGTTGTGGTCACACCTACATCATTGGGACCCACCCTACAGTGTGACTGCTGGCTGTTGTTGTGGTCACACCTACATCATTTTCCAGGCAAAATGATTAATATTGATGGTGATTTCAAAGAATCACTGTTGTGTGTCTGAAGTGTTTGTCTGTCATTTATAGGTTACTGGTATAAATTTGCTGATATGTTTATGTGTGTTCATTATAATATTATATATATATATATTATATTTAGAGTAATATGTCAATAATTTGTATCTTTGTTTTTTCTAGCACTGTATCAAGGAGGGCTACCTCATTAAACATTCCAGCAAATCATTCCAGGTTGGTACTACATATGTTATTGCCATTTTGGGACAGACAACATGTTTAAACAGTATGTCTCTGCAAAGTAATTTAATTTACTTTGACATGATTTGTTAGCAACATCAAATATCACTTGGCTTGTTTCACGTGGGAGATTTCTCTATATTGAGATATATATATACAGTATATATAATTTGTCAAGAAACTACCCACTTAATTCACCTAATTCACCTTCACATCTAACTCAATTTACCAAAACCACAAGATTGGGCCAATTCTCTCTTTTCCCAGGCTGCTTGTATTAGGTGAGTTGTGTGCAAAGTTTAGTACAATCACATTCACTAGGTGTCATGTTAGTTGCAAATGTAGTCCCAATGTGGCAGCAGCATCTGATCCACTGTAAGAACTGTTGATTGGAGGAAACTAATGATTGTGTCAGTAACTCAGTGGCTCCTGCAGCATTTGGCTGACATTGTGCATCTGATTCACTGTTCCTGTACACAATTACACTGTTTACTACACAGAAATAATTAATTCATTGTAAACATGTTGGTAGGCAGCACTATAATTGTCCTTGCTGCTCAGTACTTCTTTAAGATTTTTAAATAATAGTTTCAACAAGTTTGTTGACATTATTTTTACAATATACTCCTCTGTTGACACCATGTACACAATCAAAGGAGAGTTGTCGTAAAAGAAAAGTGGTCCTGTCATTTATAATTGTATAAGCCCTGGATGCTTCCAAGTGGTGTGGCATTTTACTGGAAACTACAAGAATTTTGGCTGTTGCCAATTTTGTCACTGAAATGTCAACGACACCATTCACTTGTTGCTGACGTGTCGATTGGATCCATTTGCGCCAATAAGTTAATTAAATCACAGACTGGCTTACAACCACCCATGGAGCTACAAACCAAAGGCAGCAGTTAGCACCGTTACAGTATTTTGATTATTCTGTTGACCATTTCATTTCTGCTGTTGACCATTATGACATGTCGGTAAAGCTAACATAAAGTTACAACATTGCCACCCTCTGTCTTGACTCACTGTTTCCATGATTCTGTGACAGGGAGAAAAGCATATCACAAAAACATAAACACGTAATTAAATAACATAACACTGTTAGTGTGTTTTAAAATACATCACCAATTAGTAGATGAGAAGTCAATAGTTCAAGGACACGAATGACCACCGAGAGAGGTGAGTGGGCCTCAGCACCAGGGATGAAATACATTGACTGCCTCCAAGTTAGCATATCAATGTAAAGATGCTATGAGAACATTTCCACAGCACAAGTTGGTAGTGTAAACAAATTAAAAACCACATTTGGGCCAGATGGTAGGCATGCCATGCAGACACTTTGATGAAACATTTACACGCCAAATTGTACACGCTCTGTTTACTTGCTTTTCTTTGGGCAACTGATATGTCAGTGTTGTGTTTGTAGCGCGCCAGACGACGCTACTTCAAGCTGAAGGCACGCACACTCTACTACACCAAGGACACAAAGGTACGCCACTCCATCCTTGTGACTGGTCCTTGGCAAGCCCATAGCTAGAGACCCTTTGGAAATTTTTTTTGGAAAATTGCAACACGTTTTTTTCTTTTTTAAAGAATGGTCTGGATAACAGGATTTTTATTTTTCAGATACCATGGTCTTGTGTTGAGCCATAATGTGCTTTTATTTTTTTAGGATAATATCCCTTCATCTTTGTGATTGGTCCTTGGTCCATTCATCTTTGCAATTGGTCTTTAGGATAGTATCCCTTCATCTTTGTGATTGGTCCAATGATGTCAAGTGTGGTGTGTGGACAGAGTATGCAGTGAGTAGTGGCAGTGATGTCAAGTGTGCAGTATGGACAGAGTATGCAGTGAGTAATGGCAGTGATGTCAAGCATGGTGTGTGGACAAGGTATGCAGTGAGTAGTGGCAGTGATGTCAAGTGTGGTGTGTGGACAGTATGCAGTGAGTAGTGGCAGTGATGTCAGGTTTGGTGTGTGGACAGGGTATGCAGTGAGTAGTGGCAATGATGTCAAGTGTGGTGTGTGGACAGGGTATGCAGTGAGTAGTGGCAGTGATGTCAGGTGTGGTGTGTGGACAGGGTATGCAGTGAGTAGTGGCAATGATGTCAAGTGTGGTGTGTGGACAGTATGCAGTGAGTAGTGGCAGTGATGCCAGGTGTGGTGTGTGGACAGAGTATGCAGTGAATAATGGCAGTGATGTCAGGTGTGGTGTGTGGACAGAGTATGCAGTGAGTAGTGGCAGTGATGTCAAGTGTGGTGTGTGGACAGAGTATGCAGTGAGTAATGCAGTGATGTCAAGTGTGGTGTGTGGACAGAGTATGCAGTGAGTAATGCAGTGATGTCAAGTGTGGTGTGTGGACAGAGTATGCAGTGAGTAATGCAGTGATATGCAGTGTGGTGTGTGTTCAGAGTATGCAGTGAGTAGTGGCAGCGATGTCAAGTGTGGTGTGTGGACAGTATGCAGTGAATAATGGCAGTAATGTCAAGTGTGGACAGAGTATGCAGTGAGTAATGCAGTGATGTCAAGTGTGGTGTGTGGACAGTATGCAGTGAATAATGGCAGTAATGTCAAGTGTGGTGTGTGGTGTGTGGACAGTGTGGACATCTATCTTACCTTGTTAACTGAATGCTTAAAAACACCTCATAGTTTATTAGAGACAATTATGTTTTGGGTGCATCTATCGTTATAGTCACACTATTAAAGTATTACTGACAGTGGTGTTCTCTTCCTGACAATATCTGACACGGTTGTGAACTATTACTGACAGCAGGCCAATATTCCTGAAAATCAGTGTAAATGGGAAGATGGATTACTGACAGGAAGTCTTTGGGGTAGGCAGGTCTGCAAGTGCGGTGTGTAGACAGAGTATGCAGTGAGTAATGGCAGTGATGTGTGGTGTGGTGTGTGTTCAGAGTATGCAGTGAGTAGTGGCAGTGATATCAAGTGTGGTGTGTAGACTGAGTATGCAGTGAGTAATGGCAGTGATGTGTGGTGTGGTGTGTGTTCAGAGTATGCAGTGAGTAGTGGCAGTGATATCAAGTGTGGTGTGTAGACTGAGTATGTAGTGAGTAATGACAGGGATGTCTTGTGTGGTGTGTGGACAGAGTATGCAGTGAGTAATGACAGGGATGTCTTGTGTGGTGTGAGGACAGAGTATACAATGAGTAATGACAGGGATGTCTTGTGTGGTGTGAGGACAGAGTATACAATGAGTAATGACAGGGATGTCTTGTGTGGTGTGAGGACAGAGTATACAATGAGTAATGACAGGGATGTCTTGTGTGGTGTGTGGACAGAGTATGCAGTGAGTAATGACAGGGATGTATTGTGTGGTGTGTGGACAGAGTATGCAGTGAGTAATGACAGGGATGTGTGGTGTGGTGTGTGTTCAGAGTATGCAGTGAGTAGTGGCAGTGATATCAAGTGTGGTGTGTAGACTGAGTATGCAGTGAGTAATGACAGGGATGTCTTGTGTGGTGTGTGGACAGAGTATGCAGTGAGTAATGACAGGGATGTCTTGTGTGGTGTGAGGACAGAGTATACAATGAGTAATGACAGGGATGTCTTGTGTGGTGTGAGGACAGAGTATACAATGAGTAATGACAGGGATGTCTTGTGTGGTGTGTGGACAGAGTATGCAGTGAGTAATGACAGGGATGTCTTGTGTGGTGTGTGGACAGAGTATGCAGTGAGTAATGACAGGGATGTCTTGTGTGGTGTGAGGACAGAGTATACAATGAGTAATGACAGGGATGTCTTGTGTGGTGTGAGGACAGAGTATACAATGAGTAATGACAGGGATGTCTTGTGTGGTGTGAGGACAGAGTATACAATGAGTAATGACAGGGATGTATTGTGTGGTGTGTGGACAGAGTATGCAGTGAGTAATGACAGGGATGTCTTGTGTGGTGTGTGGACAGAGTATGCAGTGAGTAATGACTGGGATGTCAAGTGTGGTGTGTGGACAGAGTATGCAGTGAGTAATTACAGGGATGTCTTGTGTGGTATGTGGACAGAGTATGCAGTGAGTAATTACAGGGATGTCTTGTGTAAGTTTGTCTCCATGTTCTACATTTCCTTTTGTTGTGTTCCACAGTCTGTGATCTTCAATGAAATAGATCTGATTGGCTGCAGCGTCGCAGAATGCAGCTTGAAAACATTCAATGTCACTTTCCAAGTAAGTGTGATTGTTTAGTCTTTTGTTGATGTCACTGTCCATCTACTTCTAGAGTCGGGTGACAATGCAAGTAATTGCTGGGGGAGAACTTACTTTACAAACAAACAAACATATCAGTTTCGTAAAATATATTACATCGTACTCCTCTAAGACATTTACTTAATGAGTTATCTCTAATCACTGACCAGTGCTCTCTCTCTTTCTCTCAGACTGAGCAGTGCTCCCTAAGACAGCAGTGATCTTTCTCTGACTGACCTGTGATCTCTCTCAGACCGACGTGTGATCTCTCAGACTGACCATTGGTCTTGCAACGACTGACCAGGGTTCTCAGACTGACCATTCATCTTGCACAGACTGACCAATGTTCTCAGACTGACCAGTGCTCTCTCAGACTGACAAGTACTCTTAGACTGACAAGTGCTCTCTCAAACTGACCAGTGTTCTCTCAGAATGACCAGTGCTCTCTCACTGAGCCTTGTAGGTTGTCTGCCTGGCTTTGTAATCCTCTCTTCATCCCAACTAATCCTGTGATGATATGAGTGGGATTAGAGAGCTTAGCATGCGCGGGGATGTAAGTGGCTGCTGCCTTCTGACGCTGTATTGGATGTCTTGGCTACAGGGCACCGCCATACTGTACTGTGGTAATCATGCATACTAGAGTACCAGGCATTTCTGAGAGTTATATATTGCTACTTGTAGTTGTATATGGATTATATGAGGTACTTGTGTAAGAATTACATGTAGTACTTGTCTAATGATTACATGAAGTATTGTGTAAGGATTATATGCAGTATTTGTGTAAGGATTACATAAAATGCATGTGAAGGGTCAGATTTAGGTACTTTATGTAAGGATTATTATTATACATAAAATGTTTCTCTATGGATTTTATTTACAAGTACTTTGTGGAAGGATTACATGAAGTATTCTGTATAAGGATTACATGAAGTGCTTTGTGTAAGGATTACATGGAGTACTTTGTGTAAGGATTACATTAACTTTGTTGTGTTACGATTACACACAGTGCTTGTGTTATGATTACATCAAAGTGCTTTGTGTAAGGATTACATAAAATGTTTTTTGTAAGGATTACATGAAACATTTGTAATTATTAGAAGTTGACGTGTGATTTTGTGATGACCTGTGCTGCTGAAATGATTATTACTTTCTCAGAAAGTAATAAATAACCAGAATATAATTCCAATCTGTCCAGGCTTGAGCGCAGTCATTGTGCTTTTTAAGACATCCTAATTTATTACAGCTGTAGCGATGAAAAATGAAGTGACTTACAAACATTCTTTTGTATAATTAACTGCCTGTTATCACCAAACAAATGACGGATCGTTCAGTGACAATGGCAGAATGCAAGCACTTCAATCCCGACTCCTATCCTGATCATGCCAGTCGTTCATCACCAATCGAATCAATTTGATACCTTGGTATGTTTAAGCCATCATTCCTCATCGTTTCAGATATACATTGTTATAAAATATTGATTTGAGGGCACTTTTGAAGCAGACCAAATAGCGCTATGATTTGTGCCAACATGTGATTTATTAACATTGCTCATTTCAAGTGCGGCTGCAGTAACCGCAGCAGTGTACACTGATTCAAACTGAAGCAAACGCTATTTGGGACATTATATTCCTGAAACGATGTGGAATGATGGAGTAAACACATTGAGATATAACATTTAGGCACAACTGTCATAATGACGAAATTGGGTTGGGTCCAAATTCTACATGACGTCACAATTAAGGGTCCACAAAGTAATGCACAGTTCCATCTGCTGCCTATTCTAATGCTATTGTCATTGCTTCACCACGGACAGTTCCATCTGCTGCCTATTCTAATGCTACTGTCATTGCCTCACCATGGACAGTTCCATCTTCTGCTGCCTATTCTAATGCTATTGTCATTGCCTCACCACGGACAGTTCCATCTGCTGCCTATTCTAATGCTATTGTCATTGCCTCACCATGGACAGTTCCATCTTCTGCTGCCTATTCTAATGCTATTGTCATTGCCTCACCACGGACAGTTCCATCTTCTGCTGCCTATTCTAATGCTATTGTCATTGCCTCACCACGGACAGTTCCATCTGCTGCCTATTCTAATGCTACTGTCATTGCCTCACCACAGACAGTTCCATCTGCTGCCTATTCTAATGCTACTGTCATTGCCTCACCATGGACAGTTCCATCTGCTGCCTATTCTAATGCTACTGTCATTGCCTCACCACGGAAAGTTCCATCTGCTGCCTATTCTAATGCTATTGTCATTGCCTCACCACGGAAAGTTCCATCTGCTGCCTATTCTAATGCTATTGTCATTGCCTCACCAATGACAGTTCCATCTACTGCATATTCTAATGCTATTGTCATTGCCTCACCACAGACAGTTCCATCTGCTGCCTATTCTAATGCTATTGTCATTGCCTCACCACGAACAGTTCCATCTGCTGCCTATTCTAATGCTATTGTCATTGCCTCACCACGGACAGTTCCATCTGCTGCCTATTCTAATGCTATTGTCATTGCCTCACCACGGACAGTTCCATCTGCTGCCTATTCTAATGCTATTGTCATTGCCTCACCATGGACAGTTCCATCTTCTGCTGCCTATTCTAATGCTATTGTCATTGCCTCACCACGGACAGTTCCATCTTCTGCTGCCTATTCTAATGCTATTGTCATTGCCTCACCACGGACAGTTCCATCTGCTGCCTATTCTAATGCTACTGTCATTGCCTCACCACAGACAGTTCCATCTGCTGCCTATTCTAATGCTACTGTCATTGCCTCACCATGGACAGTTCCATCTGCTGCCTATTCTAATGCTACTGTCATTGCCTCACCACGGAAAGTTCCATCTGCTGCCTATTCTAATGCTATTGTCATTGCCTCACCACGGAAAGTTCCATCTGCTGCCTATTCTAATGCTATTGTCATTGCCTCACCAATGACAGTTCCATCTACTGCATATTCTAATGCTATTGTCATTGCCTCACCACAGACAGTTCCATCTGCTGCCTATTCTAATGCTATTGTCATTGCCTCACCACGAACAGTTCCATCTGCTGCCTATTCTAATGCTATTGTCATTGCCTCACCACGAACAGTTCCATCTGCTGCCTATTCTAATGCTATTGTCATTGCCTCACCACGGACAGTTCCATCTGCTGCCTATTCTAATGCTATTGTCATTGCCTCACCACGAACAGTTCCATCTGCTGCCTATTCTAATGCTATTGTCATTGCCTCACCACGAACAGTTCCATCTGCTGCCTATTCTAATGCTATTGTCATTGCCTCAGCACGGACAGTTCCATCTGCTGCCTATTCTAATGCTATTGTCATTGCCTCACCACGGACAGTTCAATCTGCTGCCTATTCTAATGCTATTGTCATTGCCTCACCACGGACAGTTCCATCTGCTGCCTATTCTAATGCTATTGTCATTGCCTCACCACGGACAGTTCCATCTGCTGCCTATTCTAATGCTATTGTCATTGCCTCACCACGAACAGTTCCATCTGCTGCCTATTCTAATGCTATTGTCATTGCCTCACCATGGTCAGGTTTTTTGCCACCGAAACAAATTCAGGACCATTCCAAAGTGATTCGTAGCTTCCATGGTGTCCTTGGCTTAGCTTTAGAAATTTCCCAATGTTACATTTACACACAAGCCAAGCCATCTAGCAGACTAGCATGCCCTCTCATAAGTGAGCAAGACTGCTTTAATTTACAAAACTACATCGATTATCAAGGGAAAACATCAACAAAAAAGAGTATTTTGTAACAAGACATGTTAATTTATCAAGTTCTCGTTAGTATCAAACCAATAATAATATTAACCGGGTTTACATGGGTTGTATAAATTGTGTTATTTAATACTTATAAATTAAAAAGGCAATAAATGGGACCCTCATTGCATGCTTGGGACCCCCTCTAAAGACGGCTGGGATGCCGAATACCCTTAAACACACACATCCAGGTAAACCCCTGTTTCTGTCATTATGTTTGTGCATTCCCTTGAAGTAGAAGTAGATACAGTTGTTTGTGATGTTAACCCTTTGAGTGTGACTGCCCATGGAAGCCTTCAGTCTACTGTATGTGGTTCCTAACAGGTAACATTTGCAAGGACAGCCACTGAATTATTCACAGGCTCAATGAGAGCCCATCAGACAGGGATAAATATGTGTGGATACGTGAGTGATTGTGAGAGTGGAGTCTGTCTGCATCAACACAGTGCCTCCTGCACCAACTGTCCCTCCAGGCAGTTGGCAGCCAACACAGTGCCTCCTGCACCAACTGTCCCTCCAAGCAGTTGGCAGCCAACACAGTGCCTCCTGCACCAACTGTCCCTCCAGGCAGTTGGCAGCCAACACAGTGCCTCCTGCACCAACTGTCCCTCCAGGCACACCAACTGTCCCTCCAGGCAGTTGGCAGCCGACACAGACACAGTAACACTAGAATCTCAGCATTGTCTTTAGTTATCAAACACTCTTCTATAAGATTCTAAATGCGTATTCCCACCCCCGTGGCATAACATGTTCCAGTATAACACATGGATTCCTTGTTGTACTGGTCTAAACGTGTTTGTGGCATGTCACTATTTCTGAAATACCATAAAATAGTATTAATCACCACTAAGTAACATTGATTTTATATTTACGTCTGATAATGTGAGTCCACACAACAAGTCTTGCAGTGTCAGGTAAAGAGAGAGACTAATCTTTTTTGGCACTCGGAGCTGGGAGCAGTCTGTATATTGCTGGGATCAAGTTGTATCACTGTGTGTACATGTAATCTTTATACACCCTGTACTTACCTCTGGACAACAGGTAGAACTATGTTTATTGTATTTATTTAGTTAACAGTAGATTTAATAAAGGAATGGTGGCCTGATTTCATCTTAAATGTATTCCACCATATCAGACATGTTTTTATGTTGATTCCAGTGAAACAGCTAGTCAAAATACAATGAAGTCTGCCCTGGGTGTGATTTGATGTGTTTGACACATGGCAGAACGTTGTGAAGAAGTTAGATGGTAACTGTGTGTGAACCACAAACACAAAGTTAGATGGTAACTGTGTGTGAACCACAAACACAAAGTTAGATGGTAAGTGTGTGTGAAACACAAACACAAAGTTAAATGGTAACAGTGTGTGAACCATAAACACGAAGTTAGACGGTAACTGTGTGTGAAACACAAACACAAAGTTAGATGGTAGCTGTGTGTGAACCACGAACACGAAGTTAGATGGTAACTGTGTGTGAAACACAAAGTTAAATGGTAACTGTGTGTGAACCACAAACACAAAGTTAGATGGTAACTGTGTGTGAACCACAAACACGAAATTAGATGGTAACTGTGTGTGAACCACAAACACAAAGTTAGATGGTAACTGTGTGTGAACCACAAACACGAAGTTAGATGGTAACTGTGTGTGAACCACAAACACAAAGTTTGATGGTAAATGTGTGTGAACCACAAACACGAAGTTATATGGTAACTGTGTGTGAACCACAAACACAAAATTAGATGGTAACTGTGTGTGAAACACAAACATGAAATTAGATGGTAACTGTGTGTGAACCACAAACACAAAGTTAGATGGTAACTGTGTGTGAACCACAAACACAAAGTTAGATGGTAACTGTGTTTGAACCACAAACACAAAGTTAGATGGTAACTGTGTGTGAACCACAAACACAAAGTTAGATGGTAACTGTGTGTGAACCACAAACACAAAGTTAGATGGTAACTGTGTGTGAACCACAAACACAAAGTTAGATGGTAACTGTGTTTGAACCACAAACACAAAGTTAGATGGTAACTGTGTGTGAACCACAAACACGAAATTAGATGGTAACTGTGTGTGAAACACAAACATGAAATTAGATGGTAACTGTGTGTGAACCACAAACACGAAGTTAGATGGTAACTGTGTGTGAACCACAAACACAAAGTTTGATGGTAACTGTGTGTGAACCACAAACACGAAGTTATATGGTAACTGTGTGTGAACCACAAACACAAAATTAGATGGTAACTGTGTGTGAAACACAAACATGAAATTAGATGGTAACTGTGTGTGAACCACAAACACAAAGTTAGATGGTAACTGTGTGTGAACCACAAACACAAAGTTAGATGGTAACTGTGTTTGAACCACAAACACAAAGTTAGATGGTAACTGTGTGTGAACCACAAACACAAAGTTAGATGGTAACTGTGTGTGAACCACAAACACAAAGTTAGATGGTAACTGTGTGTGAACCACAAACACAAAGTTAGATGGTAACTGTGTGTGAACCACAAACACAAAGTTTGATGGTAACTGTGTGTGAACCACAAACACGAAGTTATATGGTAACTGTGTGTGAACCACAAACACAAAATTAGATGGTAACTGTGTGTGAAACACAAACATGAAATTAGATGGTAACTGTGTGTGAACCACAAACACAAAGTTAGATGGTAACTGTGTGTGAACCACAAACACAAAGTTAGATGGTAACTGTGTTTGAACCACAAACACAAAGTTAGATGGTAACTGTGTGTGAACCACAAACACAAAGTTAGATGGTAACTGTGTGTGAACCACAAACACAAAGTTAGATGGTAAGTGTGTGTGAACCACAAACACAAAGTTAGATGGTAACTGTGTGTGAACCACAAACACAAAGTTAGATGGTAACTGTGTGTGAACCACAAACACAAAGTTAGATGGTAACTGTGTGTGAACCACAAACACAAAGTTAGATGGTAACTGTGTTTGAACCACAAACACAAAGTTAGATGGTAACTGTGTGTGAACCACAAACACAAAGTTAGATGGTAACTGTGTGTGAACCACAAACACAAAGTTAGATGGTAACTGTGTTTGAACCACAAACACAAAGTTAGATGGTAACTGTGTGTGAACCACAAACACAAAGTTAGATGGTAACTGTGTGTGAACCACAAACACAAAGTTAGATGGTAACTGTGTGTGAACCACAAACACAAAGTTAGATGGTAACTGTGTGTGAACCACAAACACAAAGTTAGATGGTAACTGTGTGTGAACCACAAACACAAAGTTAGATGGTAACTGTGTGTGAACCACAAACACAAAGTTAGATGGTAACTGTGTGTGAACCACAAACACAAAGTTAGATGGTAACTGTGTGTGAACCACAAACACAAAGTTAGATGGTAACTGTGTGTGAACCATAAACACAAAGTTAGATGGTAACTGTGTGTGAACCATAAACACAAAGTTAGATGGTAACTGTGTGTGAACCATAAACACAAAGTTAGATGGTAACTGTGTGAACCACAAACACGAAGTGAAAAAACCTGATTTTGTCCTATTTTATTTCAGAAATGAAGCAGAGTCCTGGGGCTTGGACATAGTAATTTTGTATCATTTGTCATTTAATTATGTTTCCTTATAACATGTGCACAGTATTTGAAGAAGATTAGGTCCAAAACATTACTTGAAAAAATTTGTTGTTCCATGAACTCTTAAACGGTGTGACACTTATTGTACCGGTGTGTACACTTATTGTACCGGTGTGTGCACTTATTGTACCTGCGTGTACACTTATTGTACCAGTGTGTACACTTATTGTAACGGTGTGTACACTGTGCAAGTAAGTACACATGAGATTATGTGTGTTTGTCAAGTTGTTAGTTGATGTGGACATCTGTCAAGTGAGAACTCGAGTCATATCCACTCTAGCATTGTCTACACACAAGACTGTCATTGTCATGAAGTAGGCAGCTCCTGCTTTAACTGCCAGTATACCTGTCCACCCCTGTGTCACAATGGACTGGGCCATTGATTGATGTACTAGATGGAGGTCACCTGACAGAGATGGTGAGTGTAGTATGACATGTGTCTCAGTCTTCTCTAGACAGTCATGTTACTGGACATATTGTTAGCTGGTGACCAGTGACCAGTGACCATCTCCAAATGAAGTGTGCAGGTATGACAGTGTTCCTTCTTTTGGTGTCTGAGATCTGATGGACTAGGATGCTTACAGGAGGACAGCCTTCCCGCAGTCTCCTGTGCCTGCAGGTGGCTGTCTTCACGGCTTGTTGGCACTCATTGCTTTGGTGACACTTAGTCACATACTTGGTGACTTACATTCATATATATGGTGACACTCAGTGACAGACTTAGTGACAGTCAGTTACAGACTTGGTGACAGTTAGTCACGGACTTGGTGACAATCAGTCACATACTTGGTGACAGTCAGTCACAGACTTGGAGATAGGTGGTTACTGGGCTGCATGATAACAGAATGGCTGGGTTTGTAGAATTAGTTATGAGAGTGGCAAACACACAGGTAAAGATAAGGTAAGTTCTTATATAGCCCAGTATCCAGTCCTTAGGACTGCTCAAAGCGCTTTACACTTTACTCCCTGTTAGACCTGTTCAATCGAACACTTTCTCGACTTCTCTGGGGAGTATTCAGCCAATTAATGTGCTAAGACTATTTGTACACAAATGTCCACCACAGTCCGTAGCCAAGTACTCATTCATACAATCGAGTGGATGAACTTGCCCATGGATCATCACGGCAGCACAGGATTCGAACCTGGATTCTCTTCATTGAGATCTAGCCACTGCACCACTGCGCACCATCACAAACACAAACCTACCTGTGTTTGTGATCCACCCCCTATCTGGCAGCTAGTGACAGGGCTTCACATTAATGGTTGCCTGATTGCCCAGGGGAAGTAAAACATGGTTGGGAAAGCTGTCATAGATCACCACTTGGCCGGATGGACAAGCAGAATTTATACATGGTCAGGTTAGTAAGTGCCTGTTCAAATGTTTCATTAGTGGAAGACACTGAATGTTTTATTATTGTTTATTATAATGCCTCAGAATGGTAAATAACAATTACACTGTTCCGACAACATAATGTATGATGCCAATCGAGCCAGTAGGTGGCATATTCAGTACTCCTTGGGAGGCCCTTAGCTACAAGTAACATTTTGCCAGTCTTGAATTAATCAAAATTGTGCCTTTTAGCATGCAAACAACTTGCATAGAAGCGATTCATGTCAGTCACTGCCGTTATATCTCTAGTTTAGATTAACCAGTGTTATTTGAGCCATTTAGTTTACTAATCTGTTTGATCCAGTTGTGCTAATGATAGTTATTAATGTGGGCCCTTAGATGCTGTTAGTTAATCTAGTGGCCAGCTGACCCCTCTAAATTCCACCCTTATCGTTATTATTAATTACCAGTTAAATATTATTAATTACCAGTCTTGGTCAGTCATCTGCCAGTCTTGAAGACAGGCAGACTGGTCTCTGGCTAAGCTCCTGCAGTGGTCCTAGGTTGTTTTAGTTGCTAGAGGCAGCCCTGTCAAGTGTCCAGAAAAGAAAAGTCAAAATCTGCATTGAATGTCTGTGTTCGTTTGTGATCAACATGTTTGTAATGCAAACAAAAGCAGACCAGAAGCCAGGTTTGTTAACCGCAAGACAGAGGTAATGTGGACCAGCAAAACTTGAAGCAGAAGCAAATAACTCTCAACCAAAAAAGTCCTTGTACAAATTGGTCAAATTTCCATTGATGCAACACTGGGTTGATAGAAGGCACTGCTGTATAGATGGAAGGTACTCCTACGTTGATGGAAGGCACTACTGGGTTGATGGAAGGCACTCCTGGGTTGATGGAAGGCACTTCTGGGTTGATGAAACGCCCTCCTGGGTTGACAGAAGGCACTTCTGTGTAGATGGAAGGCACTCCTGGGTTGATGGAATGCACTCCTGGGTTGATGGAACGCACTCCTGTGTAGATGGAAGGCACTCCTGGGAAGATGAAAGGCACTCCTGGGAAGATGGAAGGCACTCCTGGGTTGATGGAAGGCACTCCTGGGTTGATGGATAGTATTAATTGGTTGGTGGAAGGCTCATGTATGGATGAAAGGCATTTATTGGTTGATGGAAGGCACTCCTATGTCGGAAAACACCCATAGGTTGATGGAAGGCACTAATTGGTTGATGGAAGGTACTATTAGTTGATGGAATGCTCTCCTGTGTTGATGAAAGATACTGCTGGGCTGATGGAAGGCACTCTTGGATTGATGAAAGGTATTGCTGGGTGGATGGAAGGCACTACAGGGTTGATGAAAGGCACTCCTGGGTTGATGAAAGGTATTGCTGGGGTGATGAAGGTACTCCTGGGTTGACTAAGGTACTCATGAGTTGATGAAGGTTCTCCTGGGTTGATGAAAGGTATTGGCTTGGCACTGCAGGGTTGATGAAAGGTATTGCTGGGTTGATGAAGGTACTCGAGGGTTGAGAAGGTACTCCTGGATTGATGAAGGTACTTCTGGGTTGATGAAAGTTAGTGCTGGGCTGATGGAAGGCACTCCTGGGTTGATGAAGGTACTCCTGGGTTGACGAAGACATGTGTGTGTGCTTGTTTTTGTATGTGTGTGTGTGTGTGTGTGTGTGTGTGTATGTGTGATAAATATAAATTACTACCTGGCAAGACATAGTGATATATATATTATAAATAAATTGATTGAATATCAGTAATCACAGGATGGCTGAAGAATTTACCTTAGCACCAAATACCACACTACTTAAGAACTTACATTACCTTAGCACTGAATATTTAGTGTATGTAGTGTCACTGATGTCATGAGAGAGGGTTGTAGTGTCACTGATGTCATTAGAGAGGGCTGTAGTGTCACTGACATCATGAGAGAGGGTTGTAGTGTTACTGATGTCATTAGAGAGGGCTGTAGTGTCACTTACTTCATGAGAGAGGGCTGTAGTGTCACTGATGTCATGAGAGAGGGCTGTAGTGTCACTGATGTCATGAGAGAGGGCTGTAGTGTCACTGATGTCATTAGAGAGGGCTGTAGTGTCACTGATATCATTAGAGAGGGCTATAGTGTCACTGATGTCATTAGAGAGGGCTGTAGTGTCACTGATGTCATTAGAGAGGGCTATAGTGTCACTGATGTCATTAGAGAGGGTTGTAGTGTCACTGATGTCATTAGAGAGGGCTGTAGTGTAACTGATGCCGTTAGAAAGGACTGTAGTGTCACGGATGTCGTAAGAGAAGGTTATAGTATCACTGATGTCATGAGAGGGGTGTAGTGTCACTGATGTCATGACAGAGGACTGTAGTGTCACTGATGTTATGAGAGAGGGCTGTAGTGTCACTGATGCCATGAGGGGGCTGTAGTGCCAATGGTGTCATGACAGGACTGTGGTGTCACTGATGTCATGACACAGGACTATAGTGTCACGAGTGGTGAGATGGCAGTGATGTCACTGATGTCTGGCAGTGTGTACTGAGAAACAAGAGACTCGGGGGTGGCCATCTTGAACCAAATGACCTTGACCCCTCTTTGTATCACAGTAGCCATTTGTGATAGAAGCCTGTCCTTCTATAGCTCACTTCATTTGTCAACTCAAAGTGATTTGATTTGATTAGTTGCCATGTGGAAGCTGCACCGTTGCTATGGCAATGACCGTGAGGCAATTCTGTATAAAAGTCATCAAATTGGCCCCAAATTACCCAGTGACCTGCCATGTAAATAGAGTGCATTTGTAGTAGAGTAAATCATAAAGTACAGGACTCTGTTTTCTTGCTGTCAATGTCGTGTTAACTTCATAAAACTGTAAATTTTGTTTTCTTGGTTAGTTCCCATTTTGTACGTTTTTGCCCTATTGCGTAAATATAGTAAAATGCAGTGTTGTTGCGATATTGTTGTATGTTGTTGCGATATTGTTGTATGTTGTTGCGATATTGTTGTATGTTGTTGAGATATTGTTGAGCTGTCATTGAGAAGCTGTTCTGATGTTGAGATTTTGTTGAGCTGTTATTAAGAAGTTGTGAAGTCGTTGAGATGTTGTTGAGACATTGAGATGGTGTTGATATGTTGTTGAGATGTTGTTGAACTGTTATTGAGAAGTTGTTGTGATGTTGTTGAGATGAAACATTGAGATGTTCTTGAGACATTAGTGTTTAGAATTGGGAAAATTTCTGTGATCGATTCATGGTTTATCTAAATGATCATCTAAATGATTTGCCATAAATGTTAAGCGACATTTCTGTTCAATATTACTGCATGGTACCATGATTCCTGGTATGAAGTAATTATCAGCACACTTGACAGTGGTCAGTTGTTGTGAATCTACACAGTTTGAGATTGAATGAGAACAACTAACATCAAATATTACAAGTTAGTAGATGTAGTTTTCATAACACATATATTAACTGTTTTTCTACTGTTTTTGATTCACAGAATGAATGCATGTATGGCACAATCTCGATCGGACAAATCATTGAATGATAAAAAATTCATTTCAGAATGAAAATAGTCAAACATAATCAGTCACACAATATTGTGATCAATTGAATTATAGCATGAACTGATCAATATTAAACAAAATTACTTAATTGGAATTTCATTAAAATACATTGTTAACACATTGTAGATATGTTGTTGTGATGTTGTTGAAACATTATTGAGACAGCGATGAGACATTGTTGAGATGTTGATGACAACTTGTTAAAATCTCGTCAAGACATTGTTAAGATGTTTTCGAGACATATAAGTTAGAAGTCATTGATTCACTAGCATGTTTTTGACCATCCAGGGTTAGGTCACTAGCATGTTTTTGACCATCCAGGGTCAGGTCACTAGCATGTTTTTGACCATCCAGGGTCAGGTCACTAGCATGTTTTTGATCATATTTGATAAGACATTAGCATGTTGTTGATGATCGTGTGTCAGGTCAGTGAGATCACTAACATGTTGTTGATCATCCAGTGTCAGGTCACAAGCATGTTGTTGATCATCATGTGTCAGCTCACTAGCATGTTGTTGATCATCATGTGTCCGTTCACTAGCATGTTTTTGAACATCATGTGTCAGGTCACTAGCATGTTGTTGAATGTCATGTGACAGGTCACTAGCATGTTGGTGATCATTGTGTGTCAGGTCACTAGCATGTTGGTGATCATTGTGTGTCAGGTCACTAGCATGTTGGTGATCATTGTGTGTCAGGTCACTAGCATGTTGGTGATCATTGTGTGTCAGATCACTAGCATGTTGGTGATCATTGTGTGTCAGGTCACTAGCATGTTGGTGATCATTGTGTGTCAGGTCACTAGCATGTTGGTGATCATTGTGTGTCAGGTCACTAGCATGTTGTTGAGCTTCATGTGTTTGTGTACAGGTGATCACACAGTCTCGTAACCTGGTGCTCAGTGGCCAGAGTCGCAAGGACATGGAGGATTGGGTGGCTGCGCTTAAGTCAGCGGCCAACCGACACTACTACCAGGTACTGTCGCGCACTACTAGGTATTGTCTCACACTACTAGGTACTGTCTGACACTACTAGTTATTGCCTCACACTACTAGGTACTGTCTCATACTACCAAGTACTGTTTCACACTACTTCTAGGTACCATGTCTCACACTACTAGGTACTGTCTCACACTACTAGTTATTGTCTCACACTACTAGGTACTGTCTCATACTACCAAGTACTGTTTCACACTACTTCTAGGTACCATGTCACACTACTACTAGATACTGTCTCAAACTATTACTAGGTGCTGTCTCACAGTACTACTAGGTACTGTCTCACACTTCTACTAGTTACTGTCTCACACTACTAGTTACTCTCACACTACTAACACTACTACCAGGGGCGTAGCTAGCCGTACGCACAAACACACTTCAGTCAGTGGCCGGGCCCCGAAGCCTTGATAACGTTGTACCCGCCCTTTGGCTTGGCAAATAAATTGTCATCATCCACTTGGAACAATTTATCAATATGTTTAATACATGGTTATGTGGTAAAGTTACCAGAAGCATACAGCACTGCCAAGCCACTGCTGGTAAGCAGGCGGCCAGGCAAGGGGTGACCTGCAAAGAAAATGTCATCATTAACTTGTAACAATTTGTCAAATGCTTTGGTGACATCTAGGGGTTTTCCAGAAGCACTCAAGGCTATGAAGTCAGTAAGCTGATGGCATCCTAGATCCTGTGTGTGCAAAGATGGCAAGTGTGATTAGGGTCCTATGGAAATTGTTTTGGTTAAGTAAGCACCCCTAAATGGTAATGTAGCCTCACAGCGGCAAAGGGGAATGGACATAATTTACCAAAAAACTGTTTTATAGTAAACCTATTAATAATTATCAAATAACTGTTGAAGCAGTTGATGTTTTTGATTCGGTGATAGCGGACTGGGAAGCGGACCCCAAAGAACAACTGAAAAAGTGGAAGGTTATGTTCAACAGGCATGGACTGAAAGTAAGTTTGGAGAATTCAGATGTACTCTGGGTTGGACAACAAAACAAAGAGCTGGAAATACACCTGGAGGGGAAGAAACTAAAACAAAGAGACATATTTACACGCCGGCACGGAGCGCATGTGGGAACGACAGCTCAGAGAATGAAATTCGGAGGAGAATACAAGGGGAAATGTATGGAGGAAAGTGTGGGTGTGGTGGGAGACAGACACATATTGTGTAAGCTCTAGGGAAGTGTGTGGCCTAGACAAAGAGACTATGGCAGTGACGGAAAAATAACAGGTATAGGTTTGCGAAAACAACTGTGTTAGAAGAATTGCGGGAGTGAATAGAATCGACAAGCGAAGAATGGAGGAGGTTGGTGGGAGAGAACTTTTCAAGAAGAAGCTGGCGAGGAGTCAGCTGAAGTGGGCTGGGCAGGTAGAGCAAATTAGAGGAAAAAAGTTAGTGAAGAAAACAGATGCTCGGAGCTTAAGGGAAGAAGGGAAACGAGGACGACCAAGACTGCGTTTGGAGGATTGTATAAAGAGATTTGGATGGATTGTGAGAGGAGAGGACAATAAGAGTAGAGGGTAGTGGAGATGGTGGATGTGACAGCAGTGCAAGAAAAGTGAGTTCGAAGAAATAGAAATAAAACATAAATCGAGGAGCAGTTGAGGCCGGCCTCACTCCGCAAATACAGGGAAAGAAGAGGAGAACTACAACAACCTATGTATGGAGTGAGCCGTCGCTACAACAACCTATGTATGGAGTGAGCCGTCGCTACAACAAACTATGTATGGAGTGAGCCGTCACTACAACAACCTATGTATGGAGTGAGCCGTCGCTACAACAACCTATGTATGGAGTGAGCCGTCGCTACAACAACCTATGTATGGAGTGAGTCGTCGCTACAACAACCTATGTATGGAGTGAGCCGTCGCTACAACAACCTATGTATGGAGTGAGCCGTCGCTACAACAACCTATGTATGGAGTGAGCATCTCGTCCTGAGTCAGTCGTGCATCCTTTGATGACTGTGTAGGCGACCACAGATGGCCCAGTCGTGGGTGGTCATAGGTCCTGGTGGAGGTTGACCATTCTTCCGCTGTGTTCTTTTGTCTTTGAATTGTTGACGCTGTTTCTGTTCAAAGTCCCGCGGACCAGTCATGCAGATGTGACGTAAGAGGGGGCGATTGTTTGCAGTCTCTTCCCAGGTGTTGTGCGGGATGGAGCATGACTTCAGAGTGGCCTTTAGGACGTCTTTGTAGTGTTTTCGTTGCCCACCTCGTGAGCGCAAACCAGTCTTTAGTTGACCGTAGAAAAGCGCCTTTGGTATGCGGTCATGCGGACCAAGTGACCACATCGTAGTTGTGCACGCAGGATATGAAAGTTCAAACTGGATTCCGAACGTTTTGCATTTATTCAGCACCTCAGTGTTTGGCATGATGTCTGCAATCTGCTAGTTACGGGATTGCGATTTTTGCCTTTCGTCTGCGTTGCTGCAGTGGTTTACATGATTGTGACATGATCCTGATCTGCAAACGTTGCTTAATTGGTCAGATACTTTTTTTAGCCTTAGCACCATGTATGATATGCACCCCGACTTTTGAGTAAAAAGTGAAGGGGAAAAAAACGTATTATACACGGTAAATATATTCCCATCGGTGTGAAACTGGATGCAGACACCGAGCTCGTTGACGCAGCCCTGTTTGGTGCCATTTGTTACAGGAAATGCATCTGACGAGGTCCCTTTGTCTTGGACTCTGGCCACCATGCCATCGTGAAAGGAGCGATTTCCATCAACAGATCCGCTGGGATAGCCAAATTTTCTTAGTGTAGTTTCTAAAGTCCAATGCTGTTGACTGAGTCACAGGCCTTTGCCAGGTCTACAACGACCATGTGGAGGTTAGGGTTTTGTTTGAGACACTTTTCTTGCAATTGTCTCATCACTAAGATCATATCTGTGGTATCACGCCCTGCATGGAAGCCGCATTGGCTCTGGTAGAATCTAACTCTCTCTTACAACAACATATGATATACTGTAGGTTCCCTTCCATCTTTTACCATGGGTGGTGGTTATGTAGGAGTCATGTATTTTCATTCTTTATGTCAACCTAAAAATGCACCAGATTGTAGTTGATTACACAGCTGTTAAAATTCTGGATCATCATAGAGTCGTGCTTGATGTTTAACTACGCCCCTGACTATTAGGTACTAACTCCCACTACTACTAGGTACTGCCTCACACTACTACTAGGTACTGCCTCACACTACTACTAGGTACTGTCTCACACTACTACTAGGTACTAACTCCCACTACTACTAGGTACTGCCTCACACTACTACTAGGTACTGCCTCACACTACTACTAGGTACTGTCTCACACTACTACTAGGTACTGTCTCACACTACTACTAGGTACTGCCTCGCACTACTACTAGGTACTGCCTCGCACTACTACTAGGTACTGCCTCGCACTACTACTAGGTACTGTCTCTCACTACTACTAGGTACTGCCTCACACTACTACTAGGTACTGCCTCACACTACTACTAGGTACTGTCTCTCACTACTACTAGGTACTGCCTCACACTACTACTAGGTACTGCCTCGCACTACTACTAGGTACTGTCTCTCACTACTACTAGGTACTGCCTCACACTACTACTAGGTACTGTCTCACACTACTACTAGGTACTGTCTCTCACTACTACTAGGTACTGCCTCACACTACTACTAGGTACTGCCTCACACTACTACTAGGTACTGTCTCACACTACTACTAGGTACTGTCTCACACTACTACTAGGTACTGCCTCGCACTACTACTAGGTACTGCCTCGCACTACTACTAGGTACTGCCTCACACTACAACTAGGTACTGTCTCACTACTACTAGGTACTGTCTCACACTACTACTAGGTACCTTCTCACTACTACTAGGTACTGTCTCACAATACTACTATGTACTGTCTCACACTACTACTAGGTACTGTCTCACACTACTACTAGGTACTGCCTCACACTACTACTAGGTACTGCCTCGCACTACTACTAGGTACTGCCTCGCACTACTACTAGGTACTGCCTCACACTACAACTAGGTACTGTCTCACTACTACTAGGTACTGTCTCACTACTACTAGGTACTGTCTCACACTACTACTAGGTACCTTCTCACTACTACTAGGTACTGTCTCACAATACTACTATGTACTGTCTCACACTACTACTAGGTACTGTCTCACTACTACTAGGTACTGTCTCACACTACTACTAGGTACTGTCTCACTACTACTAGGTACTGTCTCACACTACTACTAGGTACTGTCTCACACTACTACTAGGTACTGTCTCACACTACTAGTAGGTACTGTCTCACACTACTACTAGGTACTGTCTCACACTACTACTAGGTACTGTCTCACACTACTAGTAGGTACTGTCTCACACTACTACTAGGTACTGTCTCACACTACTACTAGGTAATGTCTCACACTACTACTAGGTATTGTCTCACACTACTACTAGGTACTGTCTGAGTTTGTCTCACACTATTAGGTAGTCTCACACTATTAGGTACTGTCTCACACTACCAGACCCTTGGATGCACTGCTTGTGCTGGTAGTGCCAGTACCTTGAAAGAGTGCACTGCTAATACTGGTAATGCCACTGCCTTGGAAGAGTGCACTGCTGGTGTTGGTGGTGCCAGTGCCTTCAAAGAGTGCACTGCTAGTGCTGGTAGTGCCAGTACCTTGGAAGTGTTTGCTGCTGGTGTTGGTAGTGTCAGTGCCTTGGAAGAGTGCACTGCTGGTGCTGGTAGTGCCAGTGCCTTGGAAGAGTGCACAGCATTTAGAGCCTGTCTCCAGTCAACTACAGTGAGTGGGTGTTTGTTGCAGCCAAGTCCTGATGATCTCGAGATGCTCTCAGGTCTGCACAACTGGAATGCATGTTCACATGCCCGTCCGACCTACTGCAACGTGTGTCGGGAGGCCCTGTCTGGAGTCACATCACATGGACTCTCATGTGAAGGTAAGGAAGCCCTGTCTGGAGTCACATCACATGGACTCTCATGTGAAGGTAAGGAAGCCCTGTCTGGGGGTCACATCTCATGGACTGTCATGTGAAGGTAAGGAAGCCCTGTCTGGGGGTCACATCTCATGGACTGTCATGTGAAGGTAAGGAGGCCCTGTCTGGGGTCACTTCTCATGGACTGTCATGTGAAGGTAAGGAGGCCCTGTCTGGAGTCACATCACATGGACTCTCATGTGAAGGTAAGGAAGCCCTGTCTGGAGTCACATCACATGGACTCTCATGTGAAGATAAGGAAGCCCTGTCTGGAGTCACATCACATGGACTCTCATGTGAAGGTAAGGAAGCCCTGTCTAGGATCACATCACATGGACTCTCATGTGAAGGTAAGGAGGCCCTGTCTGGGGTCACTTCTCATGGACTGTCATGTGAAGGTAAGGAGGCCCTGTCTGGGGTCACATCTCATGGACTGTCATGTGAAGGTAAGGAGGCCCTGTCTGGGGTCACATCTCATGGACTGTCATGTGAAGGTAAGGAGGCCCTGTCTGGGGTCACTTCTCATGGACTGTCATGTGAAGGTAAGGAGGCCCTGTCTGGGGTCACATCTCATGGACTGTCATGTGAAGGTAAGGAGGCCCTGACTGGGGTCACTTCTCATGGACTGTCATGTGAAGGTAAGGAGGCCCTGTCTGGGGTCACATCTCATGGACTGTCATGGAAGGTAAGGAGGCCCTGTCTGGGGTCACTTCTCATGGACTGTCATGTGAAGGTAAGGAGGCCCTGACTGGGGTCACTTCTCATGGAGTGTCATGTGAAGGTAAGGAGGCCCTGTCTGGGGTCACTTCTCATGGACTGTCATGTGAAGGTAAGGAGGCCCTGTCTGGGGTCACTTCTCATGGACTGTCATGTGAAGGTAAGGAGGCCCTGTCTGGGGTCACTTCTCATGGACTGTCATGTGAAGGTAAGGAGGCCCTGACTGGGGTCACTTCTCATGGACTGTCATGTGAAGGTAAGGAGGCCCTGACTGGGGTCACATTTCATGGACTGTCATGTGAAGGTAAGGAGGCCCTGTCTGGGGTCACTTCTCATGGACTGTCATGTGAAGGTAAGGAGGCCCTGTCTGGGGTCACATCTCATGGACTGTCATGTGAAGGTAAGGAGGCCCTGTCTGGGGTCACATCTCATGGACTGTCATGTGAAGGTAAGGAGGCCCTGTCTGGGGTCACATTTCATGGACTGTCATGTGAAGGTAAGGAGGCCCTGCCTGGGATCACATCACACACATTCTCATGTGAAGGTAAGGAGGATGTATACATGACAGTTTGATATGTATGAGACATACATCAGTATATCTCAGGAACCAGGGAGGTGTATCAGCATGTCTCTGGGACCAGGGTGATGAATCATTGTGTCTCTGAGACCAAGGTGGTGTGTCATTATGCCTGTGAACATGTGTCCCAGCTCAGTGAGTCACTCTGACACTTAGTCTGGCTGATGAACTGTCTTTGAGAGGCAATCAATAGCTCCCACTCTCTCCCTGCACTCTTGACATTTTGGAGACATCCCTCGGGGACCTGAGAGAAATGGCAAAGAACAGCCAAGTCTGACTCAATGATTTAGTAATGACACATAGTGGCACATGTTATCAGGGCTTATGGGTGGTACTCATGCTCCCACCCTGTCCCTAGCAACCATCCCCCTTTCTCTAGCCATCCTCACCCAATATTGCGTAAACATATCTCCAAACACATGCCAGGGATCGAGACATGCAAACAGTACACTAAATCAGCCTTGATCCCAACCCTTGGTCCCCTCCCTTGTTCTGTTCCTTTGGTCCCCTCCCTTGGTCCATCTCTTGTTCTGTTTCCTGTGTTCTATTCCCTTGGTCCCCTCCCTTTTTCTGTTCCCTTGGTCCCATCCCTTGTTCTGTTCCCTTGGTCCATCCCTTGTTCTGTTCCCTTGGTCCCCTCCCTTGTTCTGTTCCCTTGGTCCCCTCCCTTGTTCTGTTCCCTTGGTCCCCTCCCTTGTTCTGTTCCCTTGGTCCCCTCCCTTGTTCTGTTCCCTTGGTCCCCTCCCTTGTTCTGTTTCCTTGGTCTCCTCCCTTGTTCTGTTCCCTTGGTCCCATCCCTTGTTCTGTTCCCTCGGTCCCTCCCTTGTTCTATTCCCTTGGTCCATCCCTTGTTCTATTCCCTTGGTCCCCTCCCTTGTTCTATTCCCTTGATCCCTCCCTTTTTCTGTTCCCATGGTCCCCTCCATTGTTATGTTTCCTTGGCCCTCTCCCTTGTTCTGTTACCTTGGCCCCTCCCTTGTTTTGTACCCTTGGTCCCCTCCCTTGTTCTGCTCCCTTGGTCCCCTCCCTTGACCTGTTCCCTTGGTCCCCTCCCTTGTTCTGTTCCCTTGGTCCCCTCCCTTGTTCTATTCCTGTGGTCCCCTCCCTTATTCTGCTCGGTTGGTCCCCTCCCTTGACCTGTTCCCTTGGTCCCCTCCCTTGTTCTTTTCCCTTGGTCCCCTACCTTGTTCTGTTCCGTTGGTCGATCCATTGTTCTGTTCTCTTGATCTGTTCCCTAGTACCCTCCCTCGTTCTGTTCCCTTGGTCCCCCTTGTTTTTTTCCTTGGTCCCCTCCATTGAGTAAGTAATGTTACTGATCAATGTGTTTCAATGTGTAAGTTCAAGTAATGTTACTGATCAATGTGTTTCAATGTGTAAGTTCAAGTAATGTTACTGATCAATGTGTTTCAGTGTGTAAGTTCAAGTAATGTTACTGATCAATGTGTTTCAATGTGTAAGTTCAAGTAATGTTACTGATCAATGTGTTTCAGTGTGTAAGTTCAAGGCCCACAAGCGTTGTGCTGTGCGGGCCAGCAGCACCTGTAAGTGGACAACACTTGCATCTATAGGCAAGGATATTATTGAGGAAGATGGGGTAAGTAGCTCATAATCTAACTTTAATCAAACTCGCAAATATTTCCCTCGTAGATGGAAATGGGTTAAGGGTTCTTTCCATTCGCACCGAACAGACGTTTTTCAGTTGTTCACAAGGTTACAGTTGGTTTCTTCAATTGTTCCAAGCTGTGTAAAATGTCTCCTGATCTGTTTGGGATATTTGGTGTAATTTGGAACAAAGGCAGAACACATGTGAGCAATGTAGCAATGCGTAAATCTGCTCAGATTTGTGTAATATTTGTTAAACGTCAGGTAAAAATACTTTGGGAAACTGTCTTATGTATCTGCCTGTATGTAACACTGTGCAGAGGATGGACATTTTTGCTTGCTATAATGACAATGATAGATTTCTATAGTGCCTATATCTTTAGGAAATTGAACATAAACGTGCAACAAACAAAAATTTTAGTATTATCTTATGTACAATGATGCGCAGACATGATGCATACTCTCTCCGGATTCATAGGGGTTTTAATATAATATACTCATAATTTTGAGATATGTTTGATGAGTTAACAGTGGACTATAATTTTCATCCCTGCTAAAATGCCAGTTAAGATTGTCACGTACTGATATATATATATAACAAATATATGGTAGTGAAATATAAATATACTCATATTTAAACATCATAAATTGGTCTCTTATTTCAGATCAATGATAAAACAAATTAAATCCTGCACACCCTATGGAAACCAGCTTTAATTTAGACTTACAAAAATCCTGGTAAAACCTCTAAGCAAATTTGTACTGAGGCATTTACAGATTTGCTGCTAATGGAGTTTGTAGTGTTTAGATAATTGCAGAAAAAACCTGTTAATTGATTCCACAAGAGAGCCCTAGGAAGTAAAAAGACTTGATTGACAACAGGAAATTGACTTGCGTCGCCATCGGTAACAGAGGAAATGGTTTGCGAGATGAAGGGAGTGTGGTGGCTTGAAGTGCACTCTAGCTGCCTAGAAACGTGTCATAAAACATGGATTTGGAAATGGAACCTGGAAGGGTAATTATTGATTCATGTGGTATTAGCCACTGAGGAAAGGTGACATAAATGTAAGATACGGTAAATCCAAGCAAACAGGTAGTAGGACTTTAATATTGGTGCCTCACACTGTATATCTCTTACAGACGGTCTACATGCCTCACACTGTATATCTCTTACAGACGGTCTACATGCCTCACACTGTATGCCTCTTACAGACCGTCTACATGCCTCACACTGTATATCTCTTACAGACCGTCTACATGCCTCACTCTGTATGCCTTTACAGGTGGTCTACATGCCTCACACTGTATGCCTTTACAGGTGGTCTACATGCCTCATACTATATGCCTTTACAGGTGGTCTACATGCCTCATACTGTATGCCTTTACAGGTGGTCTACATGCCTCATACTATATGCCTCTTACAGGTGGTTTACATGCCTCACACTGTATGCCTCTTACAGACTGCTACATGCCTCACACTGTATGCCTCTTACAGACTGTCTACATGCCTCACACTGTATGCCTCTTACAGGTGGTTTACATGCCTCACACTGTATGCCTCTTACAGACTGCTACATGCCTCACACTGTATGCCTCTTACAGACTGTCTACATGCCTCACACTGTATGCCTCTTACAGGTGGTCTACATGCCTCACACTGTATGCCTCTTACAGACAGTCTACATGCCTCACACTGTATGCCTCTTACAGACTGTCTACATGCCTCACACTGTATGCCTCTTACAGGTGGTCTACATGCCTCACACTGTATGCCTCTTACAGACAGTCTACATGCCTCACACTGTATGCCTCTTACAGACTGTCTACATGCCTCACACTGTATGCCTCTTACAGGTGGTCTACATGCCTCACACTGTATATCTCTTACAGACCGTCTACATGCCTCACTCTGTATGCCTTTACAGGTGGTCTACATGCCTCACACTGTATGCCTTTACAGGTGGTCTACATGCCTCATACTATATGCCTTTACAGGTGGTCTACATGCCTCATACTGTATGCCTTTACAGGTGGTCTACATGCCTCATACTATATGCCTCTTACAAGTGGTTTACATGCCTCACACTGTATGCCTCTTACAGACTGCTACATGCCTCACACTGTATGCCTCTTACAGACTGTCTACATGCCTCACACTGTATGCCTCTTACAGGTGGTTTACATGCCTCACACTGTATGCCTCTTACAGACAGTCTACATGCCTCACACTGTATACCTCTTACAGACTGCTATGTGCCTCACACTGTTTGCCTCTTACAGACAGTCTACATGCCTCACACTGTATGCCTCTTACAGACAGTCTACATGCCTCACCAGTGGCTCGAGGGCAATCTGCCGGTCAGTGCCAAGTGTGTCCACTGTGAGAAGACTTGCGGCAGTGTCCTGCGACTACAGGACTTCAGATGTCTCTGGTGTAAAGCTACGGTCAGTCACATCAACAACATTTCTGCTAGGACAAAAAAGTATTGTCAGTGTCCTAACGTACACCATTAATGGCTGTAGTAGTTTAACAACGGTGTCTATAAGACAAACCGTGACATATTGAGTAGGCAACTGTGACAGAGATAGAGTTGTGTCACAGACTGATACTACACATGGCTAGGCAGTCATTATGTTCCCATTAACTTCTCTTCACCTCATGTGAAGACTATTTATTTTTGGTTTGTCTTAGTAACACCTTTTCAAAAGCTCTTTCCCGCAAGTACGTCTCATAAATGTATGATATATTTGTAGATAAACTGTGCTTAATGTCTCTGAAGCAGGTATACACATTCCATTCGCTGCAATAACTGCAACAACAACACCAACAACTACAACAGCAACATGAGCAATATCATGAACAAAGTCATCAAAAACAGTAACAACAACAAAGCCAACAACTGTCAACATTGTCACCACTATAGCCAACAATATGACTGCATGTATTTCAGGTTCACGCCGCATGTAAAGATGCTTACACCAACCAGTGTTCTCTCGGACCTTTCCGCGTGTCAGTGCTGCCACCTACCGCCATAACAAACCTCGACTCAGACGGGTTTTGGCGGGCGACCAAACCCCCCGGCACGAGCTCACTGCTGGTGTTTGTTAACTCCAAGAGTGGGGACAACCGGGTGTGTACTTGCCCTTCCCACCTCCTGCTCTTACTCCACCCACTTCCTGCTCTTACTCCACCCCCTTCCTGCTCTTACTCCACCCACTTCCTGCTCTTACTCCACCCCCTTCCTGCTCTTACTCCACCCCCTTCCTGCTCTTACTCCACCTACTTGGTGTTACTCCACCCACTTCCTGCTCTTACTCCACCCCCTTCCTGCTCTTACTCCACCTACTTGGTGTTACTCCACCCACTTCCTGCTCTTACTCCACCCACTTCTTTGTCTAATTCCACCCACTTCCTGCTCTTACTCCACCCACTTCCTACTCTTACTCCACCAAGTTCTTGCTCTTACTCCATCCACCTCCTACTCCGACTCCTATCTCCTGTTCTGACTACTCCCACCCCCTGCTTGGACTCTTCCCACCCCCTGCTCGGACTCCTCCCACCTCCTGTTCTGACTCCTCCCAACCCCTGCACTGACTCCTCCCACCTCCTGTTCTGATTCTTCCCACCCCCTGCTCTTACTCCTCCCACCTGTAAATGTAACTACAATTTGTACACTGTACTGACAAAGCATGTATTTCATGTGAAACAGCAACAAGTTGTTTTGTAACTTTGAGACTACCAGTGGGTAACATAATAAATAAAGTAATTTACAGCTGTAGATTGTTTTTTAAGAAACTAGTTTTGTTCTCCCGCTGATTTCCTGTCATCAAAGGTGAGGCTGGCCTTGGTTCCCTGTCGTCAGGGGTGAGGCTGGCCTTGGTTCCCTGCCGTCAGGGGTGAGGCTAGCCTTCGTTCCCTGTCATCAGGGATGAGGCTGGCCTTGGTTCCCTGTCGTCAGGGGTGAGGCTAGCCTTGGTTCCATGTCGTCAGGGTGAGGTTGGCCTTGGTTTCCTGTCATCAGGGGTGAGGCTGGCCTTGGTTCTCTGTCATCAGGGGTGAGGGTAGCCTTGGTTTCCTGTCGTCAGGGGTGAGGTTAGCCTTGGTTCCCTGTAGTCAGGGGTGTGACTGGCCTTGGTTCCCTGTCATCAGGGGTGAGGCTGGCCTTGGTTCCCTGTCATCAGGGGTGAGGCTGGCCTTGGTTCCCTGTTGTCAGGGGTGAGACTGGGCTTGGTTTCCTGTCATCAGGGGTGAGGCTGGCCTTGGTTCCCTGTCGTCAGGGATGAGGCTGGCCTTGGTTCCATTCCTCGATTTCAGTTTCTTTTTCTTCCTCTTCTTTTTTCTTTCATTATACTATTCAGGATCATTTGTTATACATCTTCTAAGAAAATGCTGTGAAGTCAGTAAAAAAGAGGACCAATACTATAACTGGTTTTTAATTGGACATCATTGTGTGGTTGTTAGGGCATCAAGATGTTGCGCAAATTCAAGCAGTTGTTGAATCCTGCTCAAGTATTTGATCTCATGAACGGAGGCCCAAAGGTTGGGTAAGTGTCATATAATTGGAAATGAATTATCATATTATGTCCAATGAAAGACATTTAAGAAACTCATGTAACTGGCATGTTTGATTCACTGTTGCATGCACACACACGCACGCACGCACGCACGCACGCACGCACGCACGCACGCACGCACGCACACACACACAGACACACACACACACACAGACACACACACACACACACACACATGTACATGCTCGCATGGACACCCACACAGTCATGTATGCACACAAGACCACTACTGACAGAAATGATGTGTGCCTATTAATTATACTGGAGAACAGTAGCTATGATTTATTGGTATAATTACCAGCAGAGATGGTTCATCAAGATGATATATGTGATGTGTTTTTGTGTGTGTCGCAGGTTAAGACTATTCCAGACATTTGAATCATTCCGTGTGATCGTTGCCGGGGGTGACGGAAGTATCGGCTGGGTGCTTAATGAAATAGACCAACTGGGACTTCAGAAAGAGGCAAGTTAGCAAACCAATTTGCCATCTTCTAGTCCCAAATGACATCATCCTTTCAAGCAGATAACTGAGTACACTAGCCATCAAGATGTGATGAGACAGGAGTAGACCATGCAGAGATTAGGTTAGCTGGAGTGTGCATGGCCTTGTCTCCTGCAGCGCTCCATGCAGACGGGGGGGTGTAGGTGGTCAGGATAAATAGATAAATGTCATTGTGAAAGTAGGGATACTGAGATGACTCCAGTTGTCTACCTACGTAATTCTTATTGTCTACCTATATTGTCCTAGTGTTTCTCTTTCTTGTTGTCTACCTATGTTGTCCTTGTGCTTGTCTTTCTTGTTGCCTTCCTACAGTGTCCTTGTGTTTCTCTTTCTTTTTGTCTATCTGCAGTGTCATTGTGTTTGTAATTCTTATTGTCTACCTATATTGTCCTAGTGTTTCTCTTTCTTGTTGTCTACCTACGTTGTCCTTGGGTTTGTCTTTCTTGTTGTCTACCTATATTGTCTTTGGGTTTGTCTTTCTTGTTGTCTACCTATATTGTCCATGTGTTTGTCTTTCTTGTTCTCTACCTATATTGTCCTTGTGTTTGTCTTTCTTGTTGTCTACCTATATTGTCCTTGGGTTTGTCTTTCTTGTTACTACATATATTGTCCTTGTGTTTGTCTTTGTTATTGTGATGAAGCGTATTGATTGAATGAAGACAATTTGAAGTATTAGATTCAGTTATTGTTATGTGGTGCAACAGGATCAATCTTGAGGAAGACTTCCCATTGTTTGGGAAACTCAAGTTTAACTGGGAAGGCAGAGGGAGGGAGGGAATGAGAGGAAGGGAGGGAGGCAGAGATGGAGAAGAGGAGGGAGAGGTGGATAGAAATTGTGTGCCTCAGGCAGCCTCTCTAAACTGCCATTGTTTAGGTCTTTTATAGATCATATTTTGTGATGTTCAGTCTCTGTGCAACTAGTATTAAAGAATGTATATTGATGTTTGCTTACAGTGCCAAGTTGGGGTGTTGCCCCTGGGCACAGGCAATGACTTGGCAAGGGTGCTGGGATGGGGTGCCATCTTTGATGATGACACCCAGCTACCTGCTGTACTTGAGAAGATGGAGCACGCTCAGATCAAGATGTTGGACAGGTCAGTCTCTTCATGTTAGATCATTGCATTAGACTCAGATCAAGATGTTGGACAGGTCAGCCTCTTCATGTTAGATCATTGCATTAGACTCAGATCAAGATGTTGGACAGGTCAGTCTCTTCACATCAGATCACTGCATTAGACTCGGATCAAGGTGTTGGACAGGTCAGTATCTTCGTGTTAGATCACTGCATTAGGCTCAGATGAAGATGTTGGACAGGTCAGTCTCTTCGTGTTAGATCACTGCATTATACTCAGATCAAGATGTCGGACAGGTCAGTCTCTTCACATCAGATCATTGCATTAGACTCAGATCAAGATGTCAGACAGGTATGTCTCTTCACATCAGATCATTGCATTAGACTCAGATCAAGATATCGGACAGGTATGTCTCTTCACATCAGATCATTGCATTAGACTCAGACCAAGATGTCGGACAGGTATGTCTCTTTACATCAGATCATTGCATTATACTCAGATCAAGATGTCGGACAGGTATGTCTCTTCACATCAGATCATTGCATTAGACTCAGACCAAGATGTCGGACAGGTATGTCTCTTCACATCACATCATTGCATTAGCTCAGATCAAGATGTCGGACAGGTATGTCTCTTCACATCAGATCATTGCATTAGACTCAGACCAAGATGTCAGACAGGTATGTCTCTTCACATCAGATCATTGTATTAGACACAGACCAAGATGTCGGACAGGTATGTCTCTTCACATCACATCATTGCATTAGCTCAGATCAAGATGTCGGACAGGTATGTCTCTTCACATCAGATCATTGCATTAGACTCAGATCAAGATGTCAGACAGGTATGTCTCTTCACATCAGATCATTGCATTAGACTCAGATCAAGATGTCGGACAGGTATGTCTCTTCACATCAGATCATTGCATTATACTCTGATCAAGATGTCGGACAGGTATGTCTCTTCACATCAGATCATTGTATTAGACTCAGACCAAGATGTCGGACAGGTATGTCTCTTCACATCAGATCATTGCATTAGCTCAGATCAAGATGTCGGACAGGTATGTCTCTTCACATCAGATCATTACATTAGACTCAGACCAAGATGTCGGACAGGTATGTCTCTTCACATCAGATCATTGCATTAGACTCAGATCAAGATGTCGGACAGGTATGTCTCTTCACATCAGATCATTGCATTAGACTCAGATCAAGATGTCGGACAGGTATGTCTCTTCACATCAGATCATTGCATTAGACTCAGATCAAGATGTCGGACAGGTATGTCTCTTCACATCAGATCATTGCATTATACTCAGATCAAGATGTCGGACAGGTATGTCTCTTCACATCAGATCATTGCATTAGACTCAGATCAAGATGTCGGACAGGTATGTCTCTTCACATCACATCATTGCATTAGCTCAGATCAAGATGTCGGACAGGTATGTCTCTTCACATCAGATCATTGTATTAGACTCAGATCAAGATGTCGGACAGGTCAGTCTCTTCACATCAGATCATTGCATTAGACTCAGATCAAGATGTCGGACAGGTATATCTCTTCACATCAGATCATTGCATTATACTCAGATCAAGATATCGGACAGGTATGTCTCTTCATATTAGATCACTGCATTAGACTCAGATCAAGATGTTGGGCAGGCCAGTCTTTCGTGTCAGATCATTGCATTAGATTATTCAAGCTCAGCAAGGAAATCTTTCACTTATTGTTAAAATCATACATTATCTTGTTCAGTATGTTAAGGCTTCAGTACCTGTGGTAGAGTGTGGTGTGTATGTCAAGGCTTCAGTACCTGTGGTAGAGTGTGGTGTGTATGTTAAGGCTTCAGTACCTGTGGTAGAGTGTGGTGTGTATGTTAAGGCTTCAGTACCTGTAGTAGAGTGTGGTGTGTATGTTAAGGCTTCAGTACCTGTGGTAGAGTGTGGTGTGTATGTTAAGGCTTCAGTACCTGTGGTAGAGTGTGGTGTGTATGTTAAGGCTTCAGTACCTGTGGTAGAGTGTGGTGTGTATGTTAAGGCTTCAGTACCTGTGGTAGAGTGTGGTGTGTATGTTAAGGCTTCAGTACCTGTAGTAGAGTGTGGTGTGTATGTTAAGGCTTCAGTACCTGTGGTAGAGTGTGGTGTGTATGTTAAGGCTTCAGTACCTGTGGTAGAGTGTGGTGTGTATGTTAAGGCTTCAGTACCTGTGGTAGAGTGTGGTGTGTATGTCAAGGCTTCAGTACCTGTGGTAGAGTGTGGTGTGTATGTCAAGGCTTCAGTACCTGTGGTAGAGTGTGGTGTGTATGTTAAGGCTTCAGTACCTGTAGTAGAGTGTGGTGTGTATGTTAAGGCTTCAGTACCTGTAGTAGAGTGTGGTGTGTATGTTAAGGCTTCAGTACCTGTGGTAGAGTGTGGTGTGTATGTTAAGGCTTCAGTACCTGTGGTAGAGTGTGGTGTGTATGTTAAGGCTTCAGTACCTGTGGTAGAGTGTGGTGTGTATGTTAAGGCTTCAGTACCTGTGGTAGAGTGTGGTGTGTATGTTAAGGCTTCAGTACCTGTGGTAGAGTGTGGTGTGTATGTTAAGGCTTCAGTACCTGTGGTAGAGTGTGGTGTGTATGTTAAGGCTTCAGTACCTGTGGTAGAGTGTGGTGTGTATATTACAACTCTCCACTCTTATAACCCACCAAATAATATGAGATTTCAACCCTCCCATGTTACACACACCCTCATTACAAACCACCTGTTTGTGCATTCTCTCTCTCGCTCAGTTGGTATGTTCACTCTTTGGATAAGTTGGTATGTTCAATCTTTGGATCAGTTGGTATGTTCAATCTTTGGATCAGTTGGTATGTTCAATCTTTGGATCAGTTGGTATGTTCAATCTTTGGATCAGTTGGTATGTTCAATCTTTGGATCAGTTGGTTCGTTCACTCTTTGGATCAGTTGGTTCGTTCACTCTTTGGATCAGTTGGTTCCTTCACTCTTTGGATCAGTTGGTTCGTTCACTCTTTGGATCAGTTGGTTCCTTCACTCTTTAGGTCAGTTGGTATGTTCCCTCTTTAGGTCAGTTGGTATGTTCACTTTTTAGGTTAGTTGGTATGTTCACTCTTTGAATCAGTTGGTTCATTCACTCTTTGGGTCAGTTGGTATGTTCACTCTTTAAGTCAGTTGGTATGTTCATTCTTTAGGTCAGTTGGTATGTTCACACTTTGGGTCAGTTGGTATGTTCACTCTTTGGGTCAGTTGGCATATTCACTTTGCAGTTGATGGCTTGGCACATTCACACTCTGGCTCAGAAGATATTTCATTATCACTGTTACGTGTCTTTAGTTCATTTCCTCACCAGCAAGTGGCCACCTGATAGCAGCATTATGTGCATTTTGGGCAGTCAACATTGATCTGGTGAAAACAAACCAAGCAAACAAGTATGTTTGTTATCAGGTGGAGTATAATGACTTACGAGGGGCTGGTGCCTCCGCCCCGCAAGACACAGCCGGAAGTTGACGGCATCGCTGCCTATGAGGACTCCGTGGCAACACACCTGAAGAACATCCTCAACTCTGACAATCACAACGTTGTCATCTCATCTGCAAAGTGAGTCATGTCTTAGTTCAACAGCAATGTTGTCATCTCATCAGCCTAGTGAGTCATATCCTAATACAACAACAATGTTGTCATCTCATCCGCCAAGTGAGTCGTGTCTTAGTTCAACAACAATGTTGTCATCTCATCTGCCAACTGAGTCGTCTTAGTTCAACAACAGTATTGTCATCTCATCCGCCAAGTGAGTCATGTCTTGGTTCAACAACAACGTCATCTCATCCGCCAAATTAGTTGTCTCATTTCAAACATAACAGTATATAAGATTTGTGTCAGTGTGCTGTGTTGTGTTTGAGTGTCCTCTGAGGTTTGTGTCAGTGTGCTGTATTGTGTTTGAGTGTCCTCTGAGGTTTGTGTCAGTGTGCTGTGTTGTGTTTGAGTGTCCTCTGAGGTTTGTGTCAGTGTGCTGTGTTGTGTTTGAGTGTCCTCTGAGGTTTGTGTCAGTGTGCTGTGTTGTGTTTGAGTGTCCTCTGAGGTTTGTGTCAGTGTGATGTTGTGTTTGAGTGTCCTCTGACGTTTGTGTCAGTGTGATGTTGTGTTTGAGTGTCCTCTGACATTTGTGTCAGTGTGATGTTGTGTTTGAGTGTCCTCTGAAGTTTGTGTCGGTGTGGTGTTGTGTTTAAGTTTCCTCTGAGGTTTTTGTCAGTGTGGTGTTGTGTTTGAGGGTGCTTTGTAAGGTTTGCGTCAGTGTGGTGTTGTGTTTAAGTGTCCTCTGAAGTTTGTGTCAGTGTAGTGTTGTGTTTAAGTGTCCTCTGAGGTTTGTGTCGGTGTGGTGTTGTGTTTGAGGGTGCTTTGTAAGGTTTGCGTCAGTGTGGTGTTGTGTTTAAGGGTGCTGTGTGAGACGGTCAAGGACTTTGTGGCACGGGTGGGGGTGAGTGCAGCCACAGAGGACCCCATCGCCCTCAAGTGCTCCGTGCTCAATGAGAAGCTCGACGCTCTCCTCAAGACTCTGGAGAGTGAGTGTGACGACTCAGAGGTATGTACCAACACACAAAGACGTCATCTCATGAACATGTGTCAGCTAATGAACACATGCCAACTCATGAACACACACCATGATCACTTGTCAGCTCATGAACACATGCCAGCTCATGAACACGTGCCAGCTCATGAACATACAACAGTTCATAAACAATAAATGTTATCACATAGACATTGATCTAGACTCAAAGGTTATAATTAACATGCATGTCTACTGTTTAAATTAATAGAAATTATTTCGATTCCAAAGTACTGGAAACTAAAAATGTCTGTCAAAATTTATCTTCTGTTTATTGTTTATTCTTATGCATTTAGTACATAGTAGATACATTTTAAGTGTTATTTATTATATTTTTATATATCTTGTTCCTAATGTACATGATGAGCGATGACAACATAACATGACTGTTTGTCACAGCCACAGTCCACGAGTGTCTCTCAGAAAGAGGCTGATGGTTGCCATGACGACCGTGACTGCAAGAAAGATGAGGAGAAAGAGAAAGTAGAACTGAATGAAATGATTCACAGAGACTGTTTGGTGACCGTGCACGTGTCACCCGATGTCCCCCCAGTGGCTGATGGACAGTGTCCAGTCTTGGGCCCTGTGAGTGATGCCGGCTGTGTGCACCAGGGTCGACTGCACAAGAAGCTGGCCCTGAGACGGCCCAAGGACCAACTCATGTGTCGGGCCAACAGTCTGAAGAAGGCCTTCCGCCAGATCATTGAACACGCAGAAAAAGGTGAGAGATCACATAGGGACAGATCATTGAACACACAGAGAAAGGTGAGATAAATCACAGGGACAGATCATTAACATGCAGAGAAATGTGAGAGATCACTCAGGGACAGATCATTAACATGCAGAGAAAGGTGAGATAAATCACAGGGACAGATCATTGAACACACATAGAAAGGTGAGATGTCACACAGGGACATATCATTGAACACACAGAGAAAGGTGAGAGATCACACAGGGACAGATCATTGAACACACAGAGAAAGGTGAGAGATCACACAGGGACATATCATTGAACACACAGAGAAAGGTGAGAGATCACACAGGGACAGATCAGTGATCATTGTATTTATCTTCTTGTGCAGCTGTTATTAGTTGTACCATTGTATTTATTTCCTCGTCCAACTATCAAAAGTTGCACAACACTGTATTTCCCTTCCTTTGCAGCTGTCGATGAACAGAACTCAGACACAGTCCGCTATGACAAGGAACTCATTGAACGTGGTTACCCTAGCAACCACACCACTGGAGAAGATGCGGTGTTATGTGGTACAAAACTAAACCCACCACCGACAATTGAAATAGTTTCTCCTGCAGAGGAAGATGAGGAGGAAGAAGATGAAGAAATAATCGCCATAACAACAAATGGAAGTATGACTGAAGAGACAACCAAGCCTATATCACCCATGGCATGTCTGACAGTGCCTGTGTCTACCTGGTCATCAGACAATGACAGTGGCGGCCTGCCCAGCCCCATGTTGCTCTCCCCCATTCCTCACGAACCCAATTCAAGACGCTGGTGTGAGTATGCACCGCTTACCATCTCGGCTCACTAAGATTCCTATAAACAGATGTCTTGATACTATGAATAGTTATGCTAAAGTTTGAAAACAGGTGGTGCCATTTGTCTTGTTACTGTGCCACACTATGTGTACCGAGTGAAGACCCTTCAGTCATTCACTTCTTGTCCCTCTCATAAACTCTTATTTTTCGGCTGCACTGTCAACTTTATTTGGTGTTCCCCAGGGTTCTGTTCTTGAGCGTTTGCTTTTTACTCTTTACACCACGCCACTAAGCTCTGTTATACAAAGACATAACTTGGATCATCATCTTTATGCTGATTATACTCAGATCTACATTTCGTTGGCTACCCCAAATACAAATCGCTCCTTTAACCAACTTAGTGATTGCCTCCAAGATATCTTCCATAGGATGACTGATAGCAAATTGAAATTAAATGCAAATAAAACTTAATTGATCATTATTGGTACTCCAATGCAGCGTAGTAAACTTGATGGTTTTTTCCTATGTGTATTTTGAATCGGCATATCACGCCAGCAACCTCGGTGCAGAATCTAGGAGTAGTTTTTGATAGTAACTTCAATTTCCGATAACACATAATATTATCTCAAACGTGTCGCTGCTGTTTTTATCATATTCGTGATCTTTGCCATATTCGCCGGTATATGTCACTTTCTGTTGCTAAGACTATTGCAACAGGGGTTTATAGCAGTGGACTTTACTATTGCAGTTCCCTCCTTTATAATATCGCTAGCAAAGATATTACAAAACTTCAACGTATCCCAAATTGTCTGGCAAGGGTAGTTACAAGATCTCCTTGTTTTTCTCACTCTGTACCACTTTTGAAGTCTGCATTGGCTTCCTGTACAATATCATATAATCTGTACCATTACATACCAGGCACTGTCCAGTAAGCAGCCATCTTATTTGCATTCACTCCTTACTCCTATAAGAAAACCTATCCAACTTTGATCATTTATTTCTGACCTACTTTTTGTTCCTAGAGTCAACACTAACATTTGGAACTAGGGCTTTTCCTATTGCTGCACCAACTCTGGAATATGCTCCCTCTTAGAGTTAGATCAGTTGAAAATCTTACAAAAATCTGTCGTCAATTAAAAACTTATCTTTACAAACTTGCTTATCCACCATACCCTAGCACCTTGACCCATCTGTTGACAACTGGAATATTGCTTATGGATTTTAAGATTGACCGATCCTTTTGTCTTGATACACCTCTGAGCTTGGTTTCCAAGGATTTAGGCGCAATAGAAGTTATCTTATTATTACTATTATTATTATTATAAGTGCACCAAAGGATGGTATGAATAAGGTAACCAGTATGCAATGAAATCTGCCTAGTGGACACCTGTCTGTAATGAAAACCTGGTTACAATGGACAATTTTGAAAGTTCCGAGTGACCAGTTTGCATTGTCCACCACCTTGTTGATATATTGTGCAGTCCTGATGATGTCCAGTGTGGACAGGTCTTAGTGTATATTTTGTTAGTATTTGATGTATATTATGACTGTTTCATATAAACTGTTTTGTATGTCTCTATGTCCTGTCAAACTGTCACTATGCACAACATCACCAGAGAGTTTGCTAAACTCTCATTGTTTCGGTACTGTGTTTCATGTGTTTACTCAATGGGGTGCCATCCCTCCTATGTTTATCCAATGGGGTGCCATGTATCTTGTGTTTACTCAATTGCATGCCATGTCTTCTGTGTTTACCCAATGGGGTATTATGTCTCTTGTGTTTACTCAATGGGATACCCTGTTTCTTGTGTTTACCCAATGGGGTGTTATTTCTCTTGTGTTTACTCAGTGGGGTGTTAAGTCAGGGGTGCCATGTGTTCTGTATGTTTACCCAATGGGGAGGCTTGTGTCCTGTGTTTATCCAATGGTGTCCTATAAAGTTCAGGCTGTTTGACTGGTTATCTACTAAGCCAGACCTATATTGTTCCTTGGTTTGCCATGTGTCCTTTACATTGTCCTGTCCCCTGTGTGTCAGTCCTAGGTTGTCCTGTCCTGTGACCAACTCTAAGTTTGTAGTTTGTGTAGTTGCCAGGCTACTGAGGTTGTTTGTCTGTGTACACATTCATGAATGGCTCCATTTCTTCACAGTTTCCTGTTCTCTGTTTGCCAATAGCCTTTGAGTCCCAGTCCTCGAGCTCCCCAAGATCCTGCAGTCCTTCCCACTTTCTCTTTAATGTCCCGCCCCGTGCCCTCGAGTCCAGACGCATCAGTGCCGTGAGTATCCTCTACAACAAGTCTGGCTCATTCGACCTTTCCCACGGCACCCCTCGCCATGTCACCCCTCGCCATGACACCCCCTGCAGGGAGCGCAGTCCCACCACAGACACGGCACATCAGCCAAGTTTCCCCATTCTGAGGATGTCTGGCTTCCCAGTCCTGACAAGTAAGTGTCCTCAGCCTCGGTGACTTCAGTGTTGTGTCCTCAGCCTTAGTGACTTCAGTGTTTTGTCCTCACCATTGGTGACATCAGTGTTGTGTCCTCAGCCTTGGTGACTTCAGTGTTGTATCCTCAGCCTTGGCGACTTCAGTGTTGTATCATCGGCCTTGGTGACTTCAATGTTGTGTCCTCAGCCTTAGTGACTTCAGTGTTGTATCATCGGCCTTGGTGACTTCAATGTTGTGTCCTCAGTCTTGGTGACTTCACTGTTGTGTCCTCAGTCTGGGTGACTTCAATGTTGTGTCCTCAGCCTTGGTGACTTCCTTGTTGTGTCCTCAGCCTTGGTGACTTCACTGTTGTATCCTTGGCCTTGATGATTTCAATGTTGTGTCCTCAGCCTTGATGGCTTCAATGTTGTGTCCTCAGTCTTGGTGATTTCAGTGTTGTGTCCTCAGCCTAGTTGACTTTGGTGTTGTGTCCTCAGCCTTGGTGACTTCAGTGTTGTGTCTTCAGCCTTGATGGCTTCAAAGTTGCGTTCTCATTCATGTTTTTGGTGGCTTCAGTGTTGTGCCACGAATGTGTCCTGTTCCATGTTGTGGAGTATTGGTCTGTCTACCAGATATAATTGAAAGTGAAATGAAAGTCATTTTTAGGCATATACACCTAAAAGAGTTAATAAAAACAATTACAATCAACAATATCCCGACACTGGTTTACTCAGAATGTATTCTCAAAGTGGTATATTCTGGTACAATGTTATAGTTCCCAACAGCTGACATTTTGAGACAAATCACCGATGCTTCTTCATTTGTTTTCTGCCAGGTCTGCTGTATTGGTGACATATATAAACATATCACACTACACACAACAACTTACTTAACTGAAAGCTGAGAAAATATAATTAACATTGTTTACATTACACTTGTTGAACTATATGAGTTATTGAGTGACTTAAACTAAACTAGTGCTGCCAGTTATGTATGTTATTCATGTCATACGTCATGACCTGTGTATGTTGTTCATGTCATACATCATGACCTGTGTATGTTGTTCATGTCATACATCATGACCTGTGTATGTTGTTCATGTCATACATCATGACCTGTGTATGTTGTTCATGTCATACATCATGACCTGTGTATGTTGTTCATGTCATACATCATGACCTGTGTATGTTGTTCATGTCATACATCATGACCTGTGTATGTTGTTCATGTCATACATCATGACTTGTATATATTGTTCATGTCATACATCATGACCTGTGTGTGGTTTGCTCTAGGTGCCAGCAGCAGTGCCAAGCATGGAGGTAAGTATCATTTTCTTTGTCATTTTCAGCCTCATTCAGTTGTTCACTTGTTATCAAATGAAGCGTACACTGACTGTCTGAGGGGCATGGCTTCTGTGTGCTAGTAAATGTTGTATCAGACATCTGCACACACAGACACAAACACATTCACAGACATGCACGCATACATGCTCACACACTCACATTTACACACACACACACACACACACACACACACACACACACACACACACACACACACACACACACACACACACACACACACACACACACACACACACACACACTCAGATAGGCACACAAACACATGCTTCGTCACAAATAAGTGGAAGTAACTGTTAGAAGTATTGCCTCATGTCTGCTTCCATGACTTGTCAGTTGTGTTGAGAGTTGTTGGTGCTCAATCAGGACAAACTTCACTAGTTCTGATGTTAACATAACATTACTCACTGTTGATAATATGTTGAAGGTTCTGGTGGTCTTGCATCGAGTCTGGCTGGAGGAAACTTCATCAGTAAAGTTCTGATGGCCAACGCTGATGCTCTTTGTGCTGCCGTCTCCCCTCTTATGTCAGAGGACATCGACATGTAAGAAACTCTACAATCAACCAGGAGAACTTGTTTTTATGTGTGTTGTTTATTCCAGGAAAACAACACAACAACAAGTTTACAGCACTGGGATGTTTCATTTATAATGATTAATGCATTGTCACCTATTTCTGACATCATGGTTCATTGTTACCTACTTCTGATACCATCTTACACTGTCACCTACTTCTGACACCAGCTTACACTGTCACCTACTTCTGACACCATGTTACACTGTCACCTACTTCTGACACCATGTTACACTGTCACCTACTTCTGACACCATGTTACACTGTCACCTACTTCTGACACCATGTTACACTGTCACCTACTTCTGACACCATGTTACACTGTCACCTAATTCTGACACCATCTTACACTGTCACCTACTTCTGACACCATCTTACACTGTCACCTACTTCTGACACCATCTTACACTGTCACCTACTTCTGACACCATCTTACACTGTCACCTACTTCTGACACCATCTTACACTGTCACCTACTTCTGACACCATCTTACACTGTCACCTACTTCTGACACCATGTTACACTGTCACCTACTTCTGACACCATGTTACACTGTCACCTACTTCTGACACCATCTTACACTGTCACCTACTTCTGACACCATCTTACACTGTCACCTACTTCTGACACCATGTTACACTGTCACCTACTTCTGACACCATCTTACACTGTCACCTACTTCTGACACCATCTTACACTGTCACCTACTTCTGACACCATGTTACACTGTCACCTACTTCTGACACCATCTTACACTGTCACCTACTTCTGACACCATGTTACACTGTCACCTACTTCTGACACCATCTTACACTGTCACCTACTTCTGACACCATCTTACACTGTCACCTACTTCTGACACCATCTTACACTGTCACCTACTTCTGACACCATGTTACGCTGTCACCTACTTCTGACACCATGTTACGCTGTCACCTACTTCTGACACCATGTTACGCTGTCACCTACTTCTGACACCATCTTACGCTGTCACCTACTTCTGACACCATGTTACGCTGTCACCTACTTCTGACACCATGTTACGCTGTCACCTACTTCTGACACCATGTTACGCTGTCACCTACTTCTGACACCATCTTACGCTGTCACCTACTTCTGACACCATCTTACGCTGTCACCTACTTCTGACACCATGTTACGCTGTCACCTACTTCTGACACCATGTTACGCTGTCACCTACTTCTGACACCATGTTACGCTGTCACCTACTTCTGACACCATGTTACGCTGTCACCTACTTCTGACACCATGTTACGCTGTCACCTACTTCTGACACCATCTTACGCTGTCACCTACTTCGGACACCATGTTACGCTGTCACCTACTTCGGACACCATGTTACGCTGTCACCTACTTCGGACACCATGTTACGCTGTCACCTACTTCTGACACCATCTTACGCTGTCACCTACTTCTGACACCATGTTACGCTGTCACCTACTTCTGACACCATCTTACGCTGTCACCTACTTCTGACACCATCTTACGCTGTCACCTAATTCTGACACCATCTTACGCTGTCACCTAATTCTGACACCATGTTACGCTGTCACCTACTTCTGACACCATGTTACGCTGTCACCTACTTCTGACACCATGTTACGCTGTCACCTACTTCTGACACCATCTTACGCTGTCACCTACTTCTGACACCATGTTACGCTGTCACCTACTTCTGACACCATGTTACACTGTCACCTACTTCTGACACCATGTTACACTGTCACCTACTTCTGACACCATCTTACGCTGTCACCTACTTCTGACACCATCTTACGCTGTCACCTACTTCTGACACCATGTTACGCTGTCACCTACTTCTGACACCATGTTACGCTGTCACCTACTTCTGACACCATGTTACGCTGTCACCTACTTCTGACACCATCTTACGCTGTCACCTACTTCGGACACCATGTTACGCTGTCACCTACTTCTGACACCATGTTACGCTGTCACCTACTTCTGACACCATGTTACGCTGTCACCTACTTCTGACACCATCTTACGCTGTCACCTACTTCTGACACCATCTTACGCTGTCACCTACTTCTGACACCATCTTACGCTGTCACCTAATTCTGACACCATCTTACGCTGTCACCTAATTCTGACACCATGTTACGCTGTCACCTACTTCTGACACCATGTTACGCTGTCACCTACTTCTGACACCATGTTACGCTGTCACCTACTTCTGACACCATGTTACACTGTCACCTACTTCTGACACCATGTTACGCTGTCACCTACTTCTGACACCATGTTACGCTGTCACCTACTTCTGACACCATGTTACGCTGTCACCTACTTCTGACACCATCTTACGCTGTCACCTACTTCTGACACCAGCTTACGCTGTCACCTACTTCTGACACCATGTTACACTGTCACCTACTTCTGACACCATGTTACACTGTCACCTACTTCTGACACCATGTTACACTGTCACCTACTTCTGACACCATCTTACACTGTCACCTACTTCTGACACCATCTTACACTGTCACCTACTTCTGACACCAAGTTGTATATTCTTGCAGTGAGGACTACGTGGAACATTGTGTGATGAACAACTACTTTGGCATTGGCCTTGATGCAAAGATCACGCTAGACTTCCACATGCGGCGGGAGGAACATCCGGAGAAGTGTCGCAGTCGCACTCGCAACATGATGTGGTACGGCGTCATCGGCAGCAAGGAGATGGTTCAACGCAACTTCCGCAACCTCGACCAGCGCGTGCAGCTGGAGTGTGACGGTCAACGCATTCCACTACCCAACCTGCAGGGGATTGTCGTGCTCAACATTCCTAGGTGGGAGAGGGTGTATTTTTCCTGTCGCTAGTTGTGAAAGGGGTTATTTGTCCTGTGGCTAATGTCCTAAATGGGGGGAGAGAGGTCACTTGTCCTGTGGCTGCTAGTGTCCTGGGTTGTTATACTTGTCTTGTGGAAAGTGTGATAAGTGTGGGGGGTATAATTGTCCTGTGGCTGTGTACTGTGGTTATTAGTGTCCTAGGTTGGGGTATTATACTTTATTTTTTAGATAGTGTCCTATGTGGGGAGGGTATGGTGATCCTGTTGCTAGTGTCCTATATGGGAGAGGGTGTACATATTATGCACTTATCATGTGTGTCCTAGATGGGGTGGTTTCCTTTTTCTGTGGCTAATGTCATAAGGTGGGGAAGGTGTACTTGTCCTTTGGCTAGTGTCCTGGATGGGAGAGGGTGTACTTGTCATGCTGCTAGTGTCCTAGATGGGATAGGGTGCACTTGTCCTTTGGCTAGTGTCCTGGGTGGGATAGGGTGCACTTGTCCTGTGGTTAATGTCTTAGATGAGAGAGAATGTACTTGTCCTGTCGCTAATGTCCTAGATGTGACAAGGTGCACTTGTCCTTTTGCTAGTGTCCTATATGGAAGAGGGTGCACTTGTCCTGTGACTAGTGTCCTAGGTGGGAGATGGTGTACTTGTCCTATAGCTATAGTGTCCTAGGTGGAAGAGGGTGTACTTGTCCTATTGTTAATGTTCTAGATGGGAGAGGGTGTACTTGTCCTGTTGCTAGTGTCCTAGATGGGAGAGGGAGAACTTGTTATGTTGCTAGTGTCCTAGATGAGAGAGGGTGTACTTGTCATAATAAAACTTGTCTTGTGGCTAGTCTTAAAACATGTCTTGAAAAAGTTCTGAATATTTGGTTAAATCCCAGGTCAGTTTATTTTAGTTTAGAATTTACCTGATTATCATGGCACTTTTATGAGTTTCATAATATTAAGTTCCTATTGCATATTTGAAGGTGTAAAACTGTTTTAGTTTGATTATTCAAGATGCTGTTATTATGTAATATGCTGACAACTATGATTTGTTTTTTGTAGTTACATGGGCGGTATCAACTTCTGGGGCAGCAGTAAGCACGATGACGTAAGCCCCTCAGTAGGCTTCTAGTCACTGCAAATTCATCATCATCATCCAATAATAGATATATACAAAAGTGTGACACATTTTGAAGAGTACAATGGACATGTAAATAACAGTGAGAATTAATAATACACAATGGACATGTAAATAACAGTGAGAATTAATAATACACAATGGACATGTAAATAACAGTGAGAATTAATAATACACAATGGACATGTAAATAACAGTGAGAATTAATAATACACAATGGACATGTAAATAACAGTGAGAATTAATAATACACAATGGACATGTAAATAACAGTGAGAATTAATAATACACAATGGACATGTAAATAACAGTGAGAATCAATAATACTCAATGGACATGTAAATAACAGCGAGAATCAATAATACGCAATGGACATGTAAATAACAGCGAGAATCAATAATACTCAATGGACATGTAAATAACAGCGAGAATCAATAATACGCAATGGACATGTAAATAACAGCGAGAATCAATAATACGCAATGGACATGTAAATAACAGCGAGAATCAATAATACACAATGGACATGTAAATAACAGCGAGAATCAATAATACACAATGGACATGTAAATAACAGCGAGAATCAATAATACACAATGGACATGTAAATAACAGCGAGAATCAATAATACACAATGAATATATAAATAACTTTGTCTATATCTCATCGAACGATATGTGATTTAATTAATGTTGGTACAATTATTAAATGACCTTTACCAACAATTACTCTTGTGTAATTCATGTAGCAAACGAGCTCAGGGTTCTGCCATTAAGCATCAGCAGGATATCAATATAAATAACAGCGAGAATTAATAATACATAATAAATTTTATTCCTCAGCTCAAATTTACACCCGTCCAAAACGAACTCAGCCCATCCAAAACAAGGGTGGACGGATCTCTAGATAAAGCTGTTTGGCGAGCAGGCTATCCCATAAATGACTGAGTCAATATCCTCTCCTCATCTTGGTTCATTGTTGGTGTTGTTTTCTGTGTCCATATTGCCTCCTTACTCCATCCTACACACCTGTTGTTCTCTCTGTCAATCGGAAATGGAAATGAAACACACAGTGCTAGCATGCATGTGATGTTGTGCACATCATCTATGACTGGTCGAAGTGTGTCTTCTGTCAACGTGTGTCTCATCAGTGTATCAACACTTGGCTCAACAGTCATTTCTATTGTGTTACACACCTGTGTGTTGTGTTACAGAACTTTGTGCCTGTGTCGTTTGACGACAAGATCCTGGAGGTTGTAGCGGTGTTTGGCGGGGTCCAACTTGGAATCTCACGTGTCATCAACCTGCAGCACCACAGGATAGCACAGGTATGGCAGTGTTAACACACAATACCGCGGTGTCAACACAATACTGCAGCATCAACCCAACACCCAACTTTCCACTTTAAAGACACAACACCACAGCATCAACATACTACATTGTCAACACAACATCAACACAACACACAACACATTACGAACACACAGCATCAAAGTGTCTCTGCACAACACAGTAATATCAACACGTCACCAGAGTTGCAACACAACATACCACAGTGTCAACACACTACATCACAGTGTTAATACACAAGACCACATTATCAGCACAAAGTGACACCACACAACACCACAGTCTCAATACAAAGCACCACGGTGCCAATACATTGCTACAGTGCCAATCCCAACACTTAGTACTTCACCGACATGCCACAACACGTTATAACACAGATACAAAGATGTCAGCAAACATACGTGTTAAAGTTTGTCAAGTGTCATTATGTCAGCTCACAGTGACAGAGGGTAGCACTGGTACCAGAGTAATCATGTCTGTCATCATTATTGCCTTTATAACATTGAATACATGTTGTTGCAGCGTGTGTCATACAGTGCATGTTGTTGCAGCATGTATCATACAGTGCGTGTTGTTGCAGCATGTATCATACAGTGCATGTTGTTGCAGCATGTATCATACAGTGCGTGTTGTTGCAGCATGTATCATACAGTGCATGTTGTTGCAGCATGTATCATACAGTGTGTGTTGCAGCATGTATCACACAGTGCGTGTTGTTTGCAGTATGTATCATACAGTGCATGTTGTTGCAGCATGTATCATACAGTGCGTGTTGTTGCAGCATGTATCACACTGTGCATGTTGTTGCAGCATGTATCATACAGTGCGTGTTATTGCAGCATGTATCATACAGTGCGTGTTGTTGCAGCATGTATCACACTGTGCGTGTTGTTGCAGCATATATCATACAGTGCATGTTATTGCAGCATGTATCATACAGTGTGTGTTATTGCAGCATGCATCATACAGTGCGTGTTATTGCAGCATGTATCATACAGTGCGTGTTATTGCAGCATGCATCATACAGTGCGTGTTATTGCAGCATGCATCATACAGTGCGTGTTATTGCAGCATGCATCATACAGTGCGTGTTGTTTGCAGTATGTATCATACAGTGCATGTTGTTGCAGCATGTATCATACAGTGCGTGTTGTTGCAGCATGTATCACACTGTGCGTGTTGTTGCAGCATGTATCATACAGTGCGTGTTATTGCAGCATGTATCATACAGTGCGTGTTATTGCAGCATGCATCATACAGTGTGCGTGTTATTGCAGCATGCATCATACAGTGCGTGTTATTGCAGCATGCATCATACAGTGCGTGTTGTTTGCAGTATGTATCATACAGTGCATGTTGTTGCAGCATGTATCATACAGTGCGTGTTGTTGCAGCATGTATCACACTGTGCGTGTTGTTGCAGCATGTATCATACAGTGCGTGTTATTGCAGCATGTATCATACAGTGCATGTTGTTGCTGCATGAATTAAGAAGTACATCAAGTGCATGTTATTGCAGTGCCGCAGCGTGAAGATCACCATCATGGGTGAGGAGGGGGTGCCAGTGCAGGTGGACGGGGAGGCGTGGGTCCAGCCCCCCGGCTACATCAAGATCAACCACAAAAACCGCTCACAGATGCTCATTAGAGATAAGGTGTGTGAGTGAGGGCTTGTTATTTTTGTGTTCATTAGAGATAATGTGCATGTGTGGGTAAGAGGGTTGTTATTTAACTGTTTATTAGAGATAATGTGTGAGGGGGTTGTTATTTAACTGTTCGTTAGAGATAATGTGTGAGTGAGGGTGTTGTTATTTAAGTGTTCATTATAAATAATGAACAATAATTAAGTGTCAACAGTGTACCAGGTGTTCAGTTTGTTCACATGTCGAACTGTGCCAGGTTTTCACTGTCCGACTGTGCCAGATGTTCAGTTTGTACGACTGTGTCAGGTATTCAGTGTGTTCGACTATGCCAGGTGTTCAGTGTGTCCGACTGTGACAGGTGTTCAGTGTGTTCACTATGTCAGACTGTGTCGGGTGTTCTCTGTGTCGGACTGTGCCAGGTGTTCAGTGTGTTCACTATGTCGGACTGTGCCAGGTGTTCAGTGTGTTCACTATATCAGACTGTGTTGGGTGTTCTCTGTGTCGGACTGTGCCAGGTGTTCAGTGTATTCACTATGTCAGACTGTGTGACGGGTGTTCTCTGTGTCGGACTGTGCCAGGTGTTCAGTGTGTTCACTATATCAGACTGTGTTGAGTGTTCTCTGTGTCGGACTGTGCCAGGTGTTCAGTGTGTTCACTATGTCAGACTGTGTGACAGGTGTTCTCTGTGTCGGACTGTGCCAGGTGTTCAGTGTGTTCACTATATCAGACTGTGTTGGGTGTTCTCTGTGTCGGACTGTGCCAGGTGTTCAGTGTGTTCACTATGTCAGACTGTGTCGGGTGTTCTCTGTGTCGGACTGTGCCAGGTGTTCAGTGTGTTCACTATATCAGACTGTGTTGGGTGTTCTCTGTGTCGGACTGTGCCAGGTGTTCAGTGTGTTAACTGTGCCAGGTGTTTGAGGAGGCATTGAAAGTGTGGCGTGAGAAGCAGAAGATAGAGACGCCGGTTGACGCCATCTCCGACCTGCTGAGTGAGGAAGAAACACAAATACTACACTCCTTCGTTGAAGCAACACAGATGCTCATAAAGAGGTCAGTTCAAAGGTCACCAACTACACCTAGATTCTCTTCAGTGTATCAGTATTTCAGGGCTGCCTACCATTACGGATTTTCCGTAATCATTACGGAAATTCACCTCAGATTATGGCATTATGGAAACTGCCGTCGTATTATGGAAATAAAAATATCTGACTAAAAGCAATGATACACATTAAAGAATTGCTAAATCTATCAATAATCTTGCTCCAGATGCCCTGAAGAAACTATCATCATTCACTTGTTACAATTTATCAACAAATGTTTGGTCCACTACAAGTTCTACAAGTCAGTATGGTGACCTCATCCAATGCTGTGCAAGTATACAATGTTACAAATTCGACTGCCAGACACTGGGCATATTACCAGTGCAGCCTATGTCTGCAGCTGTCAGTCAACAGCAATTACAGCCAGGAAAATATCAGTGTCATTAATGCGCGTCTAGACATTAATAAAATTTACAGGTGTAGAATTATATTATGAAATAAAATATGACATTAAGTAGAACCATTAAATTACTTTAAATAGTTTTGGTTTTCTGAAAGTTACTAATATTATTATAAAATATCATAGAAGAATATAAAATAAGTATTATAATTGTTGTAATTGCAATACAGAAAACAATCATATTTTATTCAAAGCTTTTTTAGTCCTTTTTTATCCATTGATTATTGTGAGTAAATAATGTTTATTATTACAGTCGCACCTCGTTATAACGCGCCTCGTTATAACGCGGATTCGGTTATAACGCGGTCAGTCGTGGACCCCGAATTTCTGCCGCCAGAGGGGAAATGGGCACTATGACAAACTATATTAACACAGTAATAACTGTCGATTGTTTTGTGTGAAGTTATCCCCGTCTTTGTCCACGGCATGTGTATATTGAACGACTAGTTGGCGGACAATAAATTTAACGTTGATGTACAACTGCAATGAATCAAGTGTGAGGCGCGTCACTACGTTGCCGTTGTTTATTCTGCACTGCCAATGCTATCAAAGGTATAAGTTTCTTTGACTATAATTATGGTCAATTTTAACTTTAGGAACAGTAAATGTGGAGCGAGGTATTGTTTGTTTTGCGCCGACATCAAACGAATCGTTTCCAATCTGCTAGTCATGCTCATGGATTCTGTGGATCGCGAGTTCGTTTGATTTCGGGCGGCTTGTAAAGTGCAATTGAAATTCACAAATACACCTTGCTTAAGAATGGGTTAAATACGTTTTAATACAGCTTAGTAGGCCAGATCAGTCGGCTAACATTGCATAACAAATATTAGCTTCTCGCTGCGATGAACGCAAAGCTACTGCCTGTACTGGTGCGCCAAAATATTAATTCGTCAACCGCATATGGATTGGTGAATCGTAATATTGTTCGGCACGGTAAATGTGCTTTCTAAATTGGTATTTTGATTGAAAGACGAAGTTAAGCCAATTGTGAACGTACGTATAGCTCTAAATCCTTAATCAACTCTAACACAGCGTTTGTCAAAGCATTTGCGTATTCGGCTGCTGAGTGCCAGGTCATTATTTTAGATCTTACGTCAGCGGTACCAAATTATCGTTCAGTTGACCGTGGCTTGTTGATCCGTTGTTTATTTTAAAACGATACCCAATTCATGAATTTTATTCAATTCAACAGAGTCCAACAGTGTATGACATTTAAACAGAATACACATTGACGTTGGCTGGCAGTTTAATAAGCTTCATAAACTGCGTATAGACTGCACGACGTGCACACTTTGCCTTTGGCTTCGATGGCGTTCTTCATGCAGCAGCAGTGTCGGTCGTCGTTGTAGCGCCCCTGACGGCAGATATGGGAACGCGCCACGTTTATAACGCAGATTCATTTCGTGGACCCCGACTACCGCAGTATAACGAGGCGCGACTGTATTATTATTACATAGTAGTGGTATCAGTATTTACCTAAAAGACTTTGCTTGTTGTTTGTGTCCATTTTGGATAATGGACACATTTTACTTAAGTAGTTTTTTTGGAGCTACTTTTATTTAGTTACTTTATTGGAGTATGTGTACCAGCACTGAGTAGGCACACATGTACTCAAGTCTGTACATGTGATACAGCAGTTGGCTCACAATTATACAGGTTAAGTCTCCCAGATTCGCCAGAAGACTCTTGGCGATTGATCACATAAACCAATCTTCTACACTTCTATAGCGTGGATACAAGACATTCTTTGTGAACTTACAATACTGGTGAGATAATGTTCATGGACACAGAACACAGAGGTTCTAGAAGACTTCATGAACACAGAGGTTCTAGAAGACCTCATGAACACAGAGGTTCTAGAAGACTTCATGAACACAGAGGTTCTAGAATACTTCATGAACACAGAGGTTCTAGAAGACCTCATGAACACAGAGGTTCTAGAAGACTTCATGAACACAGAGGTTCTAGAAGACTTCATGAACACAGAGGTTTTAAAAGACCTCATGAACACAGAGGCTCTAGAAGATCTCATGAACACAGAGGTTGTAGAAGACCTAATGAACCCAGAGGTTGTAGAAGATCGCATGAACACAGATGACATAGAAGAATTTGTAAACAAAGAGATCCTTGAAAACCTCATAAACACAGATAACAGAGATAATGTTCATGGACACAGAACACAGAGGTTTTAGAAGACTTCATGAACACAGAGGTTCTAGAAGACTTCATGAACACAGAGGTTTTAGAAGACCTCATGAACACAGAGGCTCTAGAAGATCTCATGAACACAGAGGTTCTAGAAGACCTCATGAACACAGAGGTTCTAGAAGATCTCATGAACACAGAGGTTCTAGAAGACTTCATGAACACAGAGTTTCTAGAAGACCTTATGAACACAGAGGTTCTAGAAGACTTCATGAACACAGAGGTTCTAGAAGACTTCATGAACACAGAGGTTGTAGAAGACCTAATGAACACAGAGGTTGTAGAAGACCTAATGAACACAGAGGTTGTAGAAGATCGCATGAACACAGATGACATAGAAGAATTTGTAAACAAAGAGATCCTTGAAAACCTCATAAACACAGAAGTCCTTCCATCTTAGGCATTAAATATAAAGAATACCAGGGCTGCCTACCTAACAAAAACAATTTCTATAATGACCCCCCCCCCCCCCAACTGCCGCACCCCTGTTTCCTGGTCCACAAAGTTGCCAATCAAGCTTTTCTCTGAAGCAGATACAGTAACAAACCCAGCCCATTCATGGTGCTTGGGAATAATTTAATCATCAAAAGTAAATATACTTTGTTTCAACATATTGTGTTGCTACATTGTAATTCCTGTCCGCAGTTAAGTTAGTGGGTTTGCTCTTCAGAGAGGCTTGTTTTGCAACATCCAATAAGTTACACTGTGTTAATTACGGCTGTCAAAGTCCAAGCTTGGCCAGACATGCCCAAGTGTTTAAGTCTGTCTGTAGAGCATCACCATGAAAAAGACAGCACCTGTGAATAGCCAATAATCATCCAAAGAGCTTCAAAAATATACAACACACAGCAGGAAACACTATATTTATTACTAGCAGTCAATGACAATGTTAAATTGTAATTTAACATTAACATTAGGTCTTCTACAACCTCTGTGTTCATGAGATTTTCTAGACCCTCAGTGTTCATGACATCTTCTAGAACCTCTGTATTCATGAAGTCGTCTAGAACCTCTGTGTTCATGAGGTCTTGTAGAACGTCTGTGTTCATGACATCTTCTAGAACCTCTGTGTTCATGAAGTCATATAGAACCTCTGTGTTCATGAGGTCTTGTAGAACCTCTGTGTTCATGACATCTTCTAGAACCTCTGTGTTCATGAAGTCATCTAGAACCTCTGTGTTCATGAGGTCTTCTAAAACCTCTGTGTTCATGAAGTCTTCTAGAACCTCTGTGTTCATGAAGTCTTCTAGAACCTCTGTATTCATGAAGTCGTCTAGAACCTCTGTGTTCATGAGGTCTTGTAGAACCTCTGTGTTCATGACATCTTCTAGAACCTCTGTGTTCATGAAGTCATCTAGAACCTCTGTGTTCATGAGGTCTTGTAGAACCTCTGTGTTCATGACATCTTCTAGAACCTCTGTGTTCATGAAGTCGTCTAGAACCTCTGTGTTCATGAGGTCTTCTAAAACCTCTGTGTTCATGAAGTCTTCTAGAACCTCTGTGTTCATGAAGTCTTCTAGAACCTCTGTATTCATGAAGTCGTCTAGAACCTCTGTGTTCATGAGGTCTTGTAGAACCTCTGTGTTCATGAGGTCTTGTAGAACCTCTGTGTTCATGACATCTTCTAGACCCTCTGTGTTCATGAAGTCGTCTAGAACCTCTGTGTTCATGAGGTCTTCTAAAACCTCTGTGTTCATGAAGTCTTCTAGAACCTCTGTGTTCTGTGTCCATGAACATTATCTCACCAGTATTATAAGTTCACAAAGAATGTCTTGTATCCACGCTATAGAAGTGTAGAAGATTGGTTTATGTGATCAATCACCAAGAGTCTTCTGGCGAATCTATAATTGTGAGCCTACTGCTGTATCACATGTACAGACTTGAATACATGTGTGCCTACTCAGTGCTGGTACATGTACTCCAATAAAGTAACTAAATAAAAGCAGCCCAAAAAAACTACTTAAGTAAAAGTAAAATGTGTCCATTATCCAAAATGGACACAAACAACAAGCAAAGTCGTTTAGGTAAATACTGATACCACTACTACGTAATAATAATAAACATTATTTACTCACAATAATCAATGGATAAAAAGTAAATGCAATATTATACAACAGGAGAACTTAATTAAACTGCATTACAACCGTTAATGTATGGCATATCGTACGGTGTGGTTTGCATTACCTTTTCAATGAGCCAGAGTAGTTTTCAACAAACAACAAATCTTTTCCACTGTCACCTCACTCTGTCTGATTGATTCAGGACAAATGCATCAGGATGTTTTTTACACTTCTGGGAGTCATAAGGTCAGCAGTGTGCTGTAGCTACTAACTAAAGTTGGTATTACAAGATGAAGTGGTGGTCAAACATTACCCAGCAATTAATCAGTGAATGAATGGAAAGCCAAAGAGGTCTGTCCCATTAACCTTGTGTGAAAAGGGGTTTTGGCTGAGGACTAAGCTTCAAAGGACCATTGAATCCCTTTGGACAGCCAGCAACTACACTGTTCCAATATCACTTGCTATGTAAACAGGAAGGCTAGTGCAAAAGAAGCCATGATTCCTCCAAAGTGTAGTCAGTCAAGGATTACCCATGCAAATAAAAACCCGGTGAAGCTGGAGTTATAACATAACAAGTAACTAAAAATATGGAAGTAGAAAATAAAAAAGTACAAACAAATCTACTTTGTTACAAATAAAAAGTAATCTCTAAAAATGTACTTCGTTACAAGTACATTAAAAAAAATCTACTTAAGTACTGTAACAAAATAAATGTACTTTGTTACCTACCAGCACTGTGCCTAGTTGTGTATCATGTTTATCTACTTGTGTGTCATGTGTGCCTACCTGTGTTTTGTGTGTATGTACTTGTGTATCATGTGTATCTACATGTGTGTCATGTGTACCTACTTATGTATGACGTTGATGTGTGTCATGTGTCCTACTTGTGTGTCATGTGTCCTACTTGTGTGTCATGTGTGTGTCATGTTTAGTAATAATAAATAATAAAAAGGTAACTTTTTTGTGCATAAATCCTCGGAAACCAAACCTGTGTGTTATATGTACCTACCTGTGTGTTGTGTATGTATCATTTATACTACTTTTGTATCACATGTATCTGTCTGTGTGTCATGTGTACTTATGTGTGTATCATGTGTGTGTTATGTGTGCTACTTGCAGTGTCAAGGTAGCATCCATCTGCCACAGCTCCATAGAGCAGGAGTTGTTCCACCTGGCGACCCAGGCATCGGGCTTCCTCGACCGCCTCTACCCTTCCGGCCAACTCTCAGAGGTACACCATGCGTTCACCTCAGTACACACCTCAGTACAAGCCTCAATACACACCTCAGTACACATCTCAGTACACAACTCAGTACACACCTCAGTACAATCCTCAGTATACAACTCAGTACACACCTCAGTACACACCCCAGTATACACCGCAATACACACCTCAGTACAGGCCACAGTACATACCTCAGTACATGCATCAATACACACCTCAGTACACAACGCAGTACACACCTCAGTACACAACTCAGTACACAACTCAGTACACACCTCAGTACATGCCACAGTATACATCTCGGTACACATCTCAGTACATGCCTCAGTAAACGCCTCAGAACATGCCTCAGTATACGCCTCAATACACTCGTCAGTACACACCTCAGTACATGCCTCAGTACACACCTCAGTACACTGTGTATTGTAGTCATGTTATTTACACATGCGATAATCACAAATATTGTGTTTGTTTATGACATCATCATCATTGTGCAGCCATAGTGTCCTGTGGTTGGGCAAAGGCCTCAGCATGTTGTTTCCAAATCTGCGCTATCCTCTGCCAGATGGTGCCCTTCCAGTACTCGTTTAGTTCGTCTCCACTGCCTCGCTGATCTTCCTCTAGATCGTTTCCCTTCGTTAGGTCTCCAGGTTGTGATACGTGATGTCCATCGGTTATCTCGTAGTCTGCTGATGTGCCCTGCCCAGGTCCACTTCTGTCTTATGATTTGTTCTATCACATCTATAACCTTTGTCTTCTCTCTTACCAAGATGTTTGTTTTTCTCTCCCAATATGTGATGTTTAACATACTTCTTTCCATCTTTGTTTGTGCGGCTGCTAACTTGTTCTTTGCCTGAGTGCCCATGTTTCTGCACCATATATCATCACTGGAAGTATGCATGTGTTGTAGACTTGTTTCTTCAAACCGGTTCCAAAGTTACCCTTAAAGATGTCGCAGTGTTTGGCGAATGTTGTCCAGCTGGCGGTGATTTTTCTTTGAATTTCATTGTCTTGGATTTTGTCTCTGATTCTGTATCGCTGTCCCAGATAGATGTAGCTTTCAAATTCATCATTGTCTAGCATCACTTTTGCCTTCTAGATGTTCACCTTCAGACCTTGTTTTTCACTTTCATCAGCTAGCTCCTGCACTATGTCGTCAGCGAAGAGAAGATGTCTTCTCCATCTATCCTCAAGCATCTGGTTTCCCAGGTCAGTCTTCGGAATATGCTTTCGAATGTTGCCCTAAACAGCTTGGGCGATATGGTGTCACCCTGTCATACTCTCTTGATGTTGATCTTGTTGCTCTGTTTGTGTAGGTGGACTGTCACCGAGCTGTTAGTGTAGATGTCTTTCAGGAGATCGATGTACACATCTTCTATCCCCTGTTCTTGAAGGGAGGTCGGTATTGCATGAGTTTGCACCGAGTCGAAAGCCTTCTCGTAGTCGACGAAAGCGATGCAGAGCGGGATATTATATTCTCGGCACTTCTCTTTCCGTTGGTTTACGATGTGTATATGGTCTGTCGTTTAGTACTTGCTTCTGAATCCTGATTGCTCTCATGGTTGGTTTTCGTTGAGTGTCTTCTCTAGTCTATTCGTTAGTAACTTAGTGAGTAATTTGTAGATGTTTGATAACAGACATATTGGTCTGTAGTTCTTTGAGTCTTTCTTATTTCCCTTCTTGAAGATTATCACCATCTTTGCATTCTTCCATGCGGTGGATATTCGTCTTTCTGATAAGCATTTACTATACAGCTTAGCCAGTGTCTTCGAGATGGTATCTTCTCCTGCTTTTAATGTTTCAGTGTTTATATGGTCGTTCCCTGATGTCTTCCCATTCTTCATATCTCTTAGCGCTGCTTCCACCTCCCATGGTGTTATCTCTCTTACCTCTTCGGGTCAGTGTGAATTATGGTATTCTGTTCACTGTCGTATAGCTCGGTGTAGAATTCCTCTATTTGTTTCATAATCACATCTTGGTCTTGTATTTCCTTACCCTGCTTGTCTAGAAGTGTAATCAGTCTGTCTCGGCTTAGTTCCTGTGTTCTTCTGGCTTTCTTCAGGCTCTTCGATGCCATAATCGTTTCTCGTATGATCTCCTGCTATTCCTTCCTGATGTCCTCCTTCGCATTCTTTTTGATGGTCTTGCATATTTCTACTTACTCTATTTGTTTTTACGGTCGCCGTTATCCACCATTTCTCATTGTTTCTTCATTAGTGCTCGTGTCGGTATCGATATTCTCGTCACTACATGCCTGTTGATTGCTTTGGCTACACTTGTCGCACTTAGTTGGATCATCTCGGTGATGTTTTCGCTCATGGTGTTGATGTCATCTAGTTCCTATAGTGTCTCAAATCGATTTTGCAGTTCGAGTTGGCATTCAATCTTTTTTCTTCCGATTTGTGTGGTATCTACTCTTGGTGGTCTCTTGTTTATCAACTTCATCCTTTCAGCCTTGACGTCTAGTTTGATGTTGCTCATTACCATTCTGTGGTCACTTCCAATGTTGACTTGGCTGATAACAGTTACGTCAGTGACCATGTCTGGCTTGTTTGTCAGGATGTAGTCAATTTCATTCTTCGTTTCTCCATTTGGGCTTTTCCACGTCCATCTCAAAACTCCCTGCTTTCTTCTGGAACATGGTATTCATGAATTTGTACTTTCATGATGTTGCCCATTCTACCAAGGTGCCGACTCTTTCATTTCTTACACCTAGGCAAAATTTGCCTGTTGCCGTTTCCGAAATGTTTGTTCGTTTCCCTACTTGCGCATTAAAGTCTCCCGTCACTATCATGGAGTGGCTTGGCTTTTCTAAGGTCTCATCCACGTCATTGCTTAAATCAGTGTAGTACAGTGTAGCCTCCAGTCAGTATAATATCTTTGCATGCAGTACAAACTTGCCCAAGATAATGATAATTATTATGGAACTCACAAACTTTATAGTTGACTTTGATTATTTTGCACAATATTTATACCTAGCAATATGAAAATATAGTTACCTTGTTTAAATAGGTTGATGTTGTCAAACAGTGTGTATTTAACTTGCTCTCGGGGAAGTGTCCAGGTTGACACAGGTTGACAGCAATACTGTTTTATAAACATCTTTCCAATTGTCACTTATCAGTACGAGAGTCTCATGTGATTGTCTGTCTGAGCAGCCGGACTCAGCCAGCTGTGACAGTGGCCAGGTGTGACATACTTCTCTCTCTTAATGTTGTCTGTATGTCTGTCATGGTGTCACATACTTCTCTCTTGGTGTTGTCTGTATGACTGTCATAGTGTCACATACTTTTCTCTTGGTGTTGTCTGTATGTCTGTCATGGTGTCACATATTTCTCTCTCGGTGTTGTCTGTGTATCTGTCATGGTGTCACATACGTCTCTCTTGGTGTTGTCTGTCATGATGTCACATACTTCTCTCTCTTGGTGTTGTCTGTCATGGTGTTGTCTGTATGTCTGTCATGGTGTCACATATTTCTCTCTTGGTGTTGTCTATGTATCTGTCATGGTGTCACATACGTCTCTCTTGGTGTTGTCTGTCATGGTGTCACATACTTCTCTCTCTTGATGTTGTCTGTCATGGTGTTGTCTGTATATCTGTCATGGTGTCACATATTTCTCTCTTGGTGTTGTCTATGTATCTGTCATGGTGTCACATACATCTCTCTTGGTGTTGTCTGTCATGATGTCACATACTTCTCTCTCGGTGTTGTCTGTGTATCTGTCATGGTGTCACATACGTCTCTCTTGGTGTTGTCTGTCATGGTGTCACATACTTATCTCTCTCTTGATGCTGTCTGTATGTCTGTCATGGTGTCACATACTTCTCTCTCTTGATGTTGTCTGTCATGGTGTCACATACTTCTCTCTCTCTTTGTGTTGTCTGTGTATGTGTCATGGTGTCACATACTTCTCTCTCTTGGTGTTGTCTGTCATGGTGTCACATACTTCTCTCTCTCTCTTGATGTTGTATGTCATGGTGTCACATACTTCTCTCTTGGTGTTGTCTGTATGTCTGTCATGATGTCACATACTTCTCTTTCTCTTGATGTTGTATGTCATGGTGTCACATACTTCTCTCTTGGTGTTGTCTGTATGTCTGTCATGATGTCACATACTTCTCTCTCTCTTTGTGTTGTCTGTGTATGTGTCATGGTGTCACATACTTTTCTCTTGGTGTTGCCTGTATGTCTGTCATGGTGTCACATACTTCTCTTTCTCTTGATGTTGTATGTCATGGTGTCACATACTTCTCTCTCTCTTGGTGTTGTCTGTATGTCTGTCATGGTGTCACATACTTCTCTCTCTCTTGATGTTGTCTGTCATGGTGTCACATACTTCTCTCTTGGTGTTGTCTGTATGTCTGTCATGGTGTCACATACTTCTCTTTCTCTTGATGTTGTATGTCATGGTGTCACATACTTCTCTCTCTCTTGGTGTTGTCTGTATGTCTGTCATGGTGTCACATACTTCTCTCTCTCTTGATGTTGTCTGTATGTCTGTCATGGTGTCACATACTTCTCTCTCTTGATGTTGTCTGTCATGGTGTCACATACTTCTCTCTCTCTTTGTGTTGTCTGTGTATGGGTCATGGTGTCACATACTTCTCTCTCTTGGTGTTGTCTGTCATGGTGTCACATACTTCTCTCTCTCTCTTGGTGTTGTCTGTCATGGTGTCACATACTTCTCTCTTGGTGTTGTCTGTATGTCTGTCATGATGTCACATACTTCTCTTTCTCTTGATGTTGTATGTCATGGTGTCACATACTTCTCTCTCTCTTTGTGTTGTCTGTGTATGTGTCATGGTGTCACATACTTTTCTCTTGGTGTTGCCTGTATGTCTGTCATGGTGTCACATACTTCTCTCTCTCTCTCTTGGTGTTGTCTGTATGTCTGTCATGGTGTCACATACTTCTCTTTCTCTTGATGTTGTATGTCATGGTGTCACATACTTCTCTCTCTCTTGGTGTTGTCTGTATGTCTGTCATGGTGTCACATACTTCTCTCTCTCTTGATGTTGTCTGTCATGGTGTCACATACTTCTCTCTTGGTGTTGTCTGTATGTCTGTCATGGTGTCACATACTTCTCTTTCTCTTGATGTTGTATGTCATGGTGTCACATACTTCTCTCTCTCTTGGTGTTGTCTGTATGTCTGTCATGGTGTCACATACTTCTCTCTTGATGTTGTCTGTCATGGTGTCACATACTTCTCTCTTGATGTTGTCTGTCATGGTGTCACATACTTCTCTCTTGATGTTGTCTGTCATGGTGTCACATACTTCTCTCTCTTGGTGTTAAAATAAGATAACACTTTATTGTCTCAACTATGGAGTTGAGAAATTTGTTTCGTGTGAGAACAGATATGGCTGCAATATGTACTTAAAACCATAAAACCATTCGATAAAAACAGCAGATAAATTATAAATAATACATGCATACACATTACTTATTCTAAACCGACAAGTGACACTGCGGCAGCAGGCATCATGAATTAAGTTGTTTAATGGACAGTGGCACAAATGAGTGTGTGTAGCTATTAAGCCTGCACCAAGGTGTTATATAACGTTTTCCAGATGGCAGGAGCTGAAATTCATTATGCAGAACATGTTTAGTATCATAAATAATCTTGACTGACTGTTTTCTTAGTGTCTGTTCAAAAATCTCCTGAAAGGAGATCATGGGAGATGTGGAACCTGTGATTTTCATGGCAGTTTTCATCAATCGAGAAAGCTGTGATTTTAACTGAACAGACAGATTGCCAAACCAAGCAGCTAAGTTTCTTATCAAGACTCCTGGGTATGTGTACTTACTGACCTGGGCAATTTTTTCACCATGGATCGGCAACAATACATTTAGCATCAAAAACCATCTCTTGAGTCTTGTTGACATTGAGTTTGAGGTGGTTGTTGTCACACCAATGTACAAAGCTTTCAATTTCAGACATATATGTACTGATGTCAGAATCAACATATAACAGACCAAGAATTGCCGAGAATTTGATTATAGTTATTAGTACTGCTGCTGGTACAGTCATTTGTGTACAGAGTGTACAGAATCGGCGAACCTTGGAGTGCATCGGTATTTGTTACCACAGTTTGGGAAATAGTTTGATTTACCTTAACAAGCTGCACTCTGTCTGTTAGAAAAGAAAGATACCACTTGATGATATATAAATTGACATTCATTTGTTTCAGCTTAGTGGGCAGAATGTGAGGTTGGATAAGATAGAACGCTGAGCTAAAGTCTATGATCAATAGTCTAGCATAGGCCTTGGGGTTGTCTAAGTGTTTCAAAATTAAATGGACAACAGTGTTAACAGCGTCATCTGTTCCTCTGCCATGCCGGTATTGGAATGGGTCAAGATAGTCCTGAACGTATGCGTTGTATGTATGTCTGTCACGGAGTCACATACGTCTCTCTCTCTTGGTGTTGTCTATGTGTCTATCTTCGGGTGACATACTTCTCTCACTCTCCCTCTCGATCTCAATCTCTCACTCTCCCTCTCCATCTCTCTCCATCTCTCGATCAATTGATCGGTCTAGACATGGTGTAACATATTTCTCTGTCTATGTGTTGTCAGTATGTCATGGTGTGACATACTTCTCTCTTTAGATGTTGCCTGTATGTAATGGTGTGCATGATATAGGTAACTTTGTACATGATACAGTGGAAGTGCATGATATAAATAACTTTGTACATGATACAGTGGAAGTGTATGGTATAGGTAACTTTGTACATGATACAGTGGAAGTGCATGATATAGGTAACTTTGTACATGATACAGTGGAAGTGCATGATGTAGGTAACTTTGCACATGATACAATGAAAGTGTATGGTATAGGTAACTTTGCACATGATACAGTGGAAGTGCATGATATAGGTAACTTTGTACATGATACAGTGGAAGTGCATGATATAGGTAACTGTGTACATGATACAGTGGAAGTGCATGATATAGGTAACTTTGTACATGATACAGTGGAAGTGCATGATATAGGTAACTTTGCAAATGATACAATGGAAGTGTATGATATAGGTAACTTTGTACATGATACAGTGGAAGTGCATGATATAGGTAACTTTGCACATGATACAGTGGAAGTGTATGATATAGGTAACTTTGTACATGATACAGTGGAAGTGCATGATATAGGTAACTTTGCAAATGATACAATGGAAGTGTATGATATAGGTAACTTTGTACATGATACAGTGGAAGTGCATGATATAGGTAACTTTGTACATGATACAGTGGAAGTGCATGATATAGGTAACTTTGTACATGATACAGTGGAAGTGCATGATATAGGTAACTTTGCACATGATACAGTGGAAGTGCATGATATAGGTAACTGTGTACATGATACAGTGGAAGTGCATGATATAGGTAACTTTGCAAATGATACAATGGAAGTGTATGATATAGGTAACTTTGTACATGATACAGTGGAAGTGCATGATATAGGTAACTTTGCACATGATACAGTGGAAGTGTATGATATAGGTAACTTTGTACATGATACAGTGGAAGTTCATGATATAGGTAACTTTGTACATGATACAGTGGAAGTGCATGATATAGGTAACTTTGTACATGATACAGTGGAAGTGTATGATATAGGTAACTTTGCAAATGATACAATGGAAGTGCATGATATAGGTAACTTTGTACATGATACAGTGGAAGTGCATGATATAGGTAACTGTGTACATGATACAGTGGAAGTGCATGATATAGGTAACTTTGCACATGATACAGTGGAAGTGTATGATATAGGTAACTTTGCAAATGATACAATGGAAGTGCATGATATAGGTAACGTTGTACATGATACAGTGGAAGTGCATGATATAGGTAACTTTGTACATGATACAGTGGAAGTGCATGATATAGGTAACTTTGCACATGATACAGTGGAAGTGCATGATATAGGTAACTTTGCAAATGATACAATGGAAGTGCATGATATAGGTAACTTTGTACATGATACAGTGGAAGTGCATGATATAGGTAACTTTGTACATGATACAGTGGAAGTGCATGATATAGGTAACTTTGTACATGATACAGTGGAAGTGCATGATATAGGTAACTTTGCACAAGATACAGTGGAAGTGTATGATATAGGTAACTTTGTACATGATACAGTGGAAGTGCATGATATAGGTAACTTTGTACATGATACAGTGGAAGTGCATGATATAGGTAACTTTGCACATGATACAGTACATGGGTGACAATTGATGTAAACACCAGGTACATTTGGGACTTGTGGGTGACAGTTAATGTAAACAGCTGGTACATTTCACAACATTGTAATCTGTGTACAATGTTACCAAGTTGTTGAACTTTTTGCACTGGCCACATTCATGGATCTTCCGAGTGCTGAACATATAAGGTGCACCAGATGTCAACTCTGATTGGTGTTCTTCATAATGTCGTCCTGACTGTTTCAGCCGGCCATCAGGACCCAGGTGTCTGACCTAGTGAGCAGTGTCCGCACACTCTACAACGAGACCAACCTGACCATGACAGAGAAAGTCAACACTGTGGTAGGTCTTATATGACAGAAAGACCACATCTGTGGTAGGTCTTATATGACAGAGTAGGCCAACACTGTGGTAGGTCTTATATGACAGAAAGACCACATCTGTGGTAGGTCTTATATGACAGAGTAGGCCAACACTGTGGTAGGTCTTATATGACAGAGTAGGCCAACACTGTGGTAGGTCTTATATGACAGAGTAGGCCAACACTGTGGTAGGTCTTATATGACAGAAAGACCACATCTGTGATAGGTCTTATATGACAGAGTAGGCCAACTCTGTGGTAGGTCTTATATGACGGAGAAGGCCAACTCTGTGGTAGGTCTTATATGACAGAAAGACCACATCTGTGGTAGGTCTTATATGACAGAGTAGGCCAACTCTGTGGTAGGTCTTATATGACAGAGAAGGCCAACTCTGTGGTAGGTCTTATATGACAGAGAAGGCCAACTCTGTGGTAGGTCTTATATGACAGAGAAGGCCAACACTGTGGTAGGTCTTATATGACAGAAAGACCAAATCTGTGGTAGGTCTTATATGACAGAGTAGGCCAACTCTGTGGTAGGTCTTATATGACAGAGAAGGCCAACTCTGTGGTAGGTTTTATATGACAGAGAAGGCCAACTCTGTGGTAGATCTTAAATGACAGAGAAGGTCAACTCTGTGGTAGGTCTTATATGACAGAGAAGGCCAACTCTGTGGTAGGTCTTATATGACAGAGTAGGCCAACACTGTGGTAGGTCTTATATGACAGAGAAGGCCAACTCTGTGGTAGGTTTTATATGACAGAGAACGCCAACTCTGTGGTAGGTCTTATATGACAGAGAAGGCCAACTCTGTGGTAGGTCTTATATGACAGAGAAGGCCAACTCTGTGGTAGGTTTTATATGACAGAGAACGCCAACATTGTGGTGGTAAGTCTTATATGACAGAGAAGGCCAACACTGTGGTAGGTCTTATATGACAGAGAAGGCCAACTCTGTGGTAGGTCTTATATGACAGAGAAGGCCAACTCTGTGGTAGGTCTTATATGACAGAGAAGGCCAACTCTGTGGTAGGTCTTATATGACAGAGTAGGCCAACACTGTGGTAAGTCTTATATGACAGAGAAGGCCAACACTGTGGTAAGTCTTACATGAGAGAAAGACCAAATCTGTGGTAGGTCTTATATGACAGAGAAGGCCAACTCTGTGGTAGGTCTTATATGACAGAGAAGGCCAACTCTGTGGTAGGTCTTATATGACAGAGAAGGCTAACAATGTGGCAGATGTGATGCTAGATAGGTGATACAGGAGACATAACTGATGTGACACTAGAGATGTGTACCTGTAATGTGACAGACGTGTACCTGTGACACTAGAGACGTGTATCTCTGATGTGACCGATGTGTACCTGTGATGTGACAGATGTATACTTGTGACATGACAGCCGTGTACCTGTGATGTGACAGCCTTGTACCTGTGATGTGACAGCCATGTACCTGTGATGTGACAGCCGTGTACCTGTGATGTGACAGCCGTGTACCTGTGATGTGACAGCCGTGTACCTGTGAGGTGACAGCCGTGTACCTGTGAGGTGACAGCCTTGTACCTGTGATGTGACAGCCGTGTACCTGTGATGTGACAGCCGTGTACCTGTGATGTGACAGCCGTGTACCTGTGATGTGACAGCCGTGTACCTGTGATGTGACAGCAGTGTACCTGTGATGTGACAGCCTTGTACCTGTGATGTGACAGCCGTGTACCTGTGATGTGACAGCCGTGTACCTGTGATGTGACAGCCGTGTACCTGTGATGTGACAGCCGTGTACCTGTGATGTGACAGCCTTGTACCTGTGATGTGACAGCCTTGTACCTGTGTGCTGCAGCAGCTGAGACAGGATGTGGAGGAGAAGCTGGTGTCGTCGCTGGCAGCGATGGAGGTGGAGATGAGGAAGGTCTATGAGATCGGTGGACTGCCTCACTTCCAGGCCATACAGCAGGAGGTGAGACACACCACACGCACCACACGCACCACACACACCACACACCACACACCACACACCACACACACACCACATACAGACCACACACAGACCATACACCAAAATCACACCACACACACCACTCACACCACTCACACCACTCACACTCCGCTGACACACACAGGCCATACACACCACTCACACCACAGACACACACACCATACAGACCACACACACACCACTCACACCAGACAGACCACACACACACCACGCATATAACACACACCACATATACCACTCACATTAACACCACACAGACCACACACACCATGCAGACCAGACACACACCACACATAACACACACCACAGACACACACCACACAGACCACACCAACCACATACACCACATACACCACACGGACCACATACACCACACAGACCAAACACGCCACACACGTCACACATGCCACACGCAGACCACGCAGACCACGCAGACCACGCAGACCACGCAGACCACACAGCCCATAGGGGGCTTGTCAGCACTAGGATAGTCTGATGTAACACGGTGATCAGTTTCTCTCTTACAGAGACGTCATCTTCAGTTTACAGTTTGAAATGTTGGTTTCAGGCGACAGAACTGCACCAGAAGAAACGGAAAGAGAAAAGTCATTTCCGCCTAATGCGATTGAAGCGCGGTGGGAAGAGAGAGAAAGAGACAAGGACAGCAGGACCTAGTAGTAAGTGACATCTCTCTCAGTCACTAGTCCAGGACAGCAGGACCTGTAGTAAGTGACTTCTCTCTCAGTCACTAGTCCAGGACAGCAGGACCTAGTAGTAAGTGACTTCTCTCTCAGTCACTAGTCCAGGACAGCAGGACCTAGTAGTAAGTGACATCTCTCTCAGTCACTAGTCCAGGACAGCAGGACCTAGTAGTAAGTGACTTCTCTCTCAGTCACTAGTCCAGGACAGCAGGACCTAGTAGTAAGTGACTTCTCCCTCAGTCACTAGTCCAGGACAGCATGACCCAGTAGTGACTTTTCTCTCAGTCATTAGTCCAGGACAGTAGGACCCAGTAGTGACTTCTCTCTCAGTCACTATAGACCAGGACAAAAGGACCCAGTAGTAAGTAACTTCTCTCCCAGTCAGTATAGACCAGGATCAAAGGATCCAGTAGTAAGTGACTTCTCTCTCAGTCACTATAGATCAGGACCAAAGGACCCAGTAGTAAGTGACTTCTCTCTCAGTCACTAGTCCAGGACAGTAGGACCTGGTAATAAGTGACTTCTCTCTCAGTCACTAGTCCAGGACAGCAGGACCCAGTAGTAAGTGACTTCTCTCTCAGTCACTAGTCCAGGACAGCAGGACCTGGTAATAAGTGACTTCTCTCTCAGTCACTAGTCCAGGACAGCAGGACCCAGTAGTAAGTGACTTCTCTCAGTCACTATAGACCAGGACCAAAGGACCCAGTAGTAAGTGACCACTCACTCGGTCACCATAGCAAAAACAAAAGCAAAAAACATTAACCTCCACTATGAGTACCATTTCATAGTACCAATAATAAAGTGGAGTATGTCTTGTCATTTAGTTACCACTGTCCTGGAGTGGAATATATGTTGTGCTGTAGTTACCATGGTCCTGGAGTGGAGTATGTCTTGTGCTCTAGTTACCACTGTCCTGGAATGGAGTATATGTTGTTCTATAGTTACCACTGTCCTGGAATGGAGTATATGTTGTTCTATAGTTACCACTGTCCTGGAATGGAGTATATGTTGTTCTATAGTTACCACTGTCTTGGAATGGAGTATGTGTTGTGCTGTAGTTACCAGTGTCTTGGAGTGGAGTATGTCTGTCTTGTGCTATAGTTACTATGGTCCTTAAGTGGAGTATGTCTTGTGTTATAGTTACCATGGTCCTGGAGTGGAGTATGTCTTGTGCTGTAGTTACCACGGTCCTGGAGTGGAGTATGTGTTGCGCTGTAGTTACCATGGTCCTGGAGTGGAGTATGTGTTGCGCTGTAGTTACCATGGTCCTGGAGTGGAGTATGTCTTGTGCTGTAGTTACCATGATCCTGGAGTGGAGTATGTCTTGTGCTGTAGTTACCACGGTCCTGGAGTGGAGTATGTCTTGTGCTGTAGTTACCATGGTCCTGGAGTGGAGTATGTGTTGCGCTGTAGTTACCATGGTCCTGGAGTGGAGTATGTGTTGCGCTGTAGTTACCATGGTCCTGGAGTGGAGTATGTCTTGTGCTGTAGTTACCATGATCCTGGAGTGGAGTATGTCTTGTGCTGTAGTTACCATGGTCCTGGTGTGGAGTATGTCTTGTGCTGTAGTTACCACGGTCCTAAAGTGGAGTATGTGTTGCGCTGTAGTTACCATGGTCCTGGAGTGGAGTATGTCTTGTGCTGTAGTTACCACGGTCCTGGAGTGGAGTATGTGTTGCGCTGTAGTTACCATGGTCCTGGAGTGGAGTATGTCTTGTGCTGTAGTTACCATGATCCTGGAGTGGACTATGTCTTGTGCTGTAGTTACCACAGACCTGGAGTGGAGTATGTCTTGTGCTGTAGTTACCACGGTCCTGGAATGGAGTATGTGTTGCACTGTAGTTACCATGGTCCTGGAGTGGAGTATGTCTTGTGCTGTAGTTACCATGGTCCTGGAGTGGAGTATGTCTTGTGCTGTAGTTACCATGGTCCTGGAGTGGAGTATGTCTTGTGCTGTAGTTACCATGGTCCTGGAGTGGAGTATGTCTTGTGCTGTAGTTACCATGGTCCTGGAGTGGAGTATGTATTGTGCTGTAGTTACCAAGGTCCTGGAGTGGAGTATGTCTTGTGCTGTAGTTACCACTGTCCTGGAGTGGAGCATGGAGGAAGTTGGCCAGTGGTTGGACAGTCTTGGCCTTGCTGAATACCAGGACCATTTCAAGTCCCATGAGATCCAGGGTCAAGAGCTGCTGACCCTGGGGCGCCAGGACCTCAAGGTGAGACAGGCGGGGTGGGGTGATTACATCACAGGTGCGTGTGATTGTGAATACTTTTAAAGTGTGGGCATACAAGTCTGATTACTTTGAAAATGAGTAGATTTGATTGCAATGACAGTCAATTTCTTTTGCTTTCTTTTGTACAGAGTTTGACTGCTCCAGTCTCTGGAGAGAGTAGACTCTGACACTCCAGTCTCTGGAGACATTAGACTCTGACACTTCTGTCTCTGGAGACAGTAGACTCTGACACTCCTGTCTCTGGAGACAGTAGACTCTGACACTTCTGTCTCTGGAGACAGTAGACTCTGACACTTCTGTCTCTGGAGACAGTAGACTCTGACACTCCAGTCTCTGGAGAGAGTAGACTCTGACACTCCAGTCTCTGGAGACAGTAGACTCTGACACTCCAGTCTCTGGAGAGAGTAGACTCTGACACTCCAGTCTCTGGAGACATTAGACTCTGACACTTCTGTCTCTGGAGACAGTAGACTCTGACACTTCTGTCTCTGGAGACAGTAGACTCTGACACTTCTGTCTCTGGAGACAGTAGACTCTGACACTTCTGTCTCTGGAGACAGTAGACTCTGACACTCCAGTCTCTGGAGAGAGTAGACTCTGACACTCCAGTCTCTGGAGACAGCAGACTCTGACACTCCAGTCTCTGGAGACAGTAGACTCTGACACTCCAGTCTCTGGAGAGAGTAGACTCTGACACTCCAGTCTCTGGAGAGAGTAGACTCTGACACTCCAGTCTCTGGAGACAGTAGACTCTGACACTCCAGTCTCTGGAGACAGCAGACTCTGACACTCCAGTCTCTGGAGACAGTAGACTCTGACACTCATGTTACTGGCACAGCTGTAATCACTCAGTTGTAAGAAGCTTTTGAAGAAGTTGTTTTTAGTCCTTTGGCCGAAGGTCCAAGAGACTATTGCCATCACTCTGCATCCGACGTCCGCCACCTGCCGTTAGCTGCCGTATCTCAGAAACCATTCAGCAACTTTTTCTCTAATTTTGCAAAGACATCTTAGGGCACTGCCACTATGCACGAGAAAATCTGTATTTGACTTAATCATTTTAAGGGCTCCCTAGGGCCTCCAAGGACCCCAAAACTTATTTTTTTAAATGTAATATTTGGCCTATTTTTTCTAAAACTGTTCAGCAACTTTTTTTCTAATTTTGCATAGATGTATCTTAGGGTGCTGCCACTATATACAAGAACTCTGTATTTGATTGAATAATTCTAAGGGCACCTAAGGGGCCCCCAAAGTGCAAAAGTTTTACATTATCTAGTGATGTGGTTTTGAGAAGGGCCCTTGAGACCACCCCCAACAGTAGATTTTGTTTAATGTGCCACAAAGTCAACACCATGACTAAACTCTGCAGCCTAGTGCTGCTGTTCCATTGAGACCTTGACTAATCTTTAATTGGTCACAGGGCCCAGGCAGAATAGACACACTTGACCCCTGTTAGACTGAACAGTTACCTAACACTTTTTATCTTCAAAACTATTGATTTTCTATAATTGAAAGTTGTGTTTATTTTGATGTTCATTTAATTATTATAAAATGGTGTGACTGTGGTGTCTGTTGGTTAAAGATGTATTGTTTGTAGAAACCTGTAGGTGACAAACATAGAAAATTAATATTCTGGACAACTATCAGGGATGAGAAATTTCCGGTTTTTGCCGGAATTCCAGTTTTTATACTGCTCCACAGATCACTTTTGTAAATCGTGTAAATCCGGGGAGAAAAAAATGAATGTTGGGGGCGTAGGGCATATACAATCCTGGACAATTCACTAACGATCTATCTGTGGATTGAGTTAACCATCTATCCACCGAGTGTCGCCACGTGTTAATGACGCTGCCTGACGATTAGAGACAGAACCGACCCAACCGAACCCGTGAATCTGCGAAGTAAAACCCTTAGTTCTGTCGGCTGTTCGCTTCAGCGCTTTCGAAGTGCGCGCACAAAAGCAGTGGACCAATAGGAAACGACGATGTATTTTGTGGAGATGTCGATCATTTTCGAGCACAATGGGTAATCGACGATTTGTTGTACGGCAAGACAAATGTTGCATGAAGGACATTGACAAAAGTGTCAAGAATAAGTGGAATTGGGCGTGGCTGGAGAGATCGGCTGGAGACGCTATGTTGGATATATTCATCAGTAAATTATCAGCACCAGGGAAAGCCTACTGTTTGTGGTGCGAGGCCGATGTCAACTATGCGGATTGGATCCTGCAGGCTGCAGTCAGAGGGGAATTGAAGGCATTGAAGTACACACGCTGGCACTGCCCACGCTGGTCACCAATGTTCTATTAGAACCTGAACAGAGGGTGTATCACATGGAAGTTCGCCGATTCCATGTAGACAACACACTTCCACAAGCACCCACAAGTTCCAGATTGGACTCGTGGTGGGCTACCATATTCTCTACTGACAAGTTCCCAGCCTTGTCAAAGCTGGTGGCTGCAATGATGAGCTGCTTTCATGGTCCTCAAGTAGAAGGGTGTTTTAGTCACATGTCTAGCATCATGAATACTGCCACTGCCAGAAAGAATGTTAGTACATTCAACACTATCCAGACAGTGAAGTACTCACTCATGGCAAGCAACAAGACTGCTATACAGGACTTCCACAAACAGGACTGGTCGCCTCGTTCACAACACGAGGGGTGCATACACAATGTACTCCATCCATCTTGCCGAGGAAGGAAAGATGAAGGAGGAGAAGAAAACTGAGCTGAACATGTGAAAGACGAAGGCAGCCACCAAGTACAAAGCTAAGGAAGCAGTTAAGCTGGCAACGAAGAAAGCTAGAATGGCCCATCGACGGGCTGTTTTGACAAAGCTGGCCAAAGAGAAAACTGCCCGTCAGCCAACTCTTGTTAAGCCCAGAAATTATCATTAACAAATGTGTTAGTACTATGATAATGTGTGCGTGAGTCCATGTGCTTTTTTTGCTATTGGAAATGTTAAGATTTTCTATTTAATATTGCTCAAAATACACCATATGTCGTCTACAATTAAAAAACATCTCTGAGGAGTCCCCCCCTCCCCCCGATTAGATGAGACAGTCCTCTCGGGCTGAAATGGGGGCCACAGCTAAATTTCCGGTTTTTTCTCTGAATGTCACTCATCCCTGAACTATAGAGTGAAATATCCTACACTTTATTGATATAAAATGCATTCTACTGTTCTGTTTACGCTTGCCATGCCTTGTGTAGACATGGTACTGTGTAAATCAATTGTATCAATATAGACTAATAATTACAGATTTACAATATAGTTGAAATGAAACAACCAGATGTCAACCATTAGAAGAGTTGACATAGTTCCGCTATACACAAGCAAGAAATCTGTATTTGATTGAATCATTCTAGTATCATCAGCATATAGTAGAACATACATTTTTTACATCATCATCACTAAGGTTGTTGTAAATTTAACCAGCTGCCATGTCAAGTCCGTTATAATTGTGACTAACAGTGTTCAAAATGATTCAGGTAAATAGCAAATAACACAAGTTTTCTCCTTGTCAAACCCATACATCACATGAGAAGAAGGCTGACACAGCCTGGCCCTGATTTATACATGATTTAGCATTTTTGTACATGTTGTATACTACTTTCAACACAATACCATTAATACTGCGAGAAATTATCTTAGACCACAGGGAGGACCGGTCTACTAAATCAAATGCTTTCTTATAATCGATGAAGCCTTTTGCTTCGAGACAAATACAATTCAACCAATACCCTTATTTGAACACTGCCTGTTCTTCACCTATTATATTCGCATTGTTTAGGTATGTGGTCAGTCTGGTGTTCTGAACAATCACTAAGGATTAATGAACACTTGTGCAGAATGTCACCCACTTGGCAGGTTTAACTGATCTATTCAGCAATGAGGACACTGCTTAGGCCTCACTCTGGACACTCACTCACAGTGTTGTGTATTGTCTTAGTTGGTGCATTGAGCTAATCTACTTGACCATGAATCAGTGGTGGCTCTGGTTGTGTATTACACCCAGCTGTGGAGCTAAGATTCTCTGCCTGCTATTGTTTGATGGAAACTGAAACTTGATAAGTCTTTGTAGCAGCACATTTGTACTTCCAGTGTATCATTGCAACATAACATACATATTACATACTGTGTGCCACATTTGAATGTTGTGCATGTAATATTTCCATGCAATCCATTTGCTTATATAATGTAAAACTTCAAAAGCCGTTTTCTTCATTTTCACTTTTTGATCCCTACCATCTTCAATAATAATAATACATTTATTCGTACTAAAATTGTACAATTCAACTAAATCAATGTGTATAAGTTACTGTGTACATAAAACAGTAAGCAATGAGCACAGCTCGTCAATGGCTAAAAAAGAAGAGCTATCCACATTATTTATATTATGTAATACATCTTTTGCAAATGAGACTCTACATACTAGTTCATCATCCACCCCCTCCTGGTAGTGGTCTTGAATCATACCATAAAACTGATTAGACTTCATTCGAAAGAATGTCATGGCATCAAGTTTGAATTTGGACATGATATAGTTAAAACTTTTAGACATATATGACCCACTACCTTGAAAGGCTAGATGAGAGAGCATTTTCAAACTGGAATTACTGCATTTCAAGCAACTCTGCATAAATCGTACCATTCGATTCATAATTTGAATTTGAATCGGTAAACAGTCTGCTAAAAGTGGCACCATATTACAATGCGTGCAAACTGGTAGATTAAACAGTTTTCTGATACCTTTGCGCCACGTAGTATAAAACATATCAAGATGTTTGTTTTGCAAGTTCCACAGACATACACCATAGAAAGATGTACAGTATGACATATAAAATTGACGTTTTATGTTTATATTACAAAACCCAAAATTAGCAGATAATGCATTTACACGCCATATAAAATCATGACACATATCTTTTACCATAGCCTGGTGAGCGTCAGGACCAATAACGTGGCCTAAATGCAACCCTTTTTTACTATGTTTCACTTTTAAACCATGAAAGTAAAATGGGCAGTCGGTACCACTGCCATATTTAATAAGTTGACATTTTGCCGGGTTGAATTGTAAATCATATTCATATGCAAATTTTAGACATATATCACACATTTTGTTCAATGCATATATCGATGGAGCTACCAAAGATATATCATCAGCATAGCCAACAGCACCATAGTACTTATGACCGATCATACAGCCAAAACCAGACATGCAGAGTCTTGTTAACATTTCATCAATGTAGATAGAAAATAAAATGGGGGACAACACCCCACCCTGCTTCACACCATTGGCAGTGGAGAAATGCAATGACATGGAATTGTTCCATGATACATTTAAATGTTGATTAGTGTATATATAAAGTAAACATCTGATTAAAAGGGGATTCATTCCTCTATCCATCAGTAAGTTAAAAAGTTTAACATAATTTACTTTATCGAATGCTTTAGTCGCATCTAGTAATAACACGTAAACATCCGATTTATTCTGCTGGAAATAGTTCACAGTCTCCATTAACGCAAATGTACATTTAGCTGTAGAGCTTTGAGGTTTGAAACCAAACTGTAGATCACTTGTTTTAAGAGCATCAGAACTTTTTATCATTATAACCCAATCAAATATTTTCGACAGAGGGCTACTAAGAGCAATGGCTCGATAGTTGTCAGAATTATTTGCTGATTTCCTCTTGTTTTTTACCAGAGGTTGAATTGTTGATATATTAAAACCATCCGGGGTATATCCGTGATATACCATTGCTGTGAATAGCAAAGAAAGAAAAACATGTAATTTGGTGCATGAATAAAGTGGTCGGTATATATAACGCCGTATCCATCACATTTGTTAATCTTAACATGATTAATGCCATTCAAAACATCATGCACCGTAATAGTATTTTCACCTTCGTTACAGTGTGCATCTACTTTACTATGTATGTTTTGTAGCAATGACGTCATGTCTGCATCATTATAGGCTACTGAATTATATAAGTCCTCATACTTAGTAGCAAAGTGTTTAGAAATATTTTCGTCTCCTGTCACTTCATCAACCATATTGGGTAGCATATTATTGTTCTTTGTAACTTTACCTACCCCTGGTACTTCTTTCCAGAAGTCCCTACTTTTATTTCCAAGTAACGCTGTCGCCATACTTTCTTTTTTAACATTATTTTGATTACGTTTAACAAAACGAACTGCTCTGTGATATTGAGAGCGTGATCTACGCATGACGTCAGCAATAACACCATTGCGAGGAGAGCCACAATCTTTCCATAGATTATGCCAAAACAGTGACGCTTCTCTGTATGGTTTAACGTGTTCATTCCAACCCGCTATTACCTTCGAATTTCCCTCTTTTGAAGTATGTGGAATGGAGTTTTGACAAGCTCTTATACAACAATCCATTATTGAATCATGAAATATCTGAATATCATGACAATGCGTTAACCTGCTAGGACAATGTTTATCACGGCATTCTAGAGAATGCCATGGTATAGATATTTCATCAATCATTCTTTCTAAAACCTTGCTGTACTGACTTAAGTTACAGTCTGACGCTTCTTGCCATTTAGGTCTAGATATGTACCTTCTAGAAGAAGGTGAACAATAATTAACATCTAAACTCAAGGTAAGAACCAGTGGCGAATGGAATGATAAATTTGCACCATCGTGCATAGTATAATATTCTAACATATGGTCAAAGAGTCCATTGTTTAACAAAAAATGATCAATGACATGAGTACCATTGTCCACAGGACTAGTAAATGTATAACAAACATTATGTCCTTCAAAATCAATACATGGCTTGATTGTTTCACGTTCACATATGTAATTTAAATGTTTCGTAAAGTTAGAAGACACACGATTGAAAGACGTGTTCATATCACCTCCAATAATGAAATTGGAACAGTTCATTATATTACATGTACTCATAATTTCAGTCAAAATATTGCAGTACAGATCATCATTACATCTGGTATCACATGGCATGTACACATTAAAAAGTAATAATGACATGCTTTGCCTAGTTATATTAACTGCACATATTCTATTAGAGTTCATGATGACTGGGGAGACAATACAATTCAAGGAATTTTTCCACAGAATGGAACATCCACCATACCCTCTGCCATTTAAAAACATAGTATTATCTATTCCAGAAACATCATGAGATAAAATGCTAACATTGTTATCACATGGTATGTTTTTAATCCTGTGAAACTGAGATTCCATTAACCAATGTTCCTGGAGTAAAACAAAATCATGTGCTTTGATGAGCTCTGAGACATATTCAGGCTTACCTGGACCAAAGCCAGTACAATTATAACTCGAAATAGTAAGGTTACTAGCCATATTAAAAATTGTAGATTATGTCGGAAGATAATGAAATCAGAACGTGTTACGCGCGTTCTTAAAGCGGAATATACGAATGCTGATGCCTTCTGGCCACACACCGCTGTCAAACAGCTTATCACATTCTGTGAAAGGTACTGTTAATTTGAACGAGCTGTTTTTAGCCTCATTATGTGACACACACTTAACATTCAAAACAGTGAAGCCCTTGCTTTCCACATAGGACTTTAAATCATCCGGCTTAACTTCTTTAGAGACCCGTGATACAAATATGTCTCTAACCGATTGACCATTTCTGGCTGCCATGAGTGTTTCTGAAGCGGTAGCCGTTCCAGTAACTGTTTTTTTAGCCATGCGTCTCTCATTCTTACGCCGAAGGTAGCTAGGAATCTCCATAACTTTGCCAATTTTTGTAACAGTCATAATTTTTGAAACCGTGTAAAGCACCCTACCAAACCTTTACAAGGATGTAAGAAAACAATGTTTCAATTTTTCCGAATTATCACTCATTTGGTCAGCCGGGGTCCCATATAGACGTATTAGTCCAAAGGACTTCAGGGCCACTTGGCCCATTTTTTATGAAGCCAACAATAGCTTGTATGCTGCTGTGTAAGACAGTTGGTTGCACTGTGACTGTCATGCCAGACCTCCATTTGTTGCCATGCTCAGTGATCTCTCTTCTTGCAGGATCTCGGAGTCTCTAAAGTGGGCCACCTCAAACGGATCCAGCAAGGCATCAAGAATGTGAAGACGAGACTTGCTAATCTAGATCTTGACAAATGCTCAACATCTTTGTGAGATAATGTTGTTCATAATCATCTTGTAATTATGTTTTACATGATTGTTGTATATTACAGTTACTTGTTAATAGCACGATACTTGTATTCAGTGATAGTATGTGACACATAAGTATATTAAGTGCACTAAACAAGATCATATTGGACAACTGTGCTGTTGTAATGTATTGACTAATTGCTCAGTCAGTAAATCTGGAATTGTTGCTCAATTTAATATACAAAAAGGGGGGTAAAGCAGTTTCCAGAAAGAGTGGGAAGGGTGAACACATTGACATGGACCAAAGTTCTGTCAGCACACATTCACTGTAACTGCACAAAATTTGAAGTCACAGTTCTGTTGTGGTGTCATCGTGGTGTGTCATCATGTGGTGTCATCGTGGTGTGTCATCATGTGGTGCCATCGCATGATGTCATCATGTGGTGTGTCATCATGTGGTGTCATCGTGGTGTGTCATCATGTGGTGTCATCGTGGTGTGTCATGTGGTGTGTCATCATGTGGTGTCATCGTGGTGTGTCATCATGTGGTGTCATCGTGGTGTGTCATGTGGTGTCATCGTGGTGTGTCATCATGTGGTGTCATCGTGGTGTGTCATGTGGTGACACTGGGAAACACCACAACTAGGCCACATTGGATGTCACATGGTACACATGACATGGTGACCCATTCTATAAACAAAAAGTTCACTCCCTTCTTACTACTAATGCTGCTGGGTCTACTACTCTACTTCTGCTGCTGCTGTTGTAGCTGCTGATATTGTTTCTACTGCTGCTTCTATTGCAGCAGCTGCTGTTAATACAATTGATATTGAAAGCTCAAACTAGGCAGTAAATGTGAATGGACAACTTACAATTTAAAGGCAGCAATTAATAATGAATGCACTTTTCACAAACTGGTTTGTCTGCGATGTCACTTAAAATGAATTTACAGTTGTTGGGATTAGTGCTTGTCTGTATGTGCAAAAGTAGTGTGTCATTAGAACAGTCTGTACATTGCATTACAATGTCATGGACGGTGTATAGACAAATACAGTGTCGACCTTGTGCGATATCATTTGAAAACAGGTTTTGGTATAAACATATTTATACTTGATATGCTCATTTTGCACATCATAAGACTGGAACATGCAAGTTAAATCTTGTTAAAGTAGGTCATGGTGACGTCTTTATATAACAGCTGTGAGAACAGCTTAATTTTTGGTCATAGCACAAACTTGTACATTTGTTTGATGTATCCTGTAATCTAGGTTGTGCATGTGATGTTAAACCTGCTTATTGTTTCACTGTTGCATATCCGCCTCTCACAAACTCATGCGGTGTTACATGGACCAATATACTACCTGTATAGAGCCTCCTCTCGCCCATGTCTGATGGTATGAGCTGGGTAAACAAACAGTTATGGTTGGTTGACTCCTGTTGAATGTCCCTACTATATCTCCCTTGTAATTACAACACATGTCACCGTTTGCACAACTTAATTACACACATGACAGCAGTTAGGATGATAGTTAGAATTAAAATGTTTGATAGTTTGGTGCTTGGAGATGTGTCACAGGAAGTTTAAAAGTCAGATCAACATAGCAGGTGTAATTCACCTAAGTTTGAGTAAAACAATTCCCTTGGCTACTTGTTAGATGGTGCTGCCACCTGCTGAATGACATAGCAACTGACTTGATGTTGTTGACTTGGCTTGTGTTGTTACGACTGCCGGCCTTCTGTTTGGCAGTAGCCACTAAGGCAGACATAACTGTTTAAAGAGCACCAGTTCTGTAGGTAGAATGTTAAGTTTGTGACATGTTACATCTTCCAACCATTCCAGTTGTGACACAGATGCTTATGGATGTCTTCTGAATGTTCTTCATTTTGTCTACCTCTACATTGACAACTGTTGAACCATCCACAACATAAGATCACCTGTGTTTGCAAGTTCTCACACAGATGTAATGTAAAAGGAAACATTTAAATGTATAAGTTTTACGTTCCATTTAATTGCGACAGACACATGCATGCATGTATGCACACACACACACACACACACACACACACACACACACACACACACACACACACACACACACACACACACACACACACACACACACACACACACACACACACACACACACACACACTATGCATGTATGCAGCATGACCGAAGTTATTTTCTACATTATATAGCAATGCATGGCAATAACTACATTATTTTAATAAATTTACAGTCAAACCTTACCCATTGTGAGCATAGGATAAGTGACAGTAAGAAAGAGCTCTCTTTCAACAAAGAGCTCTCTAAACATGTTCTTCATATTCTGTGTCACCACCATTGTTCTTCACAGACACACACAAACATAATGATCAATATTTTTACTACTGTTCCTTTTTGTATGACATGTTCTTGAAAGATTTAATGATATCATCTATGTCACAGAATGTTTTAAGTGACACTTTCTTGCTTTTGTCACATATTTTCTTTGTCCAGTGAATAATAATTGTGTTTATTTTTTCAACATAAGAACAATACACAAAGTGGGATACATCAAGAAATAATTATGTCAGAGAAAACAGCAGGAACTTGATATTACGCAAAGTAGAAGCGATTATGTTGGAGTCTGACTGTATTAGGATGTATTATTTTTTTAGTAGTTTTAGTCATACTTTTAGTCTTACTACATGGATAAAAATGCTAATTTATTTTGTAGAAAAAACTGTTCTTTCTAGCCAATCGTAATGCTTGAACTAACAGCAGGTTAACATTATATTTGAAATGGGCAGAGGCTTTCTGTCATTTCACTTTGTGAATCCTAATTGATGTGCCCAATCTTTGCAAAGAGCTTTAGTAAAATAGACATGTCTACCTTATTTAACCATTACTAGAGTGACACTTAATGTGACTTCAGTGTGAGGTGTACCTATATCTCCCATAGTCCCCTTCCAACTAGGGTCTCACCCGTCACAGACTGGGGTGTAGCTAGTGCAGCTCGGGTCATTAGGGTCATTGTTAACACTGGCTGTTGTCTCCCTAAGCTGTTGTGCTAGATAGAGACAGACTGGGGTTACAATAGTCGTCAGTATCTGACACTGTTTGGCCAAAGAGTCTCCTACCAGCTGGCTGGTAAACTCTTCACATGTTTTAATGGAAACATTGTTTTCTCACCAGCAAGTTAATGGTAATGGAAAACCATCATATATAAACATTATTATGACTACTTAATATTACTCTGATTACGTATTTTCTATAAAAAGGTATAATTGTAGTTAGCAGGAATACCCATTCACGGAAACCCAAGCACTGTATCACTGCTTACAACTCAAGAGTGACAATTATTTTCAGAGTGTCAGAGTGGCAACAGACCATATCACAAGGTATAATGGTTGGTCAGAGTAACAACAGACCATATCAAGGTATAATGGTTGGTCAGAGTGGCAACAGACCATATCATAAGGTATAATGGTTGGTCAGAGTGGCATCAGACCATATCACAAGGTATAATGGTTGGTCAGAGTGATAACAGACCATATCAAGGTATAATGGTTGGTCAGAGTGGCAACAGACCATATCACAAGGTATAATGGTTGGTCAGAGTGACAACAGACCATATCAAGGTATAATGGTTGGTCAGAGTGGCAACAGACCATATCATAAGGTATAATGGTTGGTCAGAGTGGCATCAGACCATATCACAAGGTATAATGGTTGGTCAGAATGGCAACAGACCATATCATAAGGTATAATGGTTGGTCAAAGTGGCATCAGACCATATCACAAGGTATAATGGTTTGTCAGAGTGGCAACATACCATATCATAAGGTATAATGGTTGGTCAGAGTGGCATCATACCATATCACAAGGTATAATGGTTGGTCAGAGTGGCATTAGACAATATCACAAGGTATAATGGTTGGTCAGAGTGGCATCAGACCATATCACAAGGTGTAATGGTTGGTCAGAGTGTCATTAGACCATATCACAAGGTATAATGGTTGGTCAGAGTGGCATTAGACCATATCACAAGGTATAATGGTAGGTCAGAGTGGCATCAAACTGCAGGAATGCTGACATTAAGACCCTTATTGGTTGTCACTCAGGGAATGTTACATTGTATTATTGGTTATCACCCTCTGATGGTTACATTTCTACCCTTATTGGTTTTTACCCAGTGAGGGTTTGTAACAACCATATTACTATTAGTTGTCATACTGTAAGTGTTACATGTCAACCCTTATTGGTTGTCACCCAGTGAGGGTTACATTAAGACCCATATTGGGTGCCTAGTAAAGGTTCACAAGTGTTTGACTTAACACTTACACGGGTGAATAAGTACACTAAGTGCTCTGATCTCAGTAAAACAGACTAGGTTAAATTAAACGCTCTCATAGATCACGTTGTAAATACAGTTTGTGTGTATTATATATTGTCTGTGTATGTGATTTAAAGATGTGTATTATTGATATACCTATTTTAACCTGAATTACTAATTTATCGTATGAAAGCATTCTGTTGAAAGTTTGTTCTACAAAAGGGCATTGTGTAATTTTCATACGTAATTGTTTTTACACTTTACACAATAAAATCACTGTTTGATAAATGCACTTAGTTGGTGATTATTGAACATATTACGTGTGTGTTCAGTGGACTGCACATAATCACAGAAGTGTTACGTGAATCAAAACAAAGGTTGTCATTGTTGCATGAACACTTTCCATTATTAACAAAGACCAGTAAAAAAACAGCAAAGTTTCTGTTGTAAGTCATACCAGTTATTTGTATGGACATAACGTACAGCCGTCGATTGTACAAACGTATCCCATGATGCATGTGAGGACTTCATCTGTCTATCTCTAAACATTCATGGCCATTGGCTTAATCTTGTAATAACTCGTTTAGCATGTAATACCATTCAAACATTACAGTGTCTGGTGGTTTATCTGATCACATCGTTAATTGCAATCTGTTGATGTTACTATTTCTAGAACATTTACCACCACTGTCAAAAAAGAAGATTTCTTATAGACACAAAATTGACATTACTTAAATTATAAGATTTTTAAACAATGATTCACGGTGAGCATTATATTTGCTTACACTTATAATTCGGACAACTCTTGCATTTTTTATCCTATCACATTTGATGCCCCATACTGTTACGCCATTGTTTAAAAGTGGCCAAATCTGTGACTAGTATAATGCAGTCTTTATGTTAACACGTAATAATCATTTCACACATCTCCACATGTAACTATCTGTAAGAAAACTACAATAACCTCACGTCTAATACCCGGTCCGTGAAATCTAAGGTGGATGACATTTTAAATGGCATAAACCTGGCTGAGACCGCCCTTCGCCAGACGACTCCATGCTGTTTGTGCAGGGGAAGTGATCCACTGCAACATAATGATAGCCTTGAACAACAGCCTGTACATACCTCTCTATTTCGGGATGTCGTTCTCCCCTAAGCCAACCCTTTAGTACCCTAGGTGACCACCTCGCATACCTACTCAGTTCAGTATGCTAAGTAGTCACCCAGTCGGATACAGACCAAGTTGACTTATACGGACTTAACTATAGAGAGATATTCGGATTCCAGGATCGTTCTACAGTGTAGATAATGTCGTTAATCAGCAACATCGTCACAATGATCTTAGTTTCGGAATCCTGCCAGTTCTCAAGTCGTATCTGATTTATTCAGAGCCGTCCTATTCTCCCGTGCTGGTAGTCACGTTTATACATCACGACTCGCACTCACAGCAATTTCCTTTCATGTGTCTGATTAGAATTTATGTGTTTCCATCGTATTATCCGAAAGCTTAAAACGTAATCTAATTCATAATTTTGTGCTAACAAACGAATAGTACAGTTAATCGCAGTAGTGCTTTACACGACTGTTGATGAACCGTAAATTATGAAAATATTGAAATATCGTTGATCAAAGACTACGGTAACGGTTGTGTCTGTGGCCAGTGTTAGTCCATTACACGAGGCTAAACTTTTTTTTAATCAAAATGTAGGAAATATGTCTATTTTTCATTTCCGCCTAATACCCCGTCCGCAATCACCCTTAAACATGTTCAATTTCACGAAATGGGGGCCCCATATTTCAAAATATGTATGTAATGACTTACAAGTTATTTCAATAAACTTACTTTCATAAACACTTGACTCTTCATAAATATTCATAAATTTATTATTAAGGTTATCATGGAGGTGTAAGATTCGCAACCCAGAATGCACACACAAGCACACACACACACACACACACACACACACACACACACACACACACACACACACACACACACACACACACACACACACACACACACACACACACACACACACACACACACACACACACACACACACACACACACACACAAGCACACACATACACATACACACGACGATATTTCATAATCCAACTTCTTGTGATTTTTATATTTGTATTACCGTATTAGTTTCTTTGTGTGAGAGTGTTTATGTGCATTTGTGCGTAAGTGTGTTCGTGCCTGTGTGTACGTTTGCGCGTGTGTGCGTGCGCGTATGCGCGCGCGTGTGTATGTGTTCCACACTAACAGTATGACAATGATTGTATAAAGTATAAGTTCTACACGAAATGGTTCAGACTGCGTGGACCGCTGTTGATTATTATGTACGAAGACCTGGTAAAGGCGCCTGAGACAGAACTTGATTAATTTCCACGGATTCTCCGACAAAAGAATACATTGCGCGATAGACCAATTGCCGGTAATACCGCATTCAACCATGTCGCCAGAGAGAGTACGGCAACTAATGCCAACTATACAGCCCGGAACAGATTCGACAAATCAAGACATACAGGGGAAGGTGTTTCATGTGGCTAATATTATAAGAAAACAATTATCTCGTTTGAACAGCTCAGCTACGGCAATAACTGATAATAAATGTTAGAGTGCTGAGCACGCTTGATAAGAGGCCTGACGTAGTACGTCATATCGTCCGTACGAGAAATATGCCGAGTCGTCTACCTCTACCCGACGGCGGGGCAGGTCATATCTCTTGTACAGCGCAAATAGCCTATAGACGGATCGAACAAAAACGACGAATGAACAAAGAAATATATGTGTTAATATGGGAGAATACTTCGTTGTTAAGCAAACTAAGTCGATGTGTATACCGTACACTATGAAGTTCGTTGCTTTATATCACGACGCGAATTATATTGACTGAATTACCCATCTATGGAAATACACTCGGTTGATGAACTGGCATATATATATATATATATATATATTTATATATATATATATATACATATTAGCCCCCCCCCCCCTTAGTTTATACGCAACACATTAGTGGATTAAGCAATTTACTAAACATTATATTTACATGTGTTTCACTGTTACTGCGATGAAATGCATGGCAGAAGGAGAGATGATCGTTCTCGGAAATCACTGTTGAAGCAATTGTTATCGTTTCGATTGTCTCTTTTCTGAAGTCAAACTCAGCTGTTTTGTTTTTAAATTCCTTAGTTCGCTTTGAGCTAGATTCATGTTTTGTGCATGTTTCATTTTAATGATAATGTTCTACACATTTGAAATCACTCAAATTTTGGTTATGTCAGTGCGGTTTTGGTGGTTTGGGTCGGGTATACTGGATACCCTACCCTATTTGCTTGCTTCCCCAACCGCGAGTCGCTCACCGGCCAGCTCTGAGAACGTGGTGCTACTATGCCAGCGTCACGTACATAACGTTTGATTGGTTCTGTGGTCACCCGGGTCACTATGCCAATGTCTGTCGATACAACCGTGTCCTCCTTTTGGAGTACAAATACGAGGCCACACTGTATCGACAGAAACATGGGAGTCCGACATTCAGCACATCACTAAGGTAAGAAACGGCAAATACTGCACGGTGGCTTTATTGGGTCAACAATACATACCATAATGCGGGAAAGTCATATTATGTTTGATGCCGCCGAAATGCATCATGCACATACTAGTCAAAACTCGGGGCTGCTTTCGATTCACCCCCATGTCAAATACTTTCACAGACAAAATGTCGCTTTGGTCAGCATGTTGAAGCACATTATATTGTCTATGGGGATGCTGCCTCCTTATTATTACCAGTATGAAGTAAATTAGCACAATATATAATTAAAACGGTGTAGAAATCGCACGGCCAACCCCGTCTTTGTTTGCAGCGGATTCCAGTTTCTAGTTCAATAAACCAATGACCGTGTCCAGCTTCATTTAAAATAAAAGTTCTGACTTATTATTTATGCTATCTTATGCCTACTTATGTTATTATAATTTATCAAAACCCCTCCAAAATTATCCACCCGCACAAAAATGTTCGAACTTCCCAAACGCAGAGAAGACTGCAATGTTACTGACATTCGGTGGCGCAGAATTGTTGGCGGTTTCCAATTCGTTCGATTATAACATTAAAGGCGCAGCAGCAGAAATGCCAACAATGAAAGTAAGTTAGTGCTCGAGCGATTTGACAGCTACTTCACTCCGAGGTCAAACGAACTGACTGATCGGTATAAATTCCTTTCGTGCAAGCAGTCGTACTGTAGAAACCACTTGGATCTCGGTTCGGTAGAAATAATTAGCAATTTCTAAGAAGAGTTGGCAAAGGCAATATATTTAGATGAGAATGCGCTGGATAAATTAGAAACGTAGACATTGTATAGAAAGGTATGTCGGACACGACGCAGCCTAGAGGCGTAGGAACATTAATCAAGCCTGTATAATTGAAAAGGTAGACATTGTATAGAAAGGTATTAAGGTCGAACTCGACGCAGTCTAGGGGCGTGGTAACATTAATCATTTATTTTGCTTTGTGGAAGTCGCAGTTGAGAGAAAGGAATTCAAAATTACAACTTTAATATGGGACTGTTAGCCCATACTTTGTTTCTCTTAAAATTACCGGCGGACTTTATACATTTTTTATGTAGAGACTCTGGGGACGGCGGGAATGTAGTACGGCCGAATCTAGAGTCTTGATTTCACTTAGTTGATGAGTCAAAGCAAAACTTACCTTAAGCTACGATTCCATATGTACGGAAAAGTGTGCGTAAACGCATGCGGAATGGGGAATACCTCTGCAGTGACGTCACTACTGGGAATTTCCTATCAGATTCGTGTGCTGATACGATTCCAATTGCTACACGGAGTGATTCAATTTGCCGCAGCCGCATCCGCACGACAAAACTCATCCGCCTGTGTAATTTTGGAACTATTTATGTTAATTTCCACCGGGCACTGTAATATTCATTGTTTTGCTTTTGCCGCCTGCCGTATCCGTACATATGGAATCGTAGCTTTATTCCGCGGACAGCAGATGCACGATACGCCGCCGGCTACAGTCAACAGGGTGACGAAGGTCAAGGCCGACAAAACAGTTTAACAAGATTTAGCAAGATTGCCATCCAGAAAATTAACTCTAGATGGCAGGTGGACAAGGAAGCCTTTTGGCTTATCGAGAATCCAATACTTTTTAGCTACGTGTATCCCGCCTTTTTAAGGTATGTGTCAATTTTATTTTTTAACATATTCACGCTACTAGCACCAACACAATCAGGAGATAATCTGTTCCATTTATTTACAGTCTTTTGTGAGAATGAGAACTTTCTTATATCTAACCTACACTGCTCCTTTGCTAATGTAACTTCATGTCCTCTGGTCCTTCTATCTTTCTTAACTGAAAAAAAATATTACTATCAATATTTTCATAACCATTCAATATTTTAAACACTTCTATCTGATCTCCTCTCAATCTCTTGGTCTCTAGTGTTGTTAAACCACATTTTAGGCGTATTTCGTATCTAAGATCCCTCAGTATTGGTATCATTTTAGTTGCTCTCCTCTGTACTCTTTCTAGCATATCTATGTCCTTCCTGCGACATGGCCTCCACGCTTGAATACAATATTCTAAATGAGGCTTAACTATTGTTTTGTACAGCGGTATCATTAGCTCTTTTCCCTCGCCTAATTAATCCAAGGATTTTATTTCTCTTTGAAGCGGTAATACCGCACTGCTCTGAAACCTCCATTATCAGCACTAATGGTTAACCCTAAGTCCTTTTCTTTTACAGTAGTACTCAGTACAGAATCTCCTATTGTATATTGTACATCTTCGTTCCCATGTCCTGTGTGGAGGCATTTACATTTCTCAAAATTGAACACCGTTTGCCATTTTTCAGACCATTTTATCAACTTGTCAAGATCATCTTGTAAACGATGTCTATCTCCATCACGGTTAATCCTTCTAAACAATGTTGTATCATCCGCAAATTTCAACACCTTGCTTGTTATATCATCGTCCAAATCGTTGATATATAATAAGAATAATATAGGTCCAGGTACTGATCCCTGTGGTACCCCACTCAAAACTGATTTCCAGTTTGAAGCCTCCCCATCAACTACTACCCGTTGTCTCCTGGCAATTAGCCATTTTTCTGTCCAGTTAATTAAACCATTTCCTATGCCATGGGCCTTCAGTTTAAGCAGTAACCTTGGATGTGGCACTTTGTCGAAAGCTTTCTGAAAATCTAAGTAGATGATATCTACTGGTGATCCCTCGTCTACCCACTTAGTGATATCTCCAAAAAAACATAACATATTTTTTAAGCATGACCTCGCTTTCGCCACGACGGGGCAGCACGGAGATGTGAAGGGTCGTACGGGGACAGGGCTGAAAGCAATGTCCAGCTTTCGGTAAGCGATGTCACATTTGTGGACGGGACAATCACTTTGCCAAGATGTGCCAAGTGCAAGACAAACGTGAGCGAGATGAACACAAGAACACTGAGCGACACGACCGGTGCATACTGTGTCTGTGACAGTCGATACTGACGATAGTCAGAATGACGTTTCAACTGTGCTAGATGTACATGCACTGCACGATTGTAAAACCGATTGCATGATTGTTGACGCATCTGCTATCATTGTACACCCAACTGTGAATAATGTTGTGTTAGTCATGGGCATGGAGCTTGACACAGGGTCTGCAATATCGATGATTCCTGTTGATGTGTACCAGTCGACGTTTTCAAACTGCCAGCTCCAGCCTAGCAACAAAGTATTCCGTAGTTTCACAGGGAATCGGCCCCATGTAAGGGCATGTTCAGTGTGAATGTGCAGTATAATGCACAGCATGTAGATCTGAATTTGTATGTTGTCCAGGGCAGTAGACATGTGCTCTTTGGTCGGGGTCAGTGTGCCTGTCACATGAATGTCAGCTAGATGGGCTAGTCAGTAAACATCAGGGTTTGTTTGATGGGAAACTGGGGTTGCTGAAAGGTATCAAAGCACACATTGAAGTAGTAGAGGGAGCTGACCCGGTGTATACTAAACCGTATCGGGTCCCCTAAGCTCTGCGACCAAAAGTCGAGTAAGAGTTAGCTGACAGGCTTGAAAAACGGGTGATTTCACCAGTTACAAGTATTGACTGGGCAACAGGTGTAGTGGTTGTGTCCAAGAAGAATGGTGTCATTAGATTGCGTGGCAACTATAAGATGACAATTAACTCTCAGTTGAAAACTGTGTCCTCGCCGAATATCCATATTGACGATATTCTGGCAGATTTGGCTGTTGGAGCAAAATTCTCCAAACTTGACTTAGCTATTGTGTACAACAAAATGGAGGTTTCTGAGGAATCTTGGCAGTACCTGACCATATCAACGCATAACGGACTATTCCAACAGACCAGGTTAGTCTATGGAATCAAAAGTGCGCCAGCTATCTGGCAGAATGCGATAGAGAAAGTGTTGTGTCAAGGTATATCTAGGTGATATCCTTGTGTCAGGAAGAACTGAGGCAGAACATCTGAGACATTTGGGCAGGGTGTTCAAAAGACTGACATAATTTAGGTTGAAGTTGAATCGTGAGAAATGTTCATTCTCCCGAGATTCTCTCGAGTACCTGGGTCACGTGATTGATGCCCACACTATTCACAAATCGGCGGACAAGACAGCCGTCATATGTGATGCACCCACTGATGTGAGTTCACTGAGGTCGTTCATTGGCACGGCAAACTATCGAAAGTGTGTGCCAGATTTTGCGTCCACAGTCCATCCTCTCACCACGTTGCTTGAAAAGGATAGGAAGTTTGAGTGGACAGGTGACATGGATGAAGCGTTTCTGTCAGTGAAACGTGCTTTAGGCGAGTCAGGGTTTCTGATGCATTTTGACAGCAATCTCCCTGTTACAGTTGCATGTGATGCATCGCCAGCGGTGCTCTCTCACATCTTGCCTGATGGAGAGGAGCGACCAATTCAGTTTGCATCTCACTCGTTGACGAGAGCAGAACAGAAGTACTCACAGATTGAGAGGGAAGGACTAGGAATCATATTTGGTGTGACGCGATTCTATCCTCTTCTGTTTGGCAGAAAGTTCACTCTTGTCTCTGATAACAAACCACTAGCGGCGATCATCAGTCCTACAAAGGATATACCAGCGGTAGCAGCAGAACGCATCCAGCGTTGAGCAATGTATTTGTCTGGTTTCAACTACGAGGTCCGCTACCGGAACAGTACGCAGAATGCCAATGCGGACGGGCTCTCACGGTTACCCACATAAAACGATGATCCAGGTACTTCTACAGACGAAGATGTGGCTCTCGTTCGAGGTGTTGGGATGTTACCTGTCACTAAACGAACAGCTCAAGGGTGGTGTTCGGAAAGACCCATTGTTTTCACAGGTGATGAGATGGTTGGCCTGATAGGTTGCCAATTGATCGGTCAAATTTATAACCGTTCTTCAGTCGTCGCAACGAACTATCTCTCGGTACTGTTGTGGGGGATGAGAGTGATCATTCCAAAGCAATTTCGAGCAGAAATTCTAGATGAGTTACACCCAGGACATATCGGAGTAGTGAAAATTATGGGTGTCGCACGTTCATATCTCTGGTGGCCATGTATGGATGCAGACATTGAAGCATGTACTTAAGACTTGTGATTCATGCCAGTTGGTACAGAGGAATCCAACCAGTGCTCCGTTACATCCATGGATACCTGCATCGCGACCAGGAGAACGCGTATACATTGATTATGCTGGTCCTGTGTAGGGGAAAATGCTCCTCATTCCCCGTAAACCCGCAGGACCAGATAGTCTCAAAGGAAAGGTTTTAAAAGAATGTGCCACTCAGCTAGGAAGTGTTCTTACACGCCTGTTCCAACTTTTGTTGGATACTCAGTTTGTTCCGCGTCTGTGGCGGTCATCACTAATTAGACCTGTACCTAAAACAAACAAAGCCACTCTCATGAAAGATTTTAGACCTATTGCATTAACATCTGTGTTGTGTAAATGCATGGAAATAGCAGTACATTGTTAGCTCACAGCAGCAGTGTTTTGTCCCTTATTCTTTTTCTCAGTGTACACAAGATAATGTGTAATAATAATGTTCTTAAGCTTATAAAGTATGCTGGTGACATAGCACTTTCTGCATGTCTTAAAGATGAGTATTCACTCTCACAGTACTACCAGTATGTTGAAATGCTTGTGTCATGGTTTGATAACAGTTTTCTTGAGCTCAGTGCACAGAACACACAGGAGATATGCCTAGGACATCAAGGGGCAAACGGTGGCAAGAGCGTCCACTTTTAAGTATCTTGGTACTGTTGTTGATGACAATCTTACTTTCTCTGACAATGTAGACTACGTATACAGAAAGGCACAACGTATGTTTTTGCTCCGGAAACTAAGGAGCTTTAATGTCAGGGCAGAGGTTCTGCAGATGGTGTACAGGTCAGTGATTGAAAGTGTGCTCTCTTTAAACATAGTGTCATGGTATGGAAATTTAACTGCCAAGAACAAAGCAAAGCTGGCTCGGGTGGTCAACCGGGCGGGCAAAATTGTTGGCATGAATCAACTGCAACTATGTGATATCTATCTGCAGGTTTTAAGAAGGAAAGCTGTCCAGATTCACCATGATACCAGTCACCCACTCAGTTCTTCTTTTGAAACTCTACCGTCTGGGCGACGGCTCAGAATGCCCATTGCACACACAAACTGTTACAAGAAATCTGTTGTTCCTTCAGCCATACATCTACTGAATTCTAAGCCTGAACCTGCGGTTGTGTACCATGTCAATGTTTAATGTGCAATTGTGTGTATGTGTGTATATGCACGGGGAGATTGAAACTGAATATACTGTACTTCCAAACATATCTCATGTGTATACAATGTTTATATGTGTAAATGTCCTAACACAGTGTGAGCCCAAAAGAAAATGTCATACTATGTAAACCATTCTATGGACAATAAAGGTTTTTCAATTCAATTCTCGAAGTGGCCAGAAGCTGTCATTGTCAACATTACAACCAGGGAAGCAATAGTGAATGCACTGAGAACCATGTTCAGTAGAGTAGGAGTTCCGCAGACTATGGTCTCGGATAATGCTCCACAGTTTAAATCGCAGGAGTTCAAGGACTTCCTGGATAGGTTGGGGGTGTTGCACAAATCTACCCCGCCATATCACCCGAGTTCGAACGGGCAAGCTGAACGATTTGTTCAAAAGGTAAAGCATGCTATGAAAGCGATGGCATCGTCAGGGGAGTGACTCCAGGTTAGATTGGATAAATTCCTCTTATCTAGATGCTCCGCATGCTTTCACAGGAGAAACTCCAGCGGTACGTTTCATGGGTAGACAGTTGCGGCTTGATAGTGTGAAACCGGATAACCGACGAGAAAATACGCGGCTAGAGAAACAAATGCAAAGTTTTTCTTAAAATCTGAGATAATTCATGGAAGGAGACATGGTGTGTGTTCGAGATTACCACGGGAAAGATAAGTGGGTGCCAGGAACTATAAGTGCAACGTGTGGTCCGTTGACATGTCAAGTCATTGTTTCTAAGGGATTGTGGAAACGCTACATTGATCAGTAAAGTTCAAGGGTAAACTCGACTAACATGCCTCTGACAGAGCTACCACTGACGGCAGCGACTGATCATCATGACTACTTGGTGGGCTCTCTGCTATCACTGAATCAGAGGAACGACAACGAGTTGACGTATGACGCCCCCCCCCCCCCCCCCCCCCCCCAACGGCAAGCAGCTCATGATAGGACTCAGGCAGAATTGGTGCCACTTACTTAGGTTGAGAATGAAACACATGAGAAGGTCTTCTCGTGTGAAAAAGGCACCAGAAAGACTAGATCTGTAGTGTAACAGAGATACACGAGCCACTATGGGCCACGTTGCATTAGATTAGCAAAAGTAGCGACGTGAAATGCTATTGTCCATCTACGTTATATTACTCTTGTTATAAGTAAAAGGGTTAAATGTTATTGTATTATTGAAATGCATTGCTAGTACACAGCTATGTTACTACGCTCATCGGGTAGATCATTTTGCTATAGGCATACAGAAGAAGTTATATTAATGACTAATATTAATAGACTTGTCATAATTAGTCCGGGAAGGGATGTTCTATAGACTGTGTGCACGTCTGTGTGATGGACTCGTGTATAGTGATGCGTAGTGATACACGTTATAGTTGAGAACTATGTGAGTAGTGATAAGGACTTCTGCAAATAAAGTTCAGTTGAGTGCCAACCCTAAGAACCACAAGTACGTTTTACTGTAGTGTCTGAATATAGAAGAAGGTATATGACTGGCTCCAAAGCTACGACTTTCCATTCATCCTAACGGGAGCTGTGGTCGCCTTCAGTGGACTCATGCGAATCATTTGTCCCTCGGGTGTGCTGCCAAACATGCATTTTTTCTTGTTACTGTTACTCTACGTGCAAATAGTTGCTCACGTTATTGTATATTATTATGTATTGTAACAATTGAAATACTTAAACGGGAACTGAAACGCGGCTGTTTTCTGACATATATTTCAATACATTCCATCTAAGTACACATTGATGATGGCAGAAATCTGCTCATTTATACGACATACCGAAAAAAACTGATTTTGTTCGACGCCCAGATACACAAAATAAAGCACTGCGTATTGCCATCTTTTTTATACAAGTTCCAATCGAGTGGTTTTGGGAGGGAGAAACGAAGAGAGGGAAGGATGGAGGGACGGACGGACGGACGGAGATACTGGAGGAGTAGGGATGGAAGGTAGGGAGGAAGGGACGGAAGGAGGAAGGGACGGAAGACTGTGTCACTGCACGGTGACGTCACAGAGCCTTTTCATTACGTTTAGTACAGTCGATGACGTAGTTTGCACAGAATAACAACGAAACACACTTCCACAATTTCAGATTTATTTCTTTGGAAAACCTTCCAATTCGGGTAAGCGATTCATCTCAAACGGACGACACAATACTATGTCCGGCCTCGTGTTGTGAATTGCCAATAATTTAATGTTTAGTTATGTTTATTTCAGACAACAGGTCATATGTATTCATATAATAAAAATAATACAAAGATATAGACACACATCGTGGAATAACAAATAGTTCGTTAATAAAACAAAGTATAAAAGGAACGTTCAAATATACAATTGGGTAGTCCAGCATTTAAACATAGCATTTCTAAAATGTATATCAGTATAAAAATAATTAACGAACAGTGGATTATCAGACCGCTGAAGACAATGTAATAAGCTAAATATGGATGGACGCATACGTTCGTTTATATTTGTAGCAAACATAAAACTTACGCTACAGCGTCATAATAAACTGTATAAAATACTAAAACTGTTCCTGTATGGAATAATAATACCTTTCAAACTGTTTTAAACTTTACTTGAGGTGTACATATACCAAAGTAAGAGTGAAATAGAGTGAAACTATTGCCGTGCCCGTGATTTTCAACTGAGAAAAGTTTTCTTGTCACAATACCCATATAAACAAATATTCACCTATATATACAGGCCATTTTGAAATCCAGCATGGCCGTAGAAGACATCTAAACAAGAGTGATCTGTCAATCATGTATTGTCCACGGGACGTCCCATTAGCATACTTAAATACGTGTGGTCTATTTGTAGTCATGTATTGTCCATGGGAGGTTAGATCAGGACATAGTGCCCTGACTGATCTGTCAGATTTTATTGATGTAGTAATTACCTACACGCCGCTGGGGCGTTCAATGTGCATACCCATTTATGGCCACATAATTGACGTTGCTTGTGTCATTTATGGGGTATATAAACTGCGGATAGACCATTAGAACCCACGCAGTCGTGTTTGTTATACAACCAGACTGACCACTATATGGGTACCGTCTACAGTCGATGCGCAGTTTTACTTTGTGAAACTGTCGCTTGAAACAGCATCGGTTATTCGAATTGTAATACAGCCGTTAAGAAAATATGGAATTCTCAGGAATAGTTCGATGCGTGAGATACTGGCGCCGGTGGATGTTGTTGCTTGTTTGCGTAGCCGTGGTTTACATAGTCTGCACCCGAGAATTCAGAACCAATAAACCCGGTAATACATACGTACAAACAGGTGTGGCCGACTTCTTACGTCGAATCAATGTCAATCATAGAGAAACGTGCTACCAGGAGTTTAAGTTTGCCGAAACTCCTCTGAATGTGACAGCACTCGCCAGTTTCCCGCGCTCCGGGAACACGTGGACTCGCCGGATGCTCACGGAAGCCACAGGTATGTGTCATTGACGAGAAATAAAGGTGAATGCTATTTGCTACGCACACACATGCACACACGCATGCATACTGGCATGCACCCACTCGTGCGTACGCA
>OZ023207.1:34086791-34094291 GCA_963995525.1 Escarpia spicata | reverse complement strand
TATTTCTGTTGACGAAAGATTATTTTTCATAGAAGCCATTTTAACTTTAATTAATACGCACTGACATATACTTAAGCTCTGCTTTTTCGCACACATTGTGTCTTTCTATCGTTCAGTATGTTCTAAAATGAATTATTTTCACCAATAGCCGATTATGACCAAACTGTACAATATACATATGATGACATTTATTACATTGATGAGCTTTATAACTTTATCGTATCCACTCTGAAGAGGTCTGGTCAACTCATAAACGGTCTTATAAATACGATGTTGTACCAGGATGGAATGAGCGTGTGAAAGAATTGAACAATGCAGCTGGTGATGCCTACTGGCTGCGGAGACAGGTAGGAAAACCTACATAAAATGATGTCCTATGTCCTAATGTAACTGTCCAGAAGCTAATTTAAGCATGCGGTCAGAAAATATAAAAAAATATAAAGAAACTTTTATTGCTGATTCCATTGCAGAAAAGTTATGTCAAAAATATCATCGACAGTTCTGGCAGGAAATTAAGAACCATACGAACAGTTAAGTTAAACTACCAACGAACATTGATGGTATACATGGTGATGTCGATATTGGGTCAATGTGGAAGCACCACTACGAAAATATATTTAACGATGTGAAGGATAGCCGCTGTGACAATGTTCACATTGATTCCATCAATGACAATAATGGAATTACTGTTGATGCAGTTGAAATGATGGGTATTATCAATGAATTATCATGCAATAAGTCACCAGGTCTGGATGGTATTACTGCAGAACACATCAAGTTCGCCGATGCTCAAATTGTGGTGATATTATCTACCCTAGTGACCCCTATTATGGTGCATGGTTATGTTCCGAAATCAATATCAGTGTCTGTTATTGTACCAGTTATTAAAGATAAAAAATAGACGGGTAAGTGACAAAGGTAATTACAGGCTAATATGCCTTTCTAACATATGTTCCAAGATAACAGATACTGTGATATTCAACAGAATGGAAACGTACTTGCAAACTACGCCTCGTCAGTTTGGATTTAAGCCAAAACACGGAACGGAGCTGTGTGTGTTTACTTTTAAGGAATTATTAAGGTTTTACACTAAACATGGTCCAGCTATGCATGTTGCGTTTCTGGACGCGTCAAAAGCATTTGATCGAGTCAGTCGACATAAACTGTTAACGAAATTAGAACAGTGAGATGTACCGAAATATGTTCTAAGAATACTCAGCAATGAGTTCAATAACCAATGTGTATGTATCCGATGGGGATCTACCTACTCGGATTTCTTCTCAGTGGGCAACGGTGTTAAGCAAGGTGGAAAGTTATCCCCTTTACTTTTTAACATTTACATGGACAATTTGAGTGTACAACTATACAAACAACTTATTGGTTGTAGTCTGGGGACTATGGCTGTTAATCACCTGATATACGCTGATGACCTACTTCTGTTCGCTCCTTCCGCCAGGGGACTGCAGACTTTACTTGACATATGTTACTCTTATGGGTGTGAGCATGACATTCAGTATAATGCTGATAAATGCCTGGTCATGTACTTTGATTCTAGAAATGTAGCACTATAAAATACATAAAATAGGTCGAATTGTGACATCAAGTTGGTCAGTGACGTGTTTAAGTAGGTCATTGCGCATGCGCAATTGTGTCTTTTCTTATGTAGCATAGGTGGTGAACCATTTTTCAAGTATACCGTCCCCTAGCCTATACATTTACAACTATAAAATACGTCATATCCTCATCTTTTGTGCTGAAGTTCATCCTTCTTATGCAGTGAACGACAAACAATAGGTCTGCAAGCACCCCGAGGTGATTGTGTCGATTTATCTTAAAGGCATACGACGACTTCTTGAGTTCGAGGTACCAATTTACCCCTACCTTTTAGCCCTACAAATCGTATGTTAAAACATAGGGGAAGTTTCCCCATGTTAGAAGATATCGAAATTTCTCCTTGTTAAAATATAGGGAAGTTTCCCTACGTTAGAAGATAGGGATGTTCCTCATGTTAAAAGATACGGATATTTCCCGATGTTAAACGTCAATTCAATTTATCGTACAGGTATACGACAACTTTTTGTATTCGAGGTGCCAATTTAACCCTACTTTTTTACCCCATACAATTCTCATATTAAAAGAAAATTTTCCCATTTTAAAAGATAGGCTCGTTTGAGACAAAATATCCCGAACACCATTTGAACCTGTCACACACGACATTCCTAAGCCCGTAGATTGAGGCTCTGCCAAGGGACCGAGCCCTTGTTTGCCTAAAATATGGTGTTATAATAAGACGTAATTTATAATAAAAGCATTATAAATTCAACGGATGCCTATTTATTTATGTTAACGAGACAATAAGTGTTATGATGAGTGGAAAATTCCCCGCAAAATTTTAGGCTGGGACGGTATACTTGAGAAATTATTCACCACCTATGCTACATAAGAAAAGACATCATTGAGCATGCGCAATGACCTATTTAAACACGTCACTGACCTATTTGATGTCACAATTCGACCTATTTTATGTATTTTATAGTGCTATTTGTTCACACCAGAGGGTGCTGTAAATGAAAAATTATCCACAACCTATGAGACATAAGAAAAGACACCATTGCACATGCGCAATGACAAATTTATTGCCGTCTTTGATCTATTTTATAGTAAAAAGAAATAAAAGGCACGAATTTTAGCAATATTTATATTTAGTTCATGACATATACGTTAGGGGTAAATTTAGTTCGTAATCAATCGATCAGGGGGCACCATTTGACAAAAATAAGACGCATGAATTTAGGCAGTACTCATATATATATTTCACCACTTGTACGCCAAGGGGCGCTATTTCACATTGACCAGACATTTGACCTTGGCCTAGATATTTGGCCTTGGTCTATATTTGACCTTGACCTATATATTTGACCTAAACCTTTGCTTTTGCTTCAATACAAATCCACGTGTCCCCGCTAAGAGACCGCACATCCTATTGTTGCCTATAACAATTCATATAGAATATTGAACAATCTGTCAATGGGATGTAGCGCTAGCCACATGTTTGCTACAGCTAATGTAAAATCATGTAAATATGTTATCATAACAGCTGTTATTAGCTTAATCACGAGGATTAACAGGTATGTCAATACAAATATTCAGAGTATTGTTATTGGGACATATACAGTATGCCGCAGTTTCGGCATCAGTGGATCAAGGCCCTGTATAATTTTTAAATATAATGTTTTTATTAACATATTTATTTTGTATCTTTATTTATTAATGTTTCTATTTTATATGGATGTTTATATGTATGTACCTTTTTCTAATATGGACGCAATGCTTGTCTGAAATAAAAACATTATTATTATTATATAACACCACTCGCAGGTTTGTACACTGGCACTGTTTATATCGACCCTCGGCTGCCCGGCGACCTAGTATACCCGCCATTCACACCAATCATCAACGGCTCTGTGATTGTTGTCAAGACCCACAAACCGGAAGACGCCAACGCGTTGTTCCAGCGCGCCATCTTGCTGCTACGTAACCCGTTCGACAGCTTGGCGTCCGAGTTCTGTCGCACCAGAGGAACTACCAAGTGTCTCAAGGCGCTCAACAGAACAGGTGAGGAATTATTGTATGACCATGATGATGATTACATTAGACAAAGGAAGATAATTTTAATTAAGCTAAGATCGTTGAGACGACTGAAGATATATGTCTGTGTTGCTGTAGTAGCTTTTATGTGTGTGTGTGTGTGTGTGTGTGCGTGTGTGTGTGTGTGTGTGCGTGCGTGTTGTGTGCGTGTGCGCGCGTGCGTGCGTGTGCGTGCGTGTGTGGGTGTGGGACTATTTGACTAAATAAATGGTTTTAATTATAAATAAAATGCATCGTATGGAGTGATTATTGCGTATAATGTACAATGGACTGTATCCGCTTGAAATCTATTGGATATTGGGTATAATGTAGTCAAGGTATTTAGGTAATTTACATAGGATGCAAACAAATTACACAAATTATGCAGATCCTACAATAAATATTATTTAATAAATCGACGTGTTTACTTGCCTTGCAGAAAAACTGACGTCTTTCTTGTCACTCGGCGCCCACGATTGGTATAAGTTCTACACCAGTTGGTTCCAACTTCGTGGACCGCTGTTGATCATCATGTACGAAGACCTGGTAAAAGCGCCAGAAACAGAACTTCGCAAAATGCTTAATTTCCTCGGTTTCTCCGACAAGAGAATACACTGCGCGATAAACAAATTACCGTTGAAACCGCATTTACCGATGTCGCCGGAGATAATACGGAAACTATACACCCGGGAACAGATTCAAAACATTGAGACATACAGGGAGAAGGTGTTTCACGGGGCTAATGTGATAATAAGAGGTTCTCTATATTGAACTTCACGGACACGATAAAGGCTGATGACCATTAAGAGTATTTAGAATTCACAAAACGACGCCTGACATAGAATTGCGTGTGGTTCGTTTGTCAATGCCCGTTGTTTGTAGAATCTCGCTGAGTCATCTGAATCTGCGGGAACATGCTAACAGAAACCGGACACTGGAATTAAATAAATAAATAGCAAAATTTGAATATACACACGCACAGTGTCAGATGGCCTGTTATTACCGGAATCAAGTTACAACACAGATCAAACATTGCTTGCTCACTTGATCATATTATTGCCTTACCCCACACGTCGCCGCCTTTCTCTCGCCTGACGTCCTCACTGACTGCAGCCTATATCAACTGATAACTTCAAACAGAACATCGCTACTGTTCTCTGAGAATAGATTGGAACAACACGTAATTACGCCGTTCTAACGTAACGTCCCAATTTCGCTGAAAATGATATCCACATCGATGTTTTGGCGTTGTAGTCGACCGGTTATAGAGTGTTGGATTGTCGTTCAGAGGAACTGTGGTTCGAATCCTGGTGTCGCCGGAAATTGAAAAACCTGCCATGGAATCACCGAGCAGTGGTTTCATTTCTCAAATCCAGGTGCAATAATGGGCAACTGCTGTGGTGGTTATTAATGGAAGAAGAAGGATGTTCGACGTTCTAAATAAACATCTTAAAGAATTACGTGCACTCTCTGTCTGTGTTTCACTTCACAGCTGAGAAATTTAACAATTCAAATTAGAAGTACTAACACTTCAACCCTTAACTGGAAACATTTCTAAACAATTGGAAAACATGCCACTGCCCTTCGTATTAATGTAAATGCACAACCCATCATACACTCAATGTTCGATGGCAGTACACAGTCTAATTACGTTTGATAGTCAACTGCCTCGTTCGATGTTGTCTCCCGCTGGTGACGGATGGTCATTTTCAGGCATCGCCACCTTCTGGGGAGAGCTTGATATCTCAATACTTATGCCAGGCGTATTCTGCACAAAAGTGTATGTGTTCCAGTTCCAGGTGGGGACACGGACGTCGGTTTTGACATTTTTTTATAAGTTTCCATTCCCAGATTTACATCATCATCATCGGATGCTGTTATATACCTCATCACGTGCGACTCAATAACTAGACTGTTCCCCGATTTACCAACTGTCGTGTACGGAGTCGAGTCGAAGGTGGTGAGTATTTGTTGACTTTGTCTTGCTTCACTAACACTTCATCACCAATCTACACGTTAGTGTACCTTGCCCCACGGCGCTCGCCAGCATGTTGTGTCGACAGTCCTTTCTGTTCCATGCCGCTGTCACGTACGTATAAGACTTCGCGACACTCCAACGTGAAATCAGGCAGTTTTCCCCTGAACTTACGGTTATATTTTAACTCTGCAGGGTTCTTGCCAGTGATGTTGTGGGGTAGATCACTGTATTTGGCTACGTACTTTCGCAGTTCTCTCTTCCAATCAAATCATGCGCGGCATGGGTTATGCGTATGCGCTTGATGGTGACGCATTCTGTCGTTTGAGTAAGAGTTTCTCCAGCTCCTTCCAGGCTTTTGGCTGGCGCATGAACACATCGACGAACTTCGGTACCAGGTCCTTCTTGTGTTCCTGGCACTCGCGTTCCCGTTGACTCTCCTCGTAGAGTTTCTCACTGAGCTGTTCCTCGAAATGCTGCTGCTTCTGCAATTCTTGTTCGTTGTGTTGTTGCTCCAGTTCCTCCTGGTAGCGGAAGTTGTCCTTATAACATGTAATATAAATTTCTCGACGTAGGTGCGACGCACCCTCGTTCTCTTCCTTCATTTGTTGATACACATCAGCGTCACGCGCAATTTCGTCGAATTTCTTTGCTTTTTGGCCAGCATCCATCTCTTATAGCGATACAACCCAGTGTGCGTATCGAACGTTGTTATATCGCGAGATTCATGATCCAACTCCAGCTAGTGATAGTTCATGTTCAGATCAAGTTCGGAGAGTACTTTGGGTCAATTGAGACTGTTGAGACTCGTCGACCGTGGAGATCACGTGACGTTCTCGGATTATGGCCTCGTTTGCCCTACGCATGTCAATGCAGAGTTTTATCTCACCTTCACGTTTTGGCACAAGTAATGTGGGGTTGACCGATGGTGTTTGTTCTCTCAATGGTTCCATGATATCCCACTCAACTAACTGTTTCAGTTTTCCCTTTACTCGCGCGCGCAGCTGGAATGGGCTTCTGCTAAGTGGTTGTTTCACTGGCGGGACACTGGGATCGACATGAAGTTTTGTTTCAGTGTTCTTTTGTTTTCCCAGACCAGTGAAAACTTCTGGGAACTCCGGGCGGAATTGTTCTGTATGGTTATAAAGAATGGTTACCTTTGCATCCTCTTTCAACATTCCAAGTTTCGTTGCTGTCTGTTTACTGACCAGTGATACTTCTTAGCCTGTCACCACCCCACATTGCGCCCATTCTCTGTCTTTGCCCGTCTGAGCCTCACACACGAATAGATGCGCTTAGCTGGTGGCGCCGCTTTTTATGTACATTTCATTTTCTTGGATTTCAGTGTCTCCCATGTATGATCATCTACAATGTTGATTTATCTTCCTGAGTCGATGACCACATGTTATTTGACACCACCTTCTTCAACTGCGAGTAGGTCGTTATCGTTTACACAGTTTATGCCAATCCAGAATGTGTATTCATGTCCACCTCTGTTTCGTTGTTCGCCATCTTGGTCATCAGCACTAACAGAGTTGAATTGTTTAGTTTTACATACGTTTGTAAAATGATCTTTCTTGTGGCACTTGGCACACTCCGTGATTCTGCTTGTACAGTTGAGATTGCGGCTGTAGTGATCTTTTGCACCGCGTCGATAGTACGCACCTCTATTCTGTCCGCTTTTAGCAACCTTCCTTGTTAAATTTTGTGAACTGCTACTGAATTCGTCGTTTAGTTTGCTTCATCTTGCGCATGGTTACTTTGTTGATAACCTGTGTACTACATTTTAGTTGAGACTCGATCTTCTCACACTGAGCTACCCGGGTAAGTGTTCGGGCAAGGGGTAGTAATTCCATTCTTTCATTAACCTACACTTGAATAGTTTGATGGGCACTTCC
>OZ023207.1:34066791-34081791 GCA_963995525.1 Escarpia spicata | reverse complement strand
GTTGATGTTTTTAATGTCATGAAACTGTCCAGAAGCAAATGTAAGCATGCGGTCAGAAAATATAAAAAGATAAAGAAACTTTTATTGCTGATTCCATTGCAGAAAAGTTATGTCAAAAATATCATCGACAGTTCTGGAAGGAAATTAAGAACCGTACGAACAGTAAAGTTAAACGACCAACGAACATTGATGATATACATGGTGATGTCGATATTGGGTCAATGTGGAAGCACCACTACGAAAATATATTTAACGATGTGAAGGATAGCCGCTGTGACAATGTTCACATTGATTCCATCAATGACAATAATGGAATTACTGTTGCTGCAGTTGAAATGATGGGTATTATCAATGAATTACCATGCAATAAGTCACAAGTTCTGGATGGTATTACTGCAGAACACATCAAGTTCGCCGATGCTCAAATTGTGGTGATATTATCTACCCTAGTGACCCCTATTATGGTGCATGGTTATGTTCCGAAATCAATCTCAGTGTCTGTTATTGTACCGGTTATTAAAGATAAAAATAGACTAGGCTAATATGCCTTTCTAACATATGTTCCAAGATAACAGATACTGTGATATTCAACAGAATGGAAACATACTTGCAAACTACGCCTCATCAGTAACAAAACACGGAACGGAGCTGTGTGTGTTTACTTTTAAGGAATTATTAAGGTTTTACACTAAACATGGTTCAGCTATGCATGTTGCTTTTCTGGACGCGTCAAAAGCATTTGATCGAGTCAATCGACATAAACTGTTAACGAAATTAGAACAGCGAGATGTACCGAAATATGTTCTAAGAATACTCAGCAATGAGTTCAATAACCAATGTGTATGTATCCGAAGGGGGTCTACCTACTCGGATTTCATCTCAGTGAGCAACGGTGTTAAGCAAGGTGGAAAGTTATCCCCTTTACTTTTTAACATTTACATGGACAATTTGAGTGTACAACTCTACACATAACATATTGGTTGTAGTCTGGGTACTATGGTTGTTAATCACCTGATATACGCTGATGACCTACTTCTGTTCGCTCCTTCCGCCAAGGGACTACAGACTTTACTTGACACATGTTACTCTTATGGGTGTGAACACGACATTCAGTATAATGCTGATAAATCCCTTGTCATGTACTTTGATTCTAGAAATTTAGCACTATAAAATAGGTCGAATTGTGACATCAAGTTGGTCAGTGACGTGTTTAAGTAGGTCATTGCGCATGCGCAATGGTGTCTTTTCTTATGTAGCATAGGTGGTGAACCATTTTTCAAATATACCGTCCCCTAGCCTATACATTTACAACTATAATATACGTCAAATCCTCATCTTTTTCCGTACTGTTGTGCTTAAGTTCATCCTGCTTATGCAGTGAACGACAAACAATAGGTCTGCAAGCACGCCGTGGTGATTATGTCGATTTATCGTAAAGGTATACGACGACTTTTTGAGTTCGAGGTACCAATTTACCCCTACCTTTTAGTCATACAAATCCTATGTTAAAACATAGGGGAAGTTTCCCCTTGTTAAAAGATACAGACATTATTCCATATTAAAATATAGGGAAATTTCCCCATGTTAGAAGATAGGGAAATATCTCCATGTAAGAAGATAGGGATGTTCCCCATGTTAGAAGATACGGATATTTCCTGATGGTAAACGTCAATTCAACTGATCGTACATGTATATGACAATTTATTGAGTTCGAGGTGCCAATTTAACCGTACTTGTTTACCCCTACAATTCTTATATTAAAAGAAAATTTTCCCATGTTAAAAGATAGGCTCGTTTGAGACAAAATACACCGAACACCATTTGAACCTGTCAAACACGACATTCCTCAGCCCATAGGTTGAGGCTCTGCCAAGGGACCGAGCCCTTGATGCCTAAAATATGGTGTTATAATAAGACGTAATTTATAATAAAAGCATAAAAAATTCAACGGATGCCTATTTATTTATGTTACCGAGACAATAAGTGTTATGATGAGTGGAAAATACCCCGCAAAATTTTAGGCTAGGGGACGGTATACTTGAAAAATGTTTCACCACCTATGTTACATAAGAAAAGACACCATTGAGCATGCGCAATGACCTATTTAAACACGTCACTGACCTATATGATGTCACAATTCGACCTATTTGATGTATTTTATAGTGCTATATGTTCACACCAGAGGGTGCTGTACCTGAAAAATGGTCCACAACCTATGAGACATAAAAAAGACACCATTGCACATGCACAATGATAAATTTATTGCCGTCTTTGACCTATTTTATAGTAAAAAGAAATAAAAGTCACGAATTTTAGCAGTATTGATATTTAGTTCATGACTTATACGTTAGGGGTAAATTTAGTTCGTAATCAATCGATCAGGGGGCACCATTTGACAAAAATAAGAGGCACGAATTTAGGCAATACTCATATATGTGGTTTCCCCACCTGTCCGCCAGGGAGCGGTATTTGTCAAAACTAAAAAGCACGAATTTAGGCAATATTCATATATGTAGTTCACCACTTGTCCGCCAAGGGGCGCTATTTTGACCTAGATATTTGACCTGGGCCTAGATATTTGGCAGGGGTCTAGATATTTGACCTTGACCTAGATATTTAACCTAAACCTTTGACCTTGCTTTTGCTTCAATCCAAATCCACGCGTCCTCGCTAAGGGACCGCACATACTACTGTTGCCTATAACAATTTATATAGCATATTGAACAATCTGCCAATGAGATGTAGCGCTAGCCACATGTTTGCTACAGCTAATGTAAAATCTGTTAATACAATTATTCAGAGTATTGTTATTGGGACATATACAGTATGCCGCAGTTTCGGCATCAGTGGATCAAGGCTCTGTATAATTTTTTTAATATAATGTTTTATTAACATATTTATTTGGTATCTTTATTTATTAATGTTTCTATTTCATATGGATGTTTATATTTATGTACCTTTTTCTAATATGGACGCAATGCTTGTCTGATATAAAAACATTATTATTATTATATAACACCACTCGCAGGTTTGTACACTGGCACTGTTTATATCGACCCTCGGCTGCCCGGCGACCTAGTATACCCGCCATTCACACCAATCATCAACGGCTCTGTGATTGTTGTCAAGACCCACAAACCAGAAGACGCCAACGCGTTGTTCCAGCGCGCCATCTTGCTGCTACGTAACCCGTTCGACAGCTTGGCGTCCGAGTTCTGTCGCACCAGAGGAACTACCAAGTGTCTCAAGGCGCTCAACAGAACAGGTGAGGAATTATTGTATGACCATGATGATGATTACATTAGACAAAGGAAGATAATTTTAATTAAGCTAAGATCGTTGAGACGACTGAAGATATATGTCTGTGTTGCTGTAGTAGCTTTTATGTGTGTGTGTGTGTGTGTGTGTGTGTGTGTGCGTGCGTGTGCGTGCGTGTGTGTGTGTGTGTGTGTGTGTGTGCGTGCGTGTGCGTGCGTGCGTGTGTGTGTGTGTGTGTGTGTGTGTGTGTGTGTGTGTGTGTGTGTGTGTGTGTGTGTGTGTGTGTGTGTGTGTGTGTGTGTGTGTGTGTGTGTGTGTGTGTGTGTGTGTGTGTGTGTGTGTGTGTGTGTGTGTGTGTGTGTGTGCCTCCATGTGTGTGTGTGTGTGTGTGTGTGTGTGTGTGTGTGTGTGTGTGTGTGTGTGTGTGTGTGTGAGTGTGTGTGTGTGTGTGTGTATATGCGTGATTGCGGGTGTGTGTATGTGTGCGTACGTGTACGGTGCATTATGTGCACGTGCGCGTGCGCGTATGTATCATCCGCATTTCGTAATAACTTGTAGGGGACTATTTGTCTAAATAAATGGTTTTAATTATAAGTAAAATGCATCGTGAGTGATTATTGCATGTAATGTACAATGGAGGGTGTCCGCTTGAAATCTATTAGGTATTGAGTACAATGTAGTCAAGGTATAAAGATAATTTACATAGGATGCAAACAAATTACACAAATTATACAGATCCTACAATAAATATTATTTAATAAGTCTACGTGTTTACTTGCCTTGCAGAAGAACTGACGTCTTTCCTGTCAATCGGCGCCCACGATTGGTATAAGTTCTACACCAGTTGGTTCCAACTTCGTGGACCGCTGTTGATCATCATGTACGAAGACCTGGTAAAAGCGCCAGAAACAGAACTTCGCAAAATGCTTAATTTCCTCGGTTTCTCCGACAAGAGAATACACTGCGCGATAAACAAATTACCGTTGAAACCGCATTTACCGATGTCGCCGGAGATAATACGGAAACTATACACCCGGGAACAGATTCAAAACATTGAGACATACAGGGAGAAGGTGTTTCACGGGGCTAATGTGATGATAAGAGGTTCTCTATATTGAACTTCACGGACACGATAAAGGCTGATGACCATTAAGAGTATTTAGAATTCACAACACGATGCTGGACATAGAATTGCGTGTGGTTCGTTTGTTACTGCACGTTGTTTGTAGAATCTCTTTGAGTCGTCTGAATCTGCGGGAACATGCTAACAGAAACCGGAAACTGGAATTAAATAAATAAATAGCATAATTTGAATATACACATGCACAGTGTCAGATGGCCTGTTATTACCGGAATCAAGTTACAACACAGATCAAACATTGTTTGCTCACTTGATCATATTATTGCCTTACCCCACACATGGCCGCCTTTCTCTCGCCTGACGTCCGCACTGACTGCAGCCTATATCAACTGATAACTTCAAACAGGACATCGCTACTCTTCTTTGAGAGTAGATTGGAACAACACGTAATTACGCCATTCTAATGTAACGTCCCAATTTCTCTGAAAATTATATCCACATCAATGTTTTGGCGTTGTAGTCGAGCGGTTATAGAATGTTGGATTGTCGTTCGGAGGAAATGTGGTTCGAATCCTGGTGTCGCCGGAAATTGAAAAACCTGTCGTGGAATGATTGAGCGGTGGTTTCATTTCTCAAACCCAGGTGCAATAATGGTCAACTGCTGCGGTGGTTATCATTGGAAGAAGAAGGATGTTCGACGGGTCTAAATAAACATCTTAAAGAATTACGTGCACTCTCTGTCTGTGTTTCAATTCACAGATGAGTAATTAAACAATTCAAATCAGAAGTACTAACACTTCAACCCTTAACTGGAAACATTTCTAAACAATTGGAAAACATGCCACTGCCCTTCGTATTAATGTAAATGCACAACCCATCATACACTCAATGTTCGATGGCAGTACACAGTCTAATTACGTTTGACAGTCAACTGCCTCGTTCGATGTTGTCTCCCGCTGGTGACGGATGGTCATTTTCAGGCATCGCCACCTTCTGAGGAGAGCTTGATATCTCAATACTTATGCCAGGCGTATTCTGCACAAATGTGTATGTGTTCCAGTTCCAGGTGGGGACACGGACGTCGGTTTTGACATTTTGTTATAAGTTTTCATTCCCAGATTTACATCGTCATCATCGGATGCTGTTATATACCTCGTCACGTGCGACTCAATAACTAGACTGTTCCCCGATTTACCAACTGTCGTGTACGGAGTCGAGTCGAAGGTGGTGAGTATTTGTTGACTTTGTCTTGCTTCACTAACACTTCATCACCAATCTACACGTTAGTGTACCTTGCCCCACGGCGTTCGCCAGCATGTTGTGTCGACAGTCCTTTCTGTTCCATGCCGCTGTCACGTACGTATAAGACGTCGCGACACTCCAACGTGAAATCAGGCAGTTTCCCCCTGAACTTACGGTTATAGTTTAACTCTGCAGGGTTCTTGCCAGTGATGTTGTGAGGTAGACCACGGTACTTGGCTACGTACTTTCGCAGTTCTCTCTTCCAATCAAATCATGCGCGGCATGGGTTATGCGTATGCGCTTGATGGTGACGCATTCTGTCGTTTGAGTAAGAGTTTCTCCAGCTCCTTCCAGGCTTTTGGCTGACGCATGAACACATCGACGTACTTCGGTACCAGGTCCTTCTTGTGTTCCTGGCACTCGCGTTTCCGTTGACTCTCCTCGTAGAGTTTCTCACTGAGCTGTTCCTCGAAATGCTGCTGCTTCTGCAATTCTTGTTCGTCGTGTTGTTGCTCCAGTTCCTCCTGGTAGCGGAAGTTGTCCTCATAACATGTAATATAAATTTCTCGACGTAGGTGCGATGCACCCTCGTTCTCTTCCTTCATTTGTTGATACACATCAGCGTCACGCGCAATTTCGTCTTATAGCGATACAACCCAGTGTGCGTATCGAACGTTGTTATATCGCGAGATTCATGATCCAACTCCAGCTAGTGATAGTTCATGTTCAGATCAAGTTCGGAGAGTACTTTGGGTCAAATGAGACTGTTGAGACTCGTCGACCGTAGAGATCACGTGACATTCTCGGATTATGGCCTCGTTTGCCCTACGCATGTCTATGCAGAATTTTATCTCACCTTCACGTTTTGGCACAACTAATGTGGGGTTGACCGATGGTGTTTGTCCTCTCAATGGTTCCATGATATCCCACACAACTAACTGTTTCAGTTTTCCCTCTACTCGCGCGCGCAGCTGGAATGGGCTTCTGCTGAGTGGTTGTTTCACTGGCGGGACACTGGGATCGACATGAAGATTTGTTTCAGTGTTCTTGTTTTCCCAGACCAATGAAAACTTCTGGGAACTCCGGGCGGAATTGTTCTGCATGGTTATAAAGAATGGTTACCTTTGCATCCTCTTTCAACATTCCAAGTTTCGTTGCTGTTTGTTTACTGACCAGTGATACTTCTTAGCCTGTCACCACCCCACATTGCGCCCATTCTCTGTCTTTGCCCGTCTGGGCCTCACACACGAATAGATGCGCTTAGCTGGTGGCGCCGCTTTTTATGTACATTTGATTTTCTTGGATTTCAGTGTCTCCCATGTATGATCATCTACAATGTTGATTTACCTTCCTGAGTCGATGACCACATGTTATTTGACACCACCTGCTTCAACTGCGAGTAGGTCGTTATCGTTTACACAGTTTATGCCAATCCAGAATGTGTATTCATGTCCACCTCTGTTTCGTTGTTCGCCATCTTGGTCATCAGCACTAACAGAGTTGAATAGTTTAGTTTTACATACGTTTGTAAAATGATCTTTCTTGTGGCACTTGGCACACTCCGTGATTCTGCCTGTACAGTTGAGATTGCGGCTGTAGTGATTTTTTGCACCGCGTCGATAGTACGCACCTCTATTATGTCCGCTTTTAGTAACCTTCCTTGTTAAATTTTGTGAACTGCTACTGAATTCGTCGTTTAGTTTGCTTCATTTTGCGCATGGTTACTTTGTTGATAACCTGTGTACTACATTTTAGTTGAGACTCGATCTTTTCACACTGAGCTACCCGGGTAAGTGTTCGGGCAAGGGGTAGTAATTCCCTTCTTTCATTAACCTACACTTGAATAGTTTGATGGGCACTTCCATATAATATGTGCAAGTAATTACACATGCGTTTATATATTTATATTATGTAATCTAAAAATTGAAAAATGTAACTTAAATGTGCTACTAACACAACCACCCCAGAAGCAACGCCAAATTCTGAAGGAAGGCCCCGAAGTTTATTTACCATCCAATCCAGTCGGGTAGGCATTTCAACATTCACCTCAAACCAACGACACGCAATACCATTTCTGGCCACGTGTTGTGAATTGCCAATTAGTACATATATTATTATTCTTCTCATATATTATTACTCTCCCACATGCGTGGGTCCGACTTAAAATAAGGTGGATAAAAACTATTTGTTTTGTTTTATGTTTTTTATGAGGATGGGTCTAGCTGGTATTTTTGACCCAGACCCCAACTGCAGATTTGAAAGCTGTGAGGGTGGTGGCCGAGGACGCTCCGTATGGTATGTTTTTCCACAATCGGATTGCCGAAGCGAAGAAGGAGTGGACGTGAGTGTTTGTGCTGGGCTGTCGCAGGAGGAGCTTGTTGGGCTGTCACTGGAGAGGAGGTTATTTATTATCAGTTGCCCTCGGTTGGCTTGAAGGCGGGAGGTTTATTGTGTTATTATGTGCCGTTGGTGGTGAAGTTGAAATCATGGTAGATTCTCCTTGCGGAGGGCCGCTGTACGGCTTAGACAGAGTTTATTAGGTGTTGTTGATAGGGACAACATACGACAGAGGCGTATACTCCTACACGGGGCGAATTGTTGCCTTAACATGTGTGATATAATAATAATAATTGATATACCACGGGGCGTTCTATCACCATACAGCTTCCTTGACTAAAATGATAGATTTCAATGATATGATAGTCGCTGATTCGCCGTAGGAAATTACGTTCACATTATGGCCACTTTATCTACAGTGTCTCTGTCATTGATAGCGTCAATAAAATGTCGATAAGCCTATTGCAATCCATGCAGTTGCGTTGAACACGCGACTAGAATTACGACTATACATTTACCCTCAACATTCGTGTTGCATACACGACTAGAGTGACGACCGTACACGTACTGTCTACAGTCGATGCGCAATTTTACTTGGTACACAGCTATTCTCGTTCTTCTGATATTTGAACTTAACCGTTAAGAAAATATGAAATTCTCAGGAGTATCTCGATGCGTGAGACACTGGCACTATCTGTTGTTTGTGCTTGTTTGCGTAGTCACTATTTATATCGTCTACACCCGAGAATTCACAATCAATAGACCCGGAGATACATACGTACGAACAAGTGTGACCGACTACTTACGTCAGATCAACAACAGTCATAGAGAAACGTGCTACAAGGAGTTTAAGTTTGCAGAAACTCCTCTGAATTTGACAGCACTCGCTAGTTTCCCGCGCTCCGGGAACACGTGGACTCGGCGGATGCTAACGGAAGCTACAGGTATGTGTCCTTGAAGAGAAATAACGGGGAATGCTATTTGCTACGTACACACATGCACACACGCATGCATACTGGCATACACCCACTCGTGCGTACGCATGCACTCACGCACGCATTCACACATGCGCAGGCACACACACACACTCGCTCGCACACGCACACACACACACACACACACACACACACACACACACACACACACACACTCTCTCTCTCTCGTTCGCACACACACACACACACACACACACACACACACACACGCACACACATACGTGCACAAGGATCATCTCAGAACGTCGATCCCGCAGACGAAAGTTTGCAAACATTGATATGATGATATCAATATATAGACAGCATTGGTCCGAAACGTAAAATATCAGTGTCTGACGCCAGGCGAAACTGACTCACTCCCTCTCTCCCCAAACGAAAGTAATTTCGTCTGATATCTGGCTTCGACGTTCTGAGATTATTCCTAACCTCTAACCAGTTCATACACGTTTGATCGTCCACTCGGCATAAGCGTTTAATACACCACAACTTATACGAACACGGCTAGTGTAACATGCCCGTGTGTCTCAGCCGGATTTGATCGTCCACTCGGCACCAACGTTTGGTACGAACACCGCTAGTACAATAGGCCCGGGTTTCTCAGCCGGATTTGTTCGATGACCCGATGTCCAGGTTTTTGGCCGTCGCGGCTCCTTTATCCTTACATGTGCAAACAACCACGAAAATAGACCGATTTTCTGCGCAAATATTACAACTATAGGAACAAAACGAAATGTGGCTAATTGTAATTGTTATTTTGAGTATATTGAAGAACAAAACTATGATAAAATAAACAAGTATTAACCGTTACATAAATACAAATATACGAAATTATTTATTACAGAAAAACAAAATGCACTACACAGATCTATATATATATATATATATATATAATATATATATCTTAGACAGACAGACAGACAGATAAATAAAAGGAAACAATGTCTACAAATCAAGTATCAGTTACACAGCAAAAACATTTCAATGGCGCACGAGAATAACGACCGAAGTAGTACTCTAGTGCGACACCTTCGGAAATTCGATACTAACATTTCAACATGTAAGCAAGCTGCATTTCCAAATATATCATATGATCTCTGTCTCTGTTCTCTCTCTCTCCCTCTCTCTCCCCCTTCTCTCTCTCTCTCTCTCTCTCTCTCTCTCTCTCTCTCTCTCTCTCTCTCTCTCTCTCTCTCTCTCTCTCTCTCTCTCTCTCTCTCTCTCTCTCTCTCTCTCTTTAGTTAAAGTATTTTATAACACCTTAGTATAGTGAGTGATAATAGGGTAACTCACTTAGGCGGCTTAGCCTTCGATAAGTTGTAAACAAGATTTAACAAACCTGATTATGTGGTAGAATATATAGGAGATAAAGTAACAACCATCAAACTACTTACATAAGATAATATCTGTGTAAGCCAGTACTTGCTATATATTTTGGTTAGGTAGCATTGTTGTTAAAATTAAGCAAGGGCGATAGTCGGGCGGCGTAACCTAAATAAATAAAGCAGCCTAACATAACGTAATTGATTGTATTTAAATTAGGTCACTACCGGTGATGTTAGAGTTCGTGTTAGGATAAATAGTCGGCTGTGTAATTGAAATTTGTAACCTAAAGTGTGCTGTAGTACACAGGAAACAGTCTTTATAAAGACTAAGTTAGTTAAGTTATTAAATAAATTCTGATCGGGATATGGCGCCTTACAAGCGGCAAGTCAAGGCAAAGCGACACTTGGTGTGCGATCACTGCCACAGCTGGGTAGATTTTGCATCGTCCGGGTGTGGAAAGTCATGGGCAGAAACCATGGAGGAAGGATTCACCTTTCAGTGCATTGGATGTTGGAAGGTGGAGTGTTTGAAGAAGGAGATAGTTAGGTTGACAGATATTGTGAAGGGAATGGAGATGGGAATTAGCAAGGAGGCAGGTCGAATGGAGAGAGACGACAGGGAGAGAGGTGAGGATACTGCAAGACTGAAGGAGAATAGCAGTGGCAAGAAAACTGAGGAAAGGAGATTGAGAGGAGAGAAGGTGATTGGAGGGGAAGAAATTGGAAAATCGACAACAGAAAACGTGACAGGCGTGAAGGTGACAGGGAAGAAAGTGACTGTAGAGAAGGAGGGAGGGAAGATGGAACGGGAGAGGAGAGAGGAAAATGAGACGGGACGAAAGAAGAAGGGACGAAAGGAATTGAGAGCAAATGTGATAGAAGAGAAGTCGATAAAAGGGACGCTGACAGGAGGAAAGGTGACAAGAGAAAAAGCGACAGGAAAGAATGGATCGGAAGAGAATGTGACAGGAGAGAAGACGGCAGGGGGGAAAGACAACAACCAGACAGATGCAAACCGAAGAAGGAGCTATTCTAAGGCAGTGATTGAGGGGGCAATGAGGAAAGAGAGGGTGTTGATGGGTGACTCCATTATGAGAAAGACGGACAAGACACTGAGCGAGGGGAAGGACATCGTTGTTTGTTTACCGGGGGCTAGGATTGAACATGTAACTGACAGGGTAGAGAAGGTATTGGGACATGGCAAGGGGGGTCTATACTGGTACATGTAGGAACAAATAATGCAGACAGGGAGGGAACAACTGCGATAGTACAGAAGTATAGACAGTTAGTGAGGAAGCTAAAGAAGACGAGAGTTGAACAGGTTATTTTGTCAGGAATTTTGCCAGTAATGGGAGGAAGGGGGGCAACGTATAGAAACTGCAAGAGGATGGCGATCAATGCACTAGCTGAGCAGATGTGTGAAGAAGAGGGGGTGGGATTCACAGATTTATGGGGATACTTTGTTGGGAGGGAAGATATGTACATGAGAGATGGCCTCCATCTTAGTGGAAAGGGGGCAGCAGTTTTCTCAGAGAATCTGCTGCAATCTGTTGACAGTGGGACAGGTTGCATCTATTTAAACTAGATTCGCAGGGGGGACTCACAGAAAAGCCTAAAAATGGAGGCATAGATAAAGACAGCACAAATAAATCAACAAATAACAGTCTGGAAAACTCTTCTGAAGCTGGATATAAATGTGTTTGTTTAAATGCAAGGAGTATAGTAAACAAAAGAAATGAACTAAACATTATGGTAGAAGATATTGACCCTCATATAATAGGTATAACCGAATCCTGGACAACCACCGATATATCAGATGCTGAATTGGGACTGACAGGATATGTAATGTTTAGAAAAGATAGAATAGGAAGAAAGGGAGGTGGAGTTATTTTATATATTAAAGAATCTATTCAGGCTTATGAAATAAAATTAGAAAGAGAAGCAGATTGCGAAGAAGCTGTTTGGTGTAACATAGTTACAGGAAACTCAACGTTAACAGTTGGGTTAGTTTATCGAAGTCCAAACATAAGCATAGAAGAGAATGAAAAAATACAAAACGCTATAAGGGAAGTAAGCAAACGGGACTGTATTATTATGGGGGATTTTAACCATGGGCATATACAATGGAAATCTCTACAGAGTATGGGGAGAGAGGACCACAAGTTTTTAGTTTTAGTTCAAGATACATTCCTTTCTCAACGTGTGCTAGAACCAACCAGGGGTGAGAATGTGTTAGACATAGTTTTGTCCTCACAGAATGAATTAGTTGACAATGTCAAGATATGTGAGCCACTGGGGAGTAGCGATCACAACCAGATACATTTTACCATCAAAGTAAAATCAGAAAGGAATAGCAAAAAGCAGTATAGGAGAAATTTCCACAAAGGAAGGTATAAGGACATGAGGAAATATTTAGCAAAGATAAACTGGAATAAGACACTGAAAAATAAGACGGCAACAGAATGCTGGAATATATTAAAGAGTTAAATTAAGTGCATAATCGATAAATTTGTACCCTTCAAAAAACAAGGAAAACGGTCCAAAAAGAAACACTTATCGAAAGAAGCCATTAGAAAAATTAAGTATAAACAAATGATGTGGAAGTCATATAGATGTACTTGAAATGATGAAGACTACAACAATTATAAAGAAGCACTTAACCAAGCTACAGCTGAAATTAGAAATTCAAAGAGAAGCTATGAACAACAATTAACTAGTAATATAAAACCTGACAGCAAGAGTTTTTATGCGTATGTTCGAAGCAAACAGAAAGTTCAAGATAAGGTCGGTCCTCTAGAAGATAGTGCTGGAAATATAATATCAGAGGGATTCATAATGGCAGAAGACCTGAATGAGTACTTTAGTTCAGTGTTTACCAGGGAAGATATTAGTTCACTGCCAATACCAGAGGCAGAAAAAGCAGACCAGTCTAGAGGATTTATACAGGCAACGGGCAGAGAGAAAGGGAAGGAATGTCTCCTCAGACCCCGAACATCCCCTGTTTCCATGCTATAAACTACTTCCTTCTGGCCGTCGCTTTCAACTCCCTCACTGCAAACTGAACCGCACTCGAAACTCTTTTGTCCCCTCGTCAATAAGACTAATGAATGAGTAACTGACCTTCGTTCCCCTCCATCTCTGCCAGTCTGACACTGAGTGAGCCTGAGATGATTTGTGAGATGATTTAACTTTGACTTAACTTTTTAAAAACTGTTGTAACTTATTTAACTTATTTAACATATTTAATTAATTGATTTATTTATTTAACCGATATAACTGTTATTACTTTTAGTCTTTTTATTTTTACATTGTGTATATTGCATGTACATTTGTTTTATATGTCTTAATATGCTGCTACACTCCACATGAATTTCCCTCACAAGGGACAATAAAGTATTGTGATTGATTGTGATTGATAAGTTCAAGGGGGCAGATTCAGACTATTTAGGACAATTAATTGTAACCCCGGAAATGGTAGCCAAGAAAATAAGGGCTATGAAGGATAATAAATCACCTGGAGTGGATGGTATTCCACCCAAACTACTATTGGAAATTGTAGAACAAATTAGCATACCACTTGCAACAGTTTTCAACTTGTCATTAGAAGAGGGAGTGGTTCCTTTAGAATGGAAAGAAGCAAACATTATACCGTTATTCAAAAAAGGTTCGAGAAACAAGTCAGAGAACTATAGACCAGTGAATTTAACATCAGTGATTTGTAAATTATTAGAAAGACTAATTAAAGATCACATGGTGGATTTTCTTGTTAAACAAAACTTGATAAACCCATCTCAACATGGTTTTTTTAAAGCGAGGTCATGTTTAACAAATATGTTATGTTTTTTGGAAGACATCAATAAGTGGGTAGATGAGGGATCACCAGTAGATATCGTCTACTTAGATTTTCAAAAAGCTTTTGACAAAGTACCATATCAAAGATTACTGCTTAAACTAAAGGCCCATGGCATAGGAAATGGTATAATAAACTGGATAGAACAATGGCTGATTGACAGAAGACAACGTGTAGTAGTTGATGGGGAGGCTTCAAACTGGAAATCCGTATTGAGTGGGATACCACAGGGATCAGTATTATGTCCTATATTATTCTTAATATACATCAACGATTTGGATGATGAAATAACAAGCAAGGTGTTGAAATTTGCGGATGATACAAAAGTGTTTAGAAGGATTAAAAGTGATGGAGATAGACAGCATTTACAAGATGATCTTGACAGGTTGATCAAATGGTCTGAAAAGTGGCAAATGATGTTCAATTTTGGGAAATGTAAATACCTCCACATAGGACATGGGAACGAAGAAGTAGAATATACAATGGGGGGTACTGTACTAAGTACTACTGTAAAAGAAAAGGACTTAGGGTTAACCGTTAGTGCTGATATGAAGATTTCAGAGCAGTGCGGAATTGCAGCTTCAAAGGGAAATCAAATCCTTGGATTAATTAGGCGAAATATAACGTATAAGGAAAAAGAGCTAATAATACCGCTGTACAAAACAATAGTTAGGCCTCATTTAGAATATTGTATTCAAGCGTGGAGGCCATATCGCAGGAAGGACATAGATATGCTAGAAAGAGTGCAGAGGAGAGCAACTAAAATGATACCAAATCTGAGGGATCTTAGTTACGAAATACGCCTAAAAAATGCGGTTTAACAACACTAGAGACCAGGAGATTGAGAGGAGATCAGATAGAAGTGTTTAAAATATTGAAGGGTTATGAAAATATTGATAGAAATATGTTTTTCTC